>JARHVA010001521.1:992500-1592500 GCA_037957365.1 Torreya grandis
ATATTCATCTCCTATATATAGACCTTTAAATAGCTAATAATGGATTGGTAACCTCATAATCCCAATGTAGGTCAACCATTACACAATTTACTAATTCCACATGTTACTCATTTATCCTAATATATTTGACCCATATAACTAACTAAGGGGGATGTGTACCACATGTTATAATTTCCATCAAAACATTTACATTAATATATCATATCCATAGGTACATAAAATTCCTTCCCTCCTTGACATGTTTCATCCTTGAAACATAAGAAGAAACCAAATAATGAGTGTGTTTCAAATCATTGCATGATTATATCCATGCTTGATCATCCAACCATCCATATGTGATCTTGGTATGTGATAACCATTTAACCTTATTTCTAAATTCCATTTTTATACTTTTAGTCTATTCATGATCATAACTATGCCTAGTTAGTGTCCATGCATAATTATTCTTCCTCTGATTTCATGTTCCATATTATGTTGTGCTAATATAATTCTATGCATGAACATAGTATTTTTTTTTTAGATTTCATGCATTATCATAGTGATTTTCCCATTGATTCCAAGTTCCATATTTTATTTCACTATTTTGACTCTTTGTATACCCATAGTAGTTGTTTTTTGGGTTTCAAGTGTATCCATATGGATTTTTCCTATGATAACTATGTGGGTGTATATAGGACTCAACCTTAGTATCCTTTTCTTATATCTTATCCACCTTTTCATGTGGTTGTGCCATTGTCTCTTGAGTGGATGAAATTTTATTCTTTGCTTGTACTATTTTTTTATCTATGTCTTCACTTGAATCTTCCTCATGATCTTCTTAACCATCTTCAACTTCTTCATCTTTCTCTTCATTGAACTTTATTTATGCCTTTCCAAGTGTGATATCCTATCAAATAACCTTATTTTTCCTATACCAAAACTTCATGAACTTCTACACATTAATATTGATTATTCCAAAAGTTTTTCACCATTGATATCCAAAAACCATATCCACACCCTCCATAGCCAAAGCATAAAAATCTGAATGTAAAACATATATATCCATAATGAGCTTCAAATATTCAAAAATTTGAATATTTTTACCATCTACTTGAGCCTCCTTGATATTATTTACTTGAACATGTAGATGTTGAGCCACATCCATGTTGATGAAGTTATACTTATTGTTAGGTTTTATGGACATAATTACCTTCTTATTTTTAATGCATCCATGAAACTCAAATATGGAAGCATCTCTCTTTGGATATAATTTGTTTGACCCATTATCCTCCATCTCTCCTTTTTCTTCATAAAAATATTTTACCTCTCATTATTCATCATCTATGCCCTCTTCATCATTATGCTCAATTGTTTCTTCTTCATCATCATCTAAATTATCTTCCTCATTACCATCCTCAACATTATTTTCTTCCTCTTCTTTTCCTTCTTCTACATCCACTTATAATTTTCTTCCTCGTCATAATTATTTTAATCATCTACATATTCTTCCTCATTACCACCATTATCATAATTGTATTCCTCTTCTTTATATTCTTTATCTTATTCATCATCTTTTTCTTTTATGTCCCATCTATCTAGGAAAACCTATTCCATTTATTCCAAGGATAATTGCTTCCATATTTTGAGAATCTCAACAAAGCAAGCAAATGCAAGAACCTCTATATGCATTCCAAAATTTCTATCCAAGATCATGATTCAAAATATTTTTCCTTAAATTGGATCCACCATTCTCTAATATCAATATCATCCTATCCTAAAAATACTTGTAAATCCATTATTCACACAAACTAGGGTTTAAAAAACCCTAAATTTTTAATAAATCATGACAAACTAGTCAAAATAATCCAAAATTTTAATCATATATTTCTTATAAGATAATGTAACTTCAATGAAAATTTTGTTAAAAATTTCCAAAAAAAAATTCCTTTAGAGTGAATCTAATAAAACTCATAAAATCACAATAACTCACTACAAACTTATCAAACAATTCTCAAATTTTAAATTTATCTTTCATGTATGATGATACTTAGTAAAAAAATTATATAAAAATTCCTAAAATTTTAATAGATATGTTTAATTTATTATAAACCTTAAAATAACAATATCTCCCTCAAAATTGATTATAGAATATCATTTCTTTTACTATGACTTGTTTGTAAAATTCTACAATGCCAGTAAAAAATAGTAGTGAAATTTATAATAGATTGAGATATATGTGATTCTCCAAAATTATGGTTTCACCCATAATATTTGCCAAATCAATGCTCTAATACCACTTTTTATGATCTAAACTTATAATAAATCGAATTATGCAAAATATAAATAATATAAACATAACATAGTAGATATTTGTGGGCCAAGATTCCCAAATATTCAATTTATGCATAAATATAATACTACCCTTAAGGTATCAACACACCATATAATATTACTTTAGGATTGAATAACTCCACAATGCCACTTCTAGGGGACAATCTCTAATAACCTTATCCAAATAGAATACTCAATCTCCAATGTATTAATTCCACATGTTACTCAATTATATTAATATATTGGACCTATATAACTAACTAATGGGGATGTGTGCCATGTGTTTGTATCTATATCAACCCATATATATTAATATATAATATCCCTAGGTACATAACATAGTCCTCTAAATGGAAGTTAACCACTCAATATATTATTCATTTATTTTACTTTAGATGTTTAGAAATTTCCATTGTGAGATCCATGTTTCATTGTGCTTACCTTTAAACATTTTTTTATTTTACACATGGCCTATTGAGACATGCCCTTATAGTTTTAAGACATGAGATGTTATTGGTCCCTTATGTTTGAAACATAGATTTTATATGTTATGGGAATATGTTTATTGTATTATGTCATAGTAGTTATATGATTAGATTATAAGATGAATGTATTCATTATGATGTCATTTTACTTAAACCATTTTGGTTATCCATATTGATGAATTTTAATTCCATACTGCTAGATCTATTACTTTTAAACATGTATTTAATTATTCATATATTTATATGATTGATATTAGTTTTTTACCATTTATATGTGATGTCTTAGTTATGTCATGTGGATTGAGATCACTTGTATTGTTATATTTTGTATCTTCAACTATCTAAGGTAGGATATTTTATGTGTGCAATGTTGTGTAGGTAATAGGGGAGGATGAAAAGGAAACTAAGACTACATTTCACATGACCACGTCATGGTAGAGTGGTGACATGTTTAATTGACCCTATCATGACCCAAACCACTCCTTATATCATTTTTGTACATACTCAAAATTGTATAATTACTTAACCCTCCTAACATTATTCACACCCCTTAGATACTATTCTCAATTACTTCTAAACCTTAAGATTTATATCTAAGTTTTATTACATTCATAAATTGTTTTTTAAGCCACCTAAGTGGCCCCATTTGACTTAAAACTCGGATGGATTGGAAGATCCAACTTTTTAGAGTGACTTAAAATAGTTTTTAGATATTTTTTTATTGATTTTTATGTCCTTAGACCAATAGGGATGTTGGAGAGTTTTTATAGGATCCAAATAGTAATTTTTAGGTATTCCATGTGCCCATTGATGGTATGGTATAGTGGGCTCATTTATGAGGTATGAAATTTATCACTTACCCACATGGGCTTTTAAGTGGAGTTGTCGAGAGGTGAGATTTTTTTACCATGATCTAAGGGATGAGAAGGGACAAATGTCACCTTCCTAGTGGATTTTAGATAAATAAGTTTAGTCTATATGAGGAAGGAAATCCTTCCTTCAGAGGAATTTTTCTCGTTTTTAAATTTTGAAAATTAGAAGTGGAGGAGAGAATGAAAAAGAGGAGGAGATTAGAGAAGGAGGAGCATAGCCATTTCTAACGCTTGTACGTGGTGTTATTGAGTGGATCCAAGAATAAATTAATTTAGGCTTATATGCCCCATTTATTTTAATTTTATTTATCTTAAAATTATCCTTCTCCCTTCCTTTGATTGTAATTTTCAAGAGGTGTAAGGTTGTTTGGCTTACCCTCTTTCTTTACTTGTATTCCATAGTTGTACCAATGGCCACCATGTGTTTTTTAATGTCCATTTAGGCTTAGATATGTAATATCCCTCCTAAATTTTTGGCTATTTTTAATGATTTATATTTAATTAAAATGGTAGAGTTATGTTACCAAAATTTGTGTGCATTTTTTGTGTTTATTTTGAACTCATGCATATTGGTAGTGGTGATTAGAACCAATTTATCATGCCCTCCTATGTGGTTTTATTATATGTAGTGGTAGTGGTAAGTGGGACCAAAATACCCATATACTCTTACATGTTAATTGGCATTGTCAAATTTTAGAACCCCATTATTTTACACTATAATTTGCATAAAAAAAACATACTTAACTCATATTGATTTTCAATAATCATCATTATGTTTCATTGTTTGACTGATAAATAGATTTAGAAATGTAAATGTAGAGAATATATCTAATCAACTAGTTAAGATGTGATATATCTATCTTTAAAATTATATATAATAATACATATTATAAGTTTCTTTTTATAACACATAACAAAGTGAAGGGTACATCAGTACACTGAAATAATCCATATTTAAAGCTATACATAGATATATAGCATCTATTAGTTACATTATGTATAATTATATACAATTTATATATCCATTATTGTATTTTTACATGATATTTTGTGATTAAGTATCACCTTGGTCTTGTACACTTTAAAAAATTAGACATTGGTTTTTCCTCTTAGTTCTACACATGCCTTGCTTTTGCAAGCCTCACATCTACTCTATCTTGTGCCCCTTGGCCTATTTATTAGTTTTAACAGCCTTATATTGATGACATAGACATCTTATATTATGCATAATGCTTAAAATGTACTTATTTCACACCTTTATACGTTTTGAGCCTGCACATGTTCTCCTACTCCCTAAACACTAACATTTGGGATAGATGATAGTGTTAGCATTATTGTGCTACCTTGATGTAAGTTTCAAGTACCCTACATTCATCCAATTTTGAAATGAGAAATATTATAATGGTCAAGCTAAGTGATTTAATGCAACTTATCTCTTTATAGGATTGGTATAAATATAATATCAACCATCATTCATTCCTCACCTATAAATTATACCAAAAGAGAATTCAAGAAGCACTCAATTTATTAAAATATTTCCTATTCTATCATATTCTAATATAAGTTAAACTAACAACCTAGATATAGATATTAAGTAATAAATTAATAATCATGATGTCTTACTTTCCAAGTTACAATCTAGGTCATTGTTGTACTTAATTTACACACATTGCATGATTCACACAAGCCAACACATAGGGGAAAATTACATGAGTCTAAGGCCCTCTTATAGATTATTAGCTATGTAGGTAGTTCCCTTTAATAGTGGGGCCATTGTGGGTTAGCTTGACACTATATGCCCACTAAACTATTTTTCCCCAAGGTCATATTGAATATGGAAAACTAGGGTTTTGCCATTTCACTAAGAGTGATAGTCCATAACCTAGATCTAAATGCACCAAAGTGAAGGTAAAGCCAAACCTAGAAGCATCTAGGTGGTCACATCTTATTTTAGCTTATATTCATACATGACACTAGAATCAAACCTAGATAATAATGTTGATGTAACCATCTAGGGTTGATGCAACTATCTAGAGAGCCAAAGGCATTGGATTTAGAATCTAATGATTTTTATAGAATATACTTCCCACTTGATTTCAACTTATACTAGATATAGATATACATTAGCATCAAAACAAGTTAATTAAATAACTTATTTATCATTTCTATATCTAGCATAGTTTTTCTTTTAATTTATAGCATATCTCAGTTTAATACTTTCAACATATGGTACATATGAGTTTAGCACATTAATTGTCCTATTGTAGATCTGATATTCACCCTTATGCCCTATCTTTTTTATATCCTTAACACTATCTACCCAAGTAGGATCCACATCCAAATTAGGGTTAAACATTTTGTGAACCTAAACTTTAAACATCATTTTCTTATAAGCATTCTCTTGTAGATGCTTATTTCCTACCTTGTCTTTATTTTTGTGTTATTTTTCTCTTTCATCATGGATGACATTGATTACTTTGATGATAATGACTATGAAACCCTTCAACAATCTCTCAAATTAGGGATCAAAATCAATTACTCTTTCATCCTTCCAAGTGATAGGGCATACAATATAAAAACTTTGAATGGTGGTATCTACTATCCCTCTAATCAATTCCATGCCTCCATATTTTCAAGACATGATGTAATCCATCCCAAGGAGGATCCAAATCATTTTACCATACCTATTATACCAAAAATGGTTCCTTATGGATAAAAGGTACCTTCATTTGATTTTGACAATTTCTATCAACTCCATAAGGAAATCATGGAGGATTTGTAAATTAGTAATAAAAGGGATGTTCATTATATTTCATTGATCAAAACCCCTCATAATCCTAAATTTACAAATAATATTTCCCTTATTAAAGGTGATGATTCTTCCTGGCCTTCATTTGATTATGAAAACTTTTGAAAGGTTAACCATGAAATTATGGCATCTTTACCAAGTCATATTAATCCATCAAGAAAAAGGAAGAATTATACACCTATATATAATTACAAACATAAGGTGCCAAAACTTTCCAATATGACAATTATGGATGCATCACATTCTTTAGATACTTCAAAACCCTTAAGTAAAATATGGCATAATTTTGGCCTTCAATATTTGCTCAAATATGGGTATCAAGGACAAGGATTGGGAAAACATGAGAAATATATTACCCATCCTATATATCTCAAGTGTAATGAAAATCAAAAAGGCTTGGGGTATTCAAAAATAATCATGGATAACCAACAACATATATATAAATTAAACATTGAGGTGCACATAGATTCACATAAAAATTAGGAACCATCACAAGGGGAACTGATGTTATAAAAATTCCAAGAGAATAAAATAATTAAGCTCCCTTTGGTGATCCATCCTCATGTAATGAAAAATGTGGATACAAAATCATATCATAGAAGAAACATGATAACCAAAATTTATGAGCATATATATGTTCATTCTTACATACCTCCATCTTCATTGAACACATTTGATCAATTGTATGAGAACCAAGTTATGTTATGTCATATCCATTATGTGTAATCTTCTCAAAAGGATTCATAATAAATTTTATATATCATATCATAAAAAGATAACACAGATACTATTTTGTCCATGTTACTTGAATATAATAGGATCTCTTTACATTCTACTCAATATAGATCAGGGAGTTTCCTTCTTCCTCAAGAAGGATTACCATATTGTAACTACCATCAGATCACTGGCCACAATGGAAGTCAATGTGGGATTTTAAAGACCAAAATTCAATAAAAAAAAAAGAGTGCGAGACAAATATAATTTTTTTATCCCCACAATAAATTAATTCTAATATTTCACATCTTTTCAAAGAAGACCAACCTTCAAACACTCCTATAGGCATATATATAATAGTTCTTACAAATATCGATGGGTTATGTTATACATATATTCTAATTGGCATAGAATGGGACTCAATTTGTAGTAGGATATTTTTTAAATAAATGAGACATCATATGGATGAATAAAATAAATCTCCATTAAATCTAGACTCCCTTGGATACATAATTCTTCCTGTAGCATACAGATCAAAGATTGTATATTCTATGATATGGGTAAAAAATCTGAAACCAAATTTCACTTTACATCTAGGTCAATCTTGGTTGGCCAATAAGAAAGAAAATATTGATATGAAAAACATGTATCTTACATTTCAATTTAAAGATAGAAAAATACGTGTGCTATTTGATGGGTATAGTGATAAATCTATGATAACATCAGATGGAATATGTTTATTAAAATACATTGTAGCATGTGCCATGAGAAGTCATAAGACACTTTACCATATGAATAACAAAATTGAATTAGCAGATAGTCATTTGCATTCTGATTAGAAAAATGGTTAGTTATTTACATTCAAATTAGGAAAGAAAATAGTTTTTCCATTTTCAAAAAAAAATTCAAAAATACCAAAAACATCAAAACATTCAAAAATCCTAAAAAAATTCACCACTTACAAGTTTTATTATATCTTTGGCATTTATTGGTTAGTTCCATGTTGAGGGATATCATATCATTTTCTCTTACATACACATGTATATGCATACATAGATACATAATACACTCATATTTTATATGTTGGCCTTTCCTTATATTGGTGTCAAAAAGACATTAGGGGAATTCATATTCTATGATATTGATACATACAGGTTATATGATTTAATGATCACTCTACACTATCATGTTTGAGCTTGTATATGTACTTACACATGCCTATTATCCATAATTATATCTTACACATGGTAATTGATATGATATGTATATGACATTTTTGTATAACACATTTGATGCATGGGCCACTATGACATATTTATGTTAGTTACTTATGCCTTTTATTTACACACTCCCTAGAGTGTTTTTCCTTTCTATTATCTTTCTTGTTTAAGCATTTGAATATGCTCCATTGTATATGGCCCATGTGTCTATGTTTTCCATCTTGGACATTTCAATATGTCATTGATTATTGTATGGACATTTGAATATGTCATTCCTTTCTTTGTGGACATTTGAATAAGATATGTCAATTCAATTTTTTATAATTTGAACATGCCCCTTGTGTGTGGTCTCTTTGGACCATTACTTGTTAGCATTCTTTCGAGTGCTCTTGTGTGAGTGCTTGTTTGCTTGTTGAGCTTGTAATATTACTATATAGATGTTTTCATGATCTTTATCATACATCTTAGGCCTACATGTGATCACATTGGTTCTATGCACTTAAATGATACATTTACCTAGACATGTTTCTTGCTATATACTACTATAATCACATAAAATATCACTTGAGTACAATGAGTGTCACTTGAGACCACCCTATCCTTAACTTAGACCTATACATATATTAGGGCCTCTTTTAACCTTTATCCAAATTTCATGTAGGTTTAACCCATCCCTTGATGTTAAAAAATTAGTCCCAAACCATCTCTTAAGCATCCAGGCCCCTAGTGCACCACATTCTACCACTTGGACACTAGTGCATCCATTTAGACACTAACACACTGCGCTAGTGACCAAGGGACTATGTTATTGTACCTTAACTATTTTCTCCTTTAACAGACATATTTCCATTTATCAAGACACTTTAGTGTTTGCCTATACCTATTCCACATCTTGACAAGCACTAGATTAATATATACACACCACTTTTTATCCCTTTAACCACTAGATAGAAACTAGATGCAAATACACACAGACAAGTTTAAATATAAGTGGTGAAAATCAAGGATATTGATCCTTATTGTACCCTAGTTATACATACAATCATCTACAATAGCCCAGAGCTTAGAATCATCATATTTTTAGTCTTAAGTCACACTCAAAGCACTCAAACTAGTACTCATATTATCATTTACTTGCACTTTCACCAAGCACTTAGGCAAGACATATACATTAGGCTTGATCCCCTCTAGATGTATTAGTATATAAACAACTCTCAACATAATGGGGTGTTGAGGTCATGTCCAACTTATCCAGCTAACATCACACTTTTTCTATTTATGCTCTTTAAATACCCTAATAACATGGAAATCTAGGGTTTCACTTCTAAATAAATCAAATACAGTGATCCATCACTTAGGCACACATGCACAAACATCTCAAACTCAAGAAAATATCCACCTATAATCCTATAGTCCCTTCTTACAAGGGATAATTTCATTCCATATATGACACTAGCACAGTGCACTACTATCTAGAGGACCACACTACTATTTAGGAGGAGATTTGACTTTAGATCATTATTGATGACACCCTACCTAATCTTTGTACCAATTTCTATCATGTCAATAATATGTCTTAGTTAGTTTCTAGTTAAGTATATCTTTGTGTAGTTCATTTATATTTTTAGAATAATTATATTGGGTAAACTATTATACAAATCAATGGTTTTATTTATTGCATATTTATTCCCTAATTTTAATATTCTAGACCCTTAACAACCTAATGTTTCATATTCCATAAATCCCATAAAATTTGAATCATTTTGTGAATTTGAATTACTTCAAACATATTACTTCAAAACCCTAGTATACCATTAGGGTTTTCCCTTCATATTTTTTCTAGAATTTACTTAGTTTTCAATTTGGATCCTTTCAACATAATTATAATGTCAGATGCCATTTTATATTTTTTGGTGAAAATTCTTATGGTTTTTATTGCATGCCTATTACTTACCATTTGTATAATGATACACATGTCTACCACTCATCTCATGGATCATGTTGGAACTTAGCTTATTTCACACATTCATCCACCTCATCTTGAGCCCCCTTTTATGGAGAGCAATGTTACATGGCCAATTTTGATTTACATATGGTTATTAATCAAAGATAGATAACTCAAATGACTCCTTTTGTTCCTCCTTCACCTAGACCTATTGATTATCTTTGTTCACATCCTACCTCTACTACTTGCCCTTAACAAATAATAGATTTTACTATTTAATCTTTCACTAGATGAAATTGGGTGCCTCCTCCCCCTATACATGAACAATTTAACCCCATTATCCCTCCTCATCTTTAACATAATATAATAATACCTACATATCAGCATTGAGCATATAATATTATGGATCAGTTGACAAATATACTAGATAATATTTATATACTGGAATTACTCCAAAAGGTAGCCATATTCAAAGATATTATTTTTCAAATGCTTAATCACACCTCTTTGCCTCATGATATAGAACCATCTTATTTTTCATCTGTCTTGAACACTATCAAGGACATAGAAGATGTTATATCTTTTTTTTATGAGTATTTTCCCTCATAGTCAATTATCGATCAAAATCTACCACTATTCATTCAAACACAAATCAAAACCACTGCTATTAAATGAGTTCTAATTGATAGTGGTTCAGAAATTAACATATGAAACCTCATATTTTTATAGACTATGGGGACTAATTTATCATCCATTCAAAAGACATAAAATATCATTAGAGGTTTTGATGACATTCCTCAATAGGCTTTGGGTATTATTACATTGGATATCATGATTGGGATAAAAACCCTATCTACATAGTTTCAGGTGATGCCTAATCATTTTCATTACAATCTATTACTTGGGAGACCTTGGATACATGACATGGAGGCCGTACCATATACCTTGCATTGATGTGTCATATTTTTACATGACATATATTTATATACTTGTTTGGCTAATAACCAACCATTTAGATATTATAGAGTTATTGAGCCTACTTCTTTAAGTACATCTCCATATGGGGCATCTCACATTCATATTGAGTCCCAACCTCACATGATTTTGACAAAATATATACACGCATATGAGTTTGGGAAATCTATCACAGTTATTCCTTCACCAGTTTTAAATCCTCCTATAGCACTATCATCTTACCCATATTGATGGAGGCTAACACTCCTCCCACACATTTTCCCCCACCTATGATAGATGATGAGATCCTCATATCACAGTTACCCTTATTAACTCTGAGGAAGAATATATCTAAAACTCTAATATAGATTCCTATGACACCATAGAGGATGATACAACACCCATTGACATTGATGATTATTTATGTAGATTGAGATTCACACCAGTAATCCTTAGAGATTATAGAGATAATTCTAAGTCACTTATGCCTTTACCTACATGGGCATCACCACCATTTCATAGTTCTAAATATATAGGCATAAACATTCACCTACAGTTAGAGGCACATTCTTCTATACACTTATTTCATATGGTTACATCTATGGATATTGACCTAGCTATCTAGATTCAGGTAGGAAGTACATAGGATCAACCACATAAAATATTATAGATATTACTTGATAGAGGATTGATGTCATTACCCAAGTTCACCATAGATTTATTAGTATATTATCATAATAGGATGATAGACCATTTTGTCATTTTCATAGTATTATTAGACATTATATAGATACATGCTCAACATTATAATAGAAATTAAATAAACTCAAGGCTTATGGCACTATTAAAATTGCATATCCACTACCTCCACCAATATAGGCACCATGAAAGACTCCTCACGAACACATACACATGTGAAATTATCCATTAACTACCTAGATTTTTTAAAGGATAAATACATCCTTAATATTATTATCAATGAGGATTCTGATCCTAATACTTGCACTTTGGCATTTTTATTACACATAGGGCATCAGGATAATGAGTTACAACATGATATACATTATTAGGACTCCTTGGGACATATCACACTACCAATTTAATATGTCCCTAAGGTGTTCAACATACTTATTTTTTTCATAAGCACAATCACTCACATACATGTCACAATTGACAGTACATCGCTATAGGAAATGGATGTTATATTTGATTAGATAGATAGATGTTGTTAGGATCCTACTCCTTAAGAGTACACTTGATTACCTTTGTATAAGAAACTAAACATGGAATTTAACCAGAAGTAATATGTAACTAGAATTTAGAAACAACACAGAATATGAGAGACAATACAATCTTGTATTAACATTCTTCCAAAAAGAAATACAATGAAGAAATCACACTCTTTCCACACCTCTTGGGCATAAATAATTCTCCCTCAATAGTTCTCTCTCTCTCTCTCTCTCTCTCTCTCTCTAAATTACAACCATAACTCAAACACAGATTTGTTCCCTCCACCAGTCAGTAACAATACTGCCAGTCCACCAAGTACTCAAAGTACTCCAAGTAGATCTCCTTTGATCTTGCACACCTGAAAATCAACTAATCTTACTTACCATGTACATCTCCCCTGACCTTTCTACTTGTAGATCAACTGATCTTACACACCTGGAAGAACCCTTGTTCTTGTCCTTGACAAGTCCTTTTGATCCTTCACCCTTTACAATACAGCCCCATGGGTCTCTTAAATAGATCCCATACAAACAATAATTAGACTTCCCAATTACAATAATTAAAAATGTAGAATCAAGACTAAAATTAGTCTTTTACATGCAAACTAACTATCCATCTAAAATTAGACCAGTTCTGGAAGCGCATGCAAATGCACACACACAGGTTGCCAACATCGGTTCATATCTGACTGATGCCGGCTGACCCCTAACCGATGTCAGTTACTATGTACACTAAATATTTCCAACGTTAATTGATCAGATTGATGTCAGTTACTTTAACACTCAGCAACCTCCACCATTTGCATCAGTGAAGATTTTAGCTCCATAACTTAACAATCTCCCACTTGGAGATAAATAGTTGCACTTGTACCTGTACCTATACATCATCTAATTTTGTTTCCTAGCTTGTATCCCTCTTCAAGTTTAATCTTGAATACCAACAAAATTTGATTGAAGATTTAAGTTCTCATTTGTTCCTAGCTTTATTAACATTTCTATAGGGTTCTTATCCTTGCTAGCCACCATGACTGCAACAACCTTCTACATCTCAAAAATCTAGCTAACTGTCGTACAACCAATAGTGAACACATATCCTGTGGTGCTTCTCCTATCATCCAAGTAACCTGCCATATCTGAATCTACATACCCATGTAGAGAAGTGCTTGACCCTACATAACATGTATACCTAGTACTGGTCCCTCTCAGATACTTGAGAATCCACTAAACTACTTTCCAATGCTCCTTTCTTGGATTGGCTATTAACTTGCTGACAACTCCCACTGCTTGGGTAATATCAAGTCTAGTACTCATGTACTCAACCTCATCATGTGATTTAGGATACTATTCTATGAATTTTCCAACCATAGGTGTGCTAACCAGTTCTGCATCCTGCATATTGAACCTTTCCACTACCTTATTCACATAATCCTCTAGAGACAAAATCAACCTATGACTTTCCCTGTCTCTAGAAATACTCATGCCAAGGATTTTCTTTGCTCCTCCTAAATCCTTCCTGGCACACCTTTGAGCTACTTTTACCTTTAGCTTAGCATATCCCTACATGTGTGACCCTACAAAAAGCATATACACTACATACAGTAACAGGATAATGTTGCAACCATTATCCAACCTAGTAAAATAAACATAATGGTCACATTGACATTGACTAAAGCCATGCTTTGTCATACACCTGTCAAACCTTAAACACCATTGTCCTCGAGCCTGCTCAAGACCATATACCCTGGCCTTCTATCTCACCTATCCATTCTCTCCTTTCTTTAACCTGGGAATCCATTCATCTTTTAGTGCTTTCATCTCAGCTGGCAACTCTACCAAATCTCCCATTTGGTTCTCTTTTAAGGAATCAATTTCCTTATGCCATGCTCCCACTTTTTCCTAGATTCTACCTGCATTGCCTCTTCAAAACTTCTTGGCTCTTGACCATCAGTGAGAAACAAGTAGTGTAAAGAAGGGGAATAATGAATTTGAAGATTACTTACCCTCTCAGTCCTCCACATGGGTGTTTGAGACTCCTTGATAGCTTGCTATCTACCCAAAATCCATTTTAATAGTGATCGATGTCGGTCACCTCTAACTAACCTCAGTCTGCACCCGACTGATGTCGATTCCTCCTAATCACTGATGTCAGTTCCCTAACTGATGTCAGTGTCCACCTGCCTGACATCACTAACTTTGGTTTGCACATGACCGACATTGGTTCTTGCCTATTTGATGTCAGTTCTCACCTGACCAACGTCAATAACTGATTTTTCTTGTGAGTGATGATTTTTACTTGCGAGCTCATTTTTTATCATAACCTTGTCCAAATCAACACTACCCTGCTCAAAATTATTCAGCCTCTTAAGCTGATCTCTGTCCATCATTTTCTCCTTGAAAACTAAGGCTTTCCTATTCTTATCATTGTCAAAAACATTATATTTTCTCTTTATGCAATACTTTGATCCTCCAATAGAAGCTCCCTTCTTTGTTGACCCAGTTTCAAGAAACCTCACTTTCTTCTGTTGCTTATAGAAATCTCGATCTATGTTTTTCAAACCTGAAAGCTTACCATTTGACTTAAGAACATCCATTCCCTTCTCACTCATGTGACCAAGCCTATAGAGCCACATCTTTGCATCTACATCTAAAGTAGATAAAATAGAAGGAGAATTAGTAATACAAGTAGATAGATAAAGTGTACCTACTTTCTTACCTCTTGCTAAAACAAGTGCACCCTTGTAAACTTTCCAAGATTCCACTGTGAGAGTTATTATGCATCCCGCATCACCCAACTTTCCTACAAAAATCAAATTCTACTTTAGGACTGGGACATGCATGACATCCTTCAACACCCATGTGTTGCCATTCTACAATTTCAGCTGCACTTCCCCTTTGCCAACTATTTGACAAGGCTTACCATCCCCTAAATAAATTTTTCCAAAGTTTCCATGGACATAATCATGAAAAAATTCTCTATTTGGGGTTGCATGGAAAGAGGCACTAGAATCTAAAACCCAAGATTCAAATTTATCCAAGGAACATACAAGAGCATCTTGTGCAACAATACCTACATCTTTTGCTTCTTCATTTCCTTCATGTTGATCTTCTTCAAACCAACAATCTTTCTTTACATGCCCTTTCTTTCCACAATTCTAGTAGATTATACTGCCATACCTGGATCTGGATCTCTTGCTCATCTTTGACCTTGATTTCCCTTGCTTGCTCTTCTCTCTTTGCCTTCCCCTACTTTGAACACTTGAAGCATTACTTGATGATTCCCCTATGCTTTTCCTGTGAATTTCTTCATTCAAGATTACACTAACATCATCAACTTTCAAGATATTTGAAGCAGATGCAATATTACTAACTGCCATTACCAAACTATCCCAACTTTTAGGTAAAGAGCATAAGATTAAGAGAGCCTTAATTTCATCATCAAAATCTATATTGACTAAAACTAACTAATTTACTAATCCATGGAAATCACTAAGATGACTATGTACCGATCCACCTTCTTGCATTTACAAATTAAATAATTGCTTCATAAGAAATACCCTATTTGAAGCTAAGGGTTTTTCATATAAATTTTCCAAAGATTCTATTAACTCTACCATTGTCTTTGCCTATGATAAGTTGGAAATCACAGACAATGCCAAGCTCAACCTTATAGATCCCAGAGCCTTCTGATCAAGAACATTTCATTCTTCATCTTTCATATCTATGGGCTTACATGCAACCCCACCGAATGGTAAGTACAGATCTTTCTGATACAAATAATCTTCTATCTGCATCCTCCATAATTGATAATTCTTGCCATTGAATTTCGCCATTCTTAGCTTACTTTCTTCTACCATTGCTTTACTCCCACTCAATCAGAAACCCCTGAGAGTGAACCTATAATCAATAAACACTAACCTGCTCAACCGCTTGTTAGTTGATCCTAGCTCTGATACCACTTGTTAGGATCCTACTCCTTAAGAGTACACTTGATTACCTTTGTATAAGCAACTAAACATGGAATTTAACTAGAAGTAATATGTAACTAGAATTCAAAAACCACATAGAATATGAGAGACAATACAATTTTGTATTAACACTCTTCCAGAAAGAAATACAATGAATAAATCACACTCTTCCCACACCTCTTGGGTGTACAGTAATTCTCCCTCAAAAAGTTCTCTCTCTCTCAATCAATTACAACCACAACTCAAACACAGAGTTGTTCCCTCCACCAGTCAGTAACAATACTGCCAGTCCACCAAGTACTCAAAGTACTCCAAGTAGATCTCCTTTGATCTTGCACACCTGCAAATCAACTAATCTTACTTACCATGTAGATCTCCCCTAACCTTGCTACCTGTAGATCAACTAATCTTACACACCTAGAAGAACCCTTGTTCTTGTCCTTGACAAGTCCTTTTGATCCTTCACTCTTTACAATACAGCCCCATGGGTCTCTTAAATAGATCCCATACAAACAATAATTATACTTCCCAATTATAATAATTAGAAATGTAGATTCAAGACTAAAATTAGTCTTTTACATGCAAACTAACTGTTTGTCTAAAATTAAACTAGTTCTAGAAGCGCATGCAAATGCACACAAACACACAGGTTGCCGATGTCGGTTCCTATCTGACCGATGCCGGCTGACCCCTAACCGATGTTAGTTACTACGTACACTAAATATTGCTGACGTCGGTTGATCAGACCGACCTCAGTTACTTTAACACTCAGCAACCTCCACCATTTTCATCAGTGAAGCTTTTAGCTCCACAACTTAACAGATGTTTAACATTTAGTTATGAGGGAAACATAGTTCACATTATACAAGATGTCATAGATGAGAACCATATGTTCACATAGATACCCCATGACCTAATGTGGTCTACCCTAGGACCGCATGAGAGGATTCTTACATAGTAGAGCGAATGCATAGAATATAGACTAATGCCAAGGATAAGGCTATACTTTTACCAACAACATGATATGATGATCATAATGGTGATGATTTATTCAAGTTTAGGCAGTTCCAATATCTAATATTGGATGATCTCCCACTAGATCTACCATTTGACTATCCACATCTTATGGATGTTCTCTAAGGTTTATAGATGCACTAATTTTCATTTGTATATACTCTCAATTACTTAAACATTATTAGAATATAAATTCTATTATCCTACTCATTGTATATAGTTTCATTTTCATGATTGTTTGTACATAGCCTATGCTTAGAAAATACCAAAAAAATATAATATGTTTAAAATATAAAAACATTCAACTATTGTCAAAAAAAATACAAAAATTTAGATTGTATGCATTTCCATGTTTATATTCCTTATATTCTCTAGATAATACATATGATATCTATGTTAGTGTAGTTTAGTTTGATCATACACACATGCTTCACTTATTCTCTTTGAGTGTTTATAGATTCTTATAGGACTCGAGTCTATTACCTAGATCTAGATTTACTACTATCTATCCACTAAGGCACATACATAGATACATAGATTCATCATTAATACATTCTCCCATAAGGGTAATCCTATAAATAGCTTCCAATTTAATAGGTTATATCATTATATACTATACAAATTTATTGATGGCTACTACTAATTTAGACTCATCTTATGTACATATTTACTTTTATATAGATTTTTACCATGTTTTCATGTATACTTTCATTACTAGTTTACCTAGTTTAGACTTGATTGTATTTATTTACTTCTATATCTATTCAAGGGAATTTGAATATGCCATTATTATATGGATCTACACCAATTCCTTTCATTATGTTTATATTTTGGACATGTTCCCATGTCCTTATGTGTGCCTACTTTATTGTGTATGCAAACATTTGAAGATGTCCTTCCATGTGGCTCTAAGCCAACCCTTCTTGTTGTATGTGTATGTGGAAATTTAAACATGTCTTTGTATGTTTTCTCTTCCTCATACTTAATGATGTGTGCATATGTCCCTTGTATTATGTCCCCTTGGCCTACTTTACATGCATCATGTGTTTATATGTATGATTTCATGTATGCATCATGGAAATGACACTTATATCTTTCTTGTTACACTTACACTCAATGTTTGATGCCATAAGGGACCTCATACATCTCCCCTTCCTTCTTGGGTGCCTTGATGGACATCATACCCCATCCCCCTAGGTAGTTTCTAGATTATACTCATATTTATTATTCATATACATGATTAAATTGTTATATCTATCTTGAAAACCTTGTGAATGCTAGATCTAACATACATCATACATTGCCAACCTATGCTCAATTAAATTTACATTCAAATGTCATGTATCTACATTATATTAGTTTATAAAACATATCATATATTTTCAATCTAATACACATGATGCATAGATTTCCTTTTGAGGATAGTTACTTTATAGGTTCAATAAATCCCCTCAAAATAAGGGCCATTCATAGGGGTTTATCACAGAGATCAAGCCACTTGAGTTCACTCAAAACACATTTTTTAGCATGCAAACCCATATTATAGAGCACATAATTGGGAAAACATAATGGAAAATAATAATACATAGATCATTTTTAGTTTGGCACATAAAAATGCTTAGGACACTAGCACAACACAAAGGACACCAACATAATGCACTAATGTTCAAGGGACTGAACAACTATCTAGTATCCTTATAAACAAGAAAACATAGATTATTTATAAAGGTACAAAAGTTATAGTTTTAATTTACATAGTATAATTCACATATCATTAGTCATGCTCAGTTTAATCTTAGTTTGACATAAAATCATACTAGTTTGCCTAGATTTGGGGCATCATGCATGGCATGATCACTTCCATTTTAGTTTTAGATATGCTTAGATATAGATTGGTATAACTTAGTCTAGAATCCATATGCACAAATATCATAATTAGGGGCATGTACATGGCACATTATTTATGTGATTAGTTTTGGCACTAGTACTATTAGATGGAATGATAAACTCCATATCATTCTCCACATTGTTAATCTAGACATAATTTTCACTAGTTTTACACCATATTGATGCCTTATTTTGTCTATATCAGTTACCATTACTGAGTAGTCCCTAAGCTACATACATGAGTGCCTAAGAATCCCTTGGGTCATTTTTCATTTGAGAGTTTATGAGTGGCCTTAGATCCATTCTATATAGTTTTAGTTACATCACTCAACTTTAGTTACATCATGTAGTTTTAGTCATAGATTTAACTACTACACACAAGTAGGTAACGATGGACTCATAGCTACTTGAGTTCTTGAGCCACTTACATAGGAGGGTTGGACAAGCCATCAATCCAATCTAGGTTATTCATAATGTATGATCTAACAAATAAGGGTGGGCAATGATGGATTTAAAACTAGATTTCTTGAGCAACCCACACATGGGTATAAAGCAAGCCATCAACTCAGTCCAAGATATTAACCAATTTGATCACCAACTACACACACAATATGTCACCAAGTTTTTTCATTAGTTTATGTAACCAATGAGGTGTATTCTTTCCTTTCCTCTCCCTCTTATCTCTTTACTCAGTCTTGTCTTTACTTTTTATATTCCTTAAGTAGGAATGATTTATTCATGTTTCATTTATAAGATATGTAATGGAGCACACTTTACAAACTCAAACTTAGATTCATGAACTTTGCCTCACACGTAAGTCCAATTGCACTTTTTTTACTTTATCCTATTCAATTCACTTTATTATATTTATAAAATAAGCGGGAGGCGATGTAGTCACAAAAATTGTCAGTTGAGTCCAATGAGTGTCACTTGAGACCACCTTGTCCCTAACTTAGCTCTATACCTATTTTAGGTCCTTTTTCAATCCTTATCCATATTTTTTGTGTGTCTAACCCATCCCTAAATGTAACAAAAGTAGTCTTAAACCATCTCCTAGATATCCAAACCCCTAGTGCACCATATTCTACCACTTGGACACTAGTATGACCCTTTGGACATTAGCACATTATACTAGTGACCAAGGGATTACACTATTATCTCTTACCTCTTTTCTCATCTAATAGACATATTTCCATTTATTAAGACACCTCAGGGTTAGCCTAGACCTATTCCACATACTGAAAAGCACCAGATCAGTATATATATATATATATATATATATATATATATATATATATATGCCACATTTATCCCTTTATCCACTAGATGGAAATCAAATGCAAATATATATATTTCCATCTAGTGGATAAAGGGATAAATGTGGTATATGTGTGTGTGTGTGTGTGTGTGTGTGTGTATATATATATATATATATATATCCCTTTATCCACTAGATGGAAATCAAATGCAAATACACATAAACAAGTTCAAAGATAAGTGGTGAAAATCCAAGTTATTAAACCCTATTCTACCCTAATTCTACATACAACCATATATAACAACCTAGAGCTCAAAATAATCATATCTATAGTCTCAAGTCATGCTCAAAGCACTCAAACCAACACTCATATTAACATTCACTTACACTTACACTAATCACTTATTTGAGAGAACTACATCAGGATAGATCCCCTCTTGAGGTATTGGTATGTAGACAAATCTCAACACAGCAGGGTGTTGATGTCACATCCCACCTATCCATATAATATCACACTTTTTATACTTATGTTTTTAAAATACCCTAACAACATTGAGATCTAGGTCTTGGCTTCTAAATCATTCAAATATAGTGATCCAACACTCAATCACATAGGTACAGGCATCTCGAACTTAGGTGAAGATACACCTAGAAGCCCATAATATATCCTTACAAGGGATATTGTCATGCCCCAGAGGACACTAATGTAGTGCACTACTATCCAAAGGACTGTGCTACTATTCAAGAGGAATTTTAACTTCATATTACTATTTATGACACCTTACCCAATCTTTGTATTAGTTTCCAACCTATCAATTATTTATCTTAGTTTATAACTAACTACATCTTTGTGTAGTTCATTGATATTTTTAGAAAGATCAATTATTATACAAATTAGTGACTTTAATTATTTCATTTTTATTCCTAAATTTTAATATTCTAGACCCTTAACAACCTAGGGTTTTACATTCCATAAATACCTTAAAATTTAAATTAGATGCATGATTACATTCACATATTTTATAGTTGTCTTACCCTTTTGAGGTGAGGTAACTTCAAGTTATTATTTTTACCTCACCTCAAATGAGGGGGCATGCTTTAGAAGCATGTTGTCCAGACACATTCATAGTTTCCAGATTACAGTGGGGGCATGCTTTGGAAGTATGTTCTCCACATTCATTCAATATTAAGTACTTATACCATTTTTAATATTCAGTGGGTTATGTCATATGTACAGGGATTTGACACATTCATAGTTTTTAGTCTATGTGGGGGCATGCTTTAGAAGTATGTTTTCCACATTTATTGAGTCTAGTACTTATATCAATTCATAGATTCAATGGAGGCATGCTTTGGAAGCATTTTATCCACACTTAGTATTCAACATGTCTAAGTTATAGTGGGGGTATGCTTTAGAAACATTTCCTCCATATTGTTACTTATATTATTTTTATATCTCTCCATATATAGTGGGGAATACTTTCAAAACCTATCCTTCACACTTACACTGTTATCTAAATTTGCCAAAACACATAGTTATATTATTTAAATTCACATTTATGGTAGAATTATATACATGGTACCATTGTTATATATAGTTTCATCATGATACATATCTAAGGTGAATATGTTATGCAACATGTGCCTAATATTTCAAAATCCAAATCAATATCTGATTTTAAAACCATCACACATATTGATACCCCACACAATTTTATGGACTTTATTAAACTAATATACTATAGTTTTTGGTTCACCTTTTGGTATGGTTGAGGTGATTAAACCACTCAATCTTGACTATTTTCTAGGTTTTACTTGATCATCCAACCTCACAAAGTTATAAGTATCATTGGGTTGCATGGTTGAGCTAATCTCAATTACCATATGACAACTCATTTTTACTCTAAAGTTGGGGGAATATGCTTTCCAATATCTCTCTATATCTCTTTATATATATGAATTTTAAAGATTTATCTATATTTATCATAATCTCATTTTAATAGCCTTACAATGATACATCTTTTATAAAAAAACTTGTCAATAGAAAAAGTAGTTACATCGATACACATGTGTACTTCTAAACCTTGATTTTTAAATTTTAATCTATTTCAATTAATTTTAACCCAAATCATATGCATTTATTTTACATTGTTACTTGATCTTGGTTACAGGTCAGCCACCAATAAATCACTCAAATTAAAGTAAAGAAAAACATTCAAACTCAACTCAAGTAAAGAGAAGGTGTGCATACACACCCAGGTGTTTATTCCTTTCATTTAAACTATAAATTTTATTACTATATTAAATGTGCGGGAATGTAGAAACTAATTTATTATTATGTATCACCTTAGTCTTGTACACTTACAAAACTCAAGCCTTGGTTGTTCCTCTTAGTTCTACACATATTTTGATTTTACAAGCATTGCATTTTCTCTATCTTATGCCCCTTGACCTGTCTATTAGCCTAACCAACCTTGTATTTATTAATCAAACATCCTATCTTGCCTAGAATGCTTAAAATGTACTTATGTCACACCTCTACAAGTTTTGAGCCTGTACCTATCTCATGCTCCCTAAACACTAATTTTGGGGGTAGACAATAGAATCAATGTTACTGTCTTACCCTAACAAAAGTGTTTAATGTCCTAAATTCATTCAATTTACAAATGAAACATATTACAATGGTTAACCTAAGTTATTTAATTAAAATTATCTCTTGATAAGATTCGCATAAATACAATATCAACCTTCATTCATTCCTCACCTAACGATCATACCAAAAGAACATTCAAGAAGAACTCAAGTTATCAAAATATTTTCTATTCTATCATATCTTGATATAATTCAAATGAATAACCTAGATACATGTCTAAGGTACTAAATTAGTAGTCATAAGGTCTTATTTGTCAATTTATAAGCTAGGTCACTATTGTACTTGATTTACACACATGAGCCAACTCATATGGAAGAGATACATGAGTTTGAAGACCTCTTATATATTAAAATATATGTAAATAGTGCCATTTTATAGTGGGGTAATTATATGTCAGCTCCATGCCATGTTCCTACTAACCTATTTTCACCCAAGGTCACATTGAAGATGGAAAACTAAGGTTTTTCCATTTTACCAGGAGTGATAGTCTATGACCCAGATATGAATGCACCAGAGTGAAGATGAAGCCAAACCTAAAATAATCCATATGGTTTCCTCCTATTTTATTTTATATTCCAAAAATTACACTATATTAAACCTAGAAAGTAGTATTGACATAACCATCTAGAGTTGATGCAACTATCTAGAGAGCAAGAGGCCCCAGATCTAGAATCTAATGATTTTTCTAAAATCTACTTCCCACCTGATTTCAACCTATACTAGATCTAGATCTACATCAACATCATAATAATATAAGTACATCAATTATATCATTTTTATATCTAGCATAATTTTACTTTCCATTTGTAGCTTATCTCAGTTTAATAAATTTAGCATATGATAAATTTGAGTTTAACACATTAATTGACTTGTTGTAGATCTGATATTCACCCTTGTGCCCTATAATTTATATATCCTTAGCCTTATCTACCTAAGTAGGATATACATCCACATTAGGGCTTAACAATATTATATAGTCATAAATTAGAATGTACAAATTATTGCATTTCATCACTGAATATCATAATACACATGATAGGATTTAAAATAGTACATTTTAACTTCATAAGATAGCTTTATAATCAATAAAATATCCATGAGTATGATTCCAAGATGGTTGATCAGCTAAAGAGAGGGAGAGCATCATCAAGGTAATTTTTATTCAACCATAGATTGTTGATCTCTTGCACACATCCCCATTGGGAGTGGCCCTTCCCTTCATAGAGGGGTAGATAAAAGCAATGCAAATATCAAGAATTCAATTGGAACCCATGTGTTTTATAATCACTAATATATATATCACTCACATATACCATGGAAGATAATCATCTATCTAATATTACAACATGCATATACATGTAAATTATAAACTATAATGGAAAGACAATGTCTCAACTATAACATTACTTTAGCCAAACTTTTCATTATAGAATTTAGATCTCTCATGGATCCAAGTCAATTCCACACATACATACTCTTTGCTAATGAATTTAAATTTTTCATATGATACCAAATAATAAATATATGAATTTCATGACAAAAACCTTGTATACCTATCACCTATTATCAAATGAATCATGCATGGTAAAATATCATAAACCAAATTCAAAGTATAATAACTACATATTTGTAGTGTACAACTTCTCATTAATGAATACATATCTTTACTTATATAATTTAGTACAAGGTAAAAACATCCATCTAATACAAATAAATCACATTATTTTCACATAACATAACTATTATTGACACATATAATAATTATAGGTTTGTATCAACCAATAACATTCATAATTCCCAAATACAAGCATAACCATATGCCTAAATTATAAAAATCCAAGTGATAAATACATTATTTTCATCTCAAAGGAATTTTAAACCTTTCTTTTCTTTTTAACATTATACAAATTATGTATTAGATCTAATAGAATACTAAATAACTCACTTGCTCATACCCAAGGATTACTTATTAGTATGAGTCACACTATTAATCCTCTTATTTACTTTTATACCAACTTTAAACCTTTATTGCCTATTTTAACAATTCCTTAATCAGGTAAAGCTAATATTTTAAATATTATAAATGTGTAATCTACACCTATGCATATTATATGCATATCATACCATACTATTTTATTGATTTTAAAATAATTTCTTATAAAGAAATATGAACACCTAAATGTACATTTAAAGGTATATAAGTCTTTCAATATTTCTTATCATTGGAGTTCATTTAGAACTAAATGAAATATCGATAATCAAGATAACACTTTTCAATTATGCCAACTCAAATAATTATGTTCATAAATTTCCATTATTACCTAAAGCTGGGTATAAATTACCTATTAAATAAGTTTCTAAGATTAGCTGAGTCATAAAGGTACATAATTTAGTCTTATATTTACACATGGTCATGTGTGTGTGTGTGTCTATTTATACATGTATATTCATATATATAGATACATATATGTCTGTTTAAGTAAATAAATAGCTTAAGTACAATATGACTTATAGATTGAATTCCTTCTCATGTGTCTATATAACAAAACATGATACAACTACATACTATGTATATATTATAAAACTACCAAAAACCCTAGAATGATTTTATCATATATTATATAATTCATTTATGTGCATACCCATGTAGGTCTGTATTATTTTATTACCATTATATACATCACAAAAAGTTTCAAAAGTTTCAAGGGTCAACCATTGTCAAAAAGTACTCATAATTCATTTTATTTAGCTCATATTTGTAACACAGGTATATAGAAACATTACCTTGAGATAAATGCTTTTAATGATTCTATGAAAAGCATATTACTATATTTATCAAATTAAAATAAATTCCTTAAGTTTTTAATAGTTCTTTAGGTCAAACAAGAACATCCCAATCACCATAAAGTCTAAATTTTTAATTGATTAAATAACATTCCCATATTACCACTCATTGAAGATGAATTAAGGATACATGATTTTCATAATTTATAAGATAAATTCATGTTGTATAATAATACACAATCCATTATATTTATAATTCATGCATAGGTCAAGTATTTGTAGTGAATATATTTTACAAAGATGATTCGATAATCACTATACATTTAATTCTTTAAAATGGATCAAATATCATTTTTATAAGCATGTGTATGGAACTAAGTTCCATCGCCATGTCTATAAATATAAATCCCTAAATTTTCATAATGATCTACCAACATATACATTCAGATGATTATAAAATAATCCCAACTAATAAAACATTTGATATTTTGATTCTAAATAAGATTCAATTTACAATGGACACAAACAAAAACATAAATATATTTTTATTTCCAAATTTAAAGTTTTACTATCATGGTTAATAAAATGGACATCATTAAAATTTAGGTGTTGGTAGCCTCTTTCCTTCTTTCAAATGCTTTGCTCATCTTTCTTTGTCCCCCAATTCTTTTCTCTTCAATCTTCTTATTTTATTTCCTCTCGTCCTTCATGTTTTACATGTCCTATAATTTCTTTGACAACTCTTTGAGTTCACCATAATGAATCTAAAATTCCTAATTTTTCATGATCTTCTCCTCTTTCCATTAAATTTTAGTACAAACACTATTTTAGGCATGGCCATTGCATGCAATACCCATCTTTTCACAAAATAGTGAAGTCAACCTAAAATCATAACAACAAAAAACCTAATTCCCTACTCAAGGTTCCCATAATGACCTAATTACTTTTGATTCAAATTATGCATGTAAATAAAGCCACTAAAACCTTTTATAAAAACAAAAAATCCATTTTCTTAAGTTATAAAAATCATTTAAGATAGTTATTTGTTGTTTCGTGCCTTATATCCCCTTGGCCACCAAAAAGATTAAGAATTGAATCTTAAATCCTTGCATGATTTGAATACAAACTTGGTTTAATATACACCCAATACTCTATTGGTTTAAAATTCATATAATGGGGCTATCACAATTATAACTCAACAAGCTAAGTTTAATTCATAATTCACCATGGTTCATACAGTTAATGCACATCAACACAATTAGCAAATTATAATAACAAGAACATTCATTCCAAATTTATTATGTCACATCAAGTTAAAAAACTAACATAAATTTAATTCAACATGAAATATTAACCATGGAGACAACTAATAAAAATTAAACACTTAACACATTCTTAGAATACAATCAACATTTAATTTATTTAAGCAATCAAGAGTGTAAGTGGGTATGTATAGGTTTAGTTTCACTATTTTTATCCCTAATTTTGATATATGCATCCTCCTCCCCTATGATAACCTCCCTCTACTTCACCTTGTGATGGCAAGACAGTCTTACAAACACCTCAGTCAATAAAAAGGTTGCTATTTCGAGCTTGCAATAAAATAATAAAGCTCTTAGGATGTATGTAAATTTATGAACTACAAATCAAATATATAAATGAAATCACATCCATAAAATATTATAATATACTAGAATATAATATATCCAAATACACATGATAGTATCTTCTCATCATAGCTGAGCATGAAAGAAAATAATATAGCTATTAGCTATACAACATAAATGTCTATATATATTATAAAAATAAGAAACTACTAATAATTAGTTTCACTTATTTAATTAATACTAATGCAATGTTTGGAGAGTGGGATGGGATGTGACATCCTTCCCTCTTAAAATAGGTCATCATTATGATGAACTTTATTTTAAACAAAAGTTCTAAAAATAAATAATATTGTTCAATAGAAACTTATTTAAATAAATGAGGAAACAATCTATAGAATTACTCATAATCCTCTTATGTGGCACTATCTTCATAATATTGGTTCCACTATACCTTGAATTATTATACTTACCTATTACACAAACTAAGCTTGTGAGTATAAATTATTTTTATTAGTTCTATCATGACCATCCCTAGATACAAAATTTGTGATACATTATAGTCTAAAGCATGTGAAAGATCATCTACATATTTCTTAAGATAAAATACATGAAAAACATTATGTATTTATGCTAAATCTAGTGGAAAATAAAGTCTATACGCTATAGGATTTATCACTTCTATAACCTCAAAAGGTCCAACATATCTTGGTGACAATTTTGTTGATTTCCCAAACGTAATGGCACTCTTTTGGGTTTTGACCCATAGGAAAACTTTATCTCCAACTAATAATTGCCTTACTATCTTTTTCAGATTAGCACATCTTTTCTACCTATCATTGGCTTCAACCAATCTCTACTTTATCAATTTCACATGCTCCTTCATTTCAACAAGAATTTTAGGTCTAAATACCACTTTATCCTCTAGCTTATCATGTATAGTTGGGGTTCTACAACTTCTACCATGCAATGCTTCAAAATAATCCATTTTCAAATATGATAGGAATGATTTGTTATAAGCAAGTTCAACCAAATGTAAGTATTCTTCCCCTTTGTATTTTTGGTCCATGAAATACATCCTCTAATATTTTATTCACTCTCTATGTTTGTCCATCTATTTATAAATGGTAAACTATACCAAACTTTAGCTATGTACCCAAGGATGCATTGGGATTTTGACAAAACCTTGAGGTCATCCTGGGGTCCATGTCTAAAATGATATTTTATGGAAACCAATGAAATATATACACCTTATTTACAAACCTTTTGGAAACCATTGGTGCATCATTTCTCAAATTACCTAGAATTAAGTGTGCTACTTTGGTGAAATTATTTATAACCACCAATATCATGTCATGATGATTCCTTGACATAGATAATCCTTGGATAAAGTCCATAATAATGACTTCCCACTTCTATTTTGGTATAGAGTGTGGGTATAATAACCCATTAGGATGCACATGTTCAGCCTTGAATCGTTGACATTCTAAACATCTAGACACAAAATCTATCACATCATTCTTAATTTATTTCTAGAAATATAATGATCTTAGCTTTGCTAAGAGCTTAATCACACCAAGGTGTCCTTAATATGGAGCATTGTCAAACTCTCTCAACACATTACTCCTCAAATTTTCACTATTAGGCACATATATTCTTCTATTATATCTCAAAATCCAATCATTTTCAAGTTGAAATCCTTTATATCTAATATCCTATGAATTTTATACTAAATCTTTCTTTACCTAATCATAGAACTCATCTCCTAGTGAGAACTTTACTGCCTAATATCATAAAGTAATGCATATAATATCTAAAGTTGAAAGGTACCTTCTATGACTAAGGACATCTACAAATCCTTTTTATTTGACCTTAATATATCTAATGTCAAAATCATAGTTTGACAAGAATTTTAACCATCATATTTGATGATAATTAAGGTTAGGTTGGGTAAATATGTACTTGAGTTCCAAATTATCAATTTTAAGCTCAAAAGGCTTTCCCAAAAAATAATGCCTCCATACTTGTAAAACATGCACAATGGCATCTAACTCTAAGTCATGTAGGGCATAATTTGCCTCATATGTCTTCAAATTCCTCGATGCATAAGCTAAAGTTGAATCATCCTGCATAATAAATCCTCTTAATCTATCTCTTGGAGCATTAGTTATCGCTATAAAATGACCATTTAAATCTAAAATATATAACATTGGTGTTTAGTTAAGCTTATATTTAAGAATCTAAAAGGCTTCTTTACACTTATCAAACCAAACAAAACATTTTTATTTCCACTGAAGAGAGGTGATCAAATTTTCTATCTTAGATAAATTTGGCACAAACTTCTTGTAGTACCCTACTAAACCCATAAAGCTACGCACCTAATGCACATTTTTATGTGTTTGTCATTCCATAATGGATCTAATCTTGGATGGATCCACAAAATCTCTTCTGTATAAATAACATGTCCCAAGTATTATACTCTTCTTTGAAATAAGATACATTTATAAAATTTCCCATTTATCTTATATTTTTGCAATAATTGTAAAACTAGATGTAAATTATCAATATGCTCCTCTTCACTTTTTGAATAGATGAGGATATCATAGAGAAATACTAAAACAAATTGATCAAGATAATCTCTAAAAACACTATTCATCAAATTCATGAATGTCACATGGGCATTTGTTAGATTTAAAGGAAACATTATAAATTCACTATGCCTATTATGTGGTCTTGAAGGCAATTTTCAAAATGTCTTCCTCCTTTATCATTAACTAATGATACCCAACTTAGAGATCAATCTTAGAATATATTATTTTACCACATATTTTATCAAATATATCATCAATGTGTGGTAAGGGATACCTATTCTTAATAGTTATTTTATTCAACATCCAATAATCTATGCATAGGTGAAGGGTTTTGTCCTTTTTATTAACAAATACTATAGGTGCACCCTATATTTAAACACTTATCCAAATCAAACCTACAACCAACATCTATTGAATTTGGGTTTTTAATTCAACTAATTCATTTATTATCATTCTATAGGGATCATTGTATTGAGGTTTTAATCCTAGGATAATATCAATTATGATTTTAATTCCCTTTTAAGAGGTTAACCTAACAACTCCTTTAGAAAACATCCTAAAATTATTATAGAAAGGGGTAATTTACATAGAGATTTCTTTGGTTCCTTAAATTTCATAAAATTTAACCAAGAATATTTGACAACCCTTTCACTGAGCCCTTTTCAATTGAATGGTTGAAATTTGTCTTAGTTTCAACTCTATTTTCCCCTTAAATTTGGGTTTGATTTCCTAAATTATCTAAACATTCAACTTCGTTAAGAAATTAATCAACCTTAGCTTTATGATTAGAGATCCAATTCACTCCTAGGATCATGTCATATGTTCCTAGTGGTGTTGCATAAATATAAACTACCATAATGAATTCTGGAAATTTTACCTTAGCCTCAACAAGACACCTATCAACCTTGACCTTGGATTCATTCCCATACTGAACTGACCAAGCATTTTCCATAAAAAATATTTCCTAGATAAATTACTTAAAATTCTAGGAGAGATAAAAAATTAGTGGCTCCTATATCTATAAAAATGGAAATAGGACGTCCAAAAAAGATACCTAATAATTCAATGGGGGAATCTTGAAATTCATCTTGACAATTATCAATTATCACATGAATTCATTGTTGGAAGGTTCCCTGATACGATGTAAAGATGGATGAATTATTATTTCCACTATTTATCTTTTATTGAGGATAATCCTTATCATAATGGTCTCCTCCACATGTAAACCATCCACTAGGTGGTCCATTACTCTTAGATTGACTATCTCCCTTGAATCATTATTTCAAAAAATTTATAGGTTTCATATTTCCTAAATAATTATTTAACCTTGCATTCTGACTATTGAATCTATTATTAGAATTCCCATTTTTTTCTAGTTATTTTTCTTGAAGGTTATCTTTGAGATTCCAAAATTCTTTTTGAATTTTTCATAACCTCAAAAAGTGATTTCAACTTTTTTTCCTGCTTAACTAATTTCTCAAAAAATTGGTCCATGGTGGATGGTCCATGAAGATCTACTTCACATCCAATTTGGGGTTTTAATCCAATGATAAACTTCCTGATCTAAAAACATTCATCCCTTTGATACTATGGAACATATTTTAAGATCTTTGTGAATTGTTCCCAATACTCATTTATTGATAGATCCCCTCATTTTAGATTTTGAAAATATGTTAATTTTTCATCGAACTACAACTAGGGTAGCCACAAAAATATAAACAAGGTTACAAATTACTCCTGGGTAGTGGTGGTGGATTCAAGACCAATCTCTAAATTTTCATTAACCCACCAAGTTATTTATTCACTAGCTAGTTGGTAAGCCCCCAAAATAGACTTGGTTACCTTAGAATAATTTTGAATCTCAAAATATTTTTCCATCTCTTTAATGTATGATTCAACTCCATCACCCAACACTACACCATCAAACTTGGGTGGATTCACTTTCTTCATGTATCATTCATGTTCTACAACTACTTGAGCTCTTATTACTTATTGTCCCTCAACATGTCCCTAATCCTGAGGCTCTTCTTGACCAGCTAGTTGTTCCACTAGAACTTATTTTTCACTTTCATTCTTTGGTCCACGAATTTATGACTTTAAGGATGTTAATCATTCTCTAGCTTCAATCATGATAGTGAGTATTTAATCAAGTTTTACATCTTGTGTAGTTGATAGTTGATTAGGATCAACATGAGGGTTATCATTATAGGTCACCTTAACATTTGATCTACACTACACTATTATCCTTATTTAAAATATGAGTAATAACTTAATGTTAGAGGAATTATTAGTTTTAAGAATTTAAACCTTTTTTCTGATACCAAAATGTTAGAACCCCACTAGTCTACACTACAAGTTACAATTTTTTTTTAAATATACTTAACTCATATTCATTTTCAATAATCATCATTATGTTTCACTATTTTATTGTTAGATGGATTTATAACTATAAATGTAGAAAATATATCTAACCCACTAGTTAAAATGTGATCAATCTAGCTTTCAAATATTATATAACAATAAATATGATAAGTTTCCTTTTGTAACACATATAAAATTGAAGGGTACATCAACACACTAAAATAATATATATATTAATAGCTATACATAAATATACAACCTCTAATGTTTACAATGTGTAAAATTATATATAAGTTATACAACAACTATTATATTAATTATTCATAAATTACAATGTACTAATTATTACATTTCATCACTAAATATCATAATACACATGATATGATTTAAAATAGTATATATGAGCCTGATAAGATAGATATTTAATAAATATAATAGCCATGAGTATCATTCCAAAATGGTTGATCAGATAAAGAGAGGGAGAACAACATCAAAATTATTTTCCTCCAACCATAGAATATCAGTCTCTTACACACTTCCCCATTGGGAGTGTCTCTTCCCTTTATAGAGGGGTAGATAAAAACAATGTGGATGTCAAGAATTCAATTAGAACCCATATATTTTACAATCACTAATACATACAACAATCACATAGACCATGTAATACAATCCTTTATCTAATATAACATCACACATACATATGCAAACTAGAAAGTATAGTAGAATGGTAATGTCTCATATATAACATTATTTTGGCTAAAGTTTTCATTATAGAATTTAGATATCATGGATCTACGTAACTTACACACACATATACTCTCTTTTAATGAATATAAATCTATCATATGATACCATATATAAAGATATGCATTTCATGACAAAAACCTCATATACTTATCACCTACTATCAAATGAAGCATGCATGTTAAAATCTCATAAACTAATTTCAAAGTATAATAACTACATATTTGTAGTGTACAACTAATCATCGATCAAAATATATCTCTACTTATTCAATTTAGTACAAGGTTAAAACATCCATCTAATATGTAAAAATCACATTGTTTTCCCATAACACAACTATTTGTAGACACTCTAATTTAATCACTTTCATGTCAAAATTATAAAATAGAATAACTTCCTATAAATTAAAACTAATCTAATATCATTTGTTCATCCTAATTTCCTCTATGCATCTAATGTACGATTTTGAATTCACCTTAGGGCATCCATAGGTGGGATAAGTCACCATATTAGATCTATTCAATTATCACTCTGATCATTTTCTTGGACCTTTTTCTTAATTTTCCTTTGCTAATCAATTAATTCAAATATTTCCCCTTCTCTAATCATTTCCTTTAATCATTCTTCTCACTATAACTCTATTCAAATAATGGAATTACAATTTATGTTCAATTATTAATTCTTCCTTTTCCTTATCCTTCTAAAGGGCATCTTCATTTGAGAAAAAATGTTTAGATCTTATGCAATATCCTTTTGCAATCTCACTAATTAATAAATGAAGTAATTTTAAGGATTATTCTACACCCTTCATCTTGGAGACAAGATGAAGTTCCCATGATGAATATTGTGAGATATTTTAGGGAGAATTATCAACCCTTCATATTGTAAATAAGATGAAGGGCCCATGTTGATGATCCATGTGGTTGTCTATGTGATTTCTTGAGAACAGTTTTACACCCTTACTTTTAGAAACAATATGAAGGGTCCACATTGACTCCTACAAAGATATTTTTAGGATAATTTTCCACTTTTCATCTTGCATTCAAGATGGAGGGCTCATATTTATCCCCCTTTAGGATATTTTAAAGAGCCTTCCTCCACTCTTCATCTTAGACAAGATGAAGGTCTCATATTATCAATCTATGTGTTGATCCATGTGCCTTGTTGAGAATGAATTTTCAACTATCCATATTAGAATCAAGACTTAGGGTCTTCATTGATTTAAAATTGTTATAAATAGACCCTTTCCCTCTTAGATTTAAATGCAAAAATTTGGATAGAGAATCTCTAATTATTTTATCACTCATATCCTCAAATTTTATCTTGTGCATCATAATTCTTCAAAAGCTTATTCAAAGTGGAAGGTCTCAACCAAAGATGCTCACCACAATGACATTAACTAAGATAATTTGATTCCACAATGTAGTGTATCAATTTAATCTTGGCATTAGTATATTAATATTTAAATTCTCATTATTATCTAGATTATAATGATACATATGTCACACTTGGTGAAACATATGTATCATTAGAATCTAGATATTAGTTCTACTTATTTAATAATTGCAAATGATCAAATGATGTATCAATAAATAATAATCTACTCTTAAGAGATCATCTTTATGTATGGTTTAGCTCAGATTATTGAGTCAAATGATCTTCCTCAATGTCATTATGGTGAGTGTATTCTTTTGAGACCTTATACTTTGAATAATCTTTTGAAAGATCATGATGCACAAGAGAAAATTTGAGGATATGAATGATAAATTGACCATAACTTCACTATCCAAACTCATGCATCAAAATTGAATAAGGGGTTTATTTATAGTAATTTTAAATCAATGAGTATCTTTCATCTTACTTCTAAGAGGGATAGTTGAAAATGTATTCTTAACAATACACATGAATTGATAATATGAGTCTTTCATCTTGTCCAAGATGAAGGGTGGAAGAAGGATCTTTAAAATGTCTAAAAAGAGGATCAGTAGGATCCCTCCATCTTGCATGCAAGATGAAGGGTGGAGAATTATCCTTAAAATATCTTTTTAGGAGTCAATGCAAACCCTTCATCTTGTTTATAAGATTAAGGGTGGAAAGATATTTTTAATAAAGCACATGGATCATCAACATGGGCCCTAGGGTTTAAAATGCTCCCTAAAACATCTCATAAAATTCAGTGTGGGCCCTTCATCTTGTCTCCAATATGAAGGGTGGAGAATAATCCCTCATATGACTTAATTTATTAATTAATGGGCTCACAAAAAGATATTCCATAGGATCTCACTATTATTTATCAAATGAATATGCCCTTTGGAAGGAGAAGGAAAGGAAGAATCAATAATTGAAAAGAAAATACAATTCAATTTACATAGAATTATAGTTAGAATAATGATTGATTAAATTAATCAAGAGATCAATTTAATTAATAAAATGTGGAGAATTTGATTATAAGAATTATTTAGGGTATGATTAGATAAGAGGAAATATTTGAAATAATTAATCAGAGAAGGAGAATTAGTGAAGTGATCAGAGTAGAAGATTTGATTAGACTAAATGATCAGAATGATAATTGAACATATCTAATATGGTGAATTATCCCACCTAGGGATGTCACAAAGAGAATTCAAACTCATATGTTAGATGTAATGAGGAAAATAAGATGAACATATGATATTAGACTAGTTGGTGTATAATTTTTAGGAAGTTGTTTAATTTTTCAATTTTGACATAGAAGTGATTAAAATTGAGTGTTTACATTTGATTAAAGATTGTTGACTAGACTTAAGACAAGACAAATGTTTTAGATTTTGTGATTGTATATATTTTTTGGATATTTTTGTCTTTTTTATTTTTTAGGATGTTCTAATGTTATGAAAGTTTGGGATTTTAGAAAAAATTCAAGGTTTTTTATTTTTATAATTTTTTGAATGTTTTGATTCATAAAATGACAAGAGCATATATTTAACTCATAAAATAGTGAGAGCATATATCACAATATGGTTGAGATGACATAAAAAAATGAGCACTACCTACATAGTCCAAATAGACCTCAAGCTATTGTAGTTCAATCTGAATAGGGATTAGAATATGATAAGCATGAACATGAAAGGAAACATGATTAAAATGATAATGATTGAGATTAGATTAAAATAGTGAGAATGTGAAATTTAAAATGGTGAAAGTTTGAAATGGGAATGTGCAGGAGTGTTTGGAACATTATACCCACAATATATCACTACTAAATAGAAAACCTATTATAGCACTGAGATGAGATTTAACAACAAATGATAGGATTAGAATTATCAAATTGGATAATAAAGGATGATAATAAAATGAGTAATCTCCAAAAACCATGTCATGTAGAACTAAATATTTAGTCTTCAAAGTGTCACTAAGATCATATGCCAAGAGACTTCCCAAAATAGGGCTCAGAAAAGCTTCCACTTTCTTATTAAGATCAAGACAAGAAGAAAAATTGGACCACAGTAGGATGAAAATAAGGATGGTTCAAGACAAGGTAAATTGGTCGATATGACAAGAATGGAATGAATTTCAAAATAGAAAAATATGCCCCCAAGTGTTAAGTAAATTATAAACGATAATTTTTTTACACATGATGCTATAAAATTGTTTTTCATCATGATATACCTAGTGGGATGGACGTACCCAATAGTCACTTTTGGAAGTCATCCTAACTTATTTTTTAGAATATTAGAGATTTTTCAAGCACAAATTTTCCAAAATCTACAAGGTTTTATGTGTCTTCACATAGATTGTACATTATATGGCCTCAATTGTCAAACTGTAACTTGTATTCACTAAACATTGAAACTTCCCCTAATAATCCATGACCTAGATTACAGTCCCATAACCCAACTTTCAAAGGCTCATTTTGGGTCATCTAGAATCCATTTTTTATGATTTTTTTAAACCACGTGTTTTTTTATGAATTTTTAGATTATACTAATTTGTTTACTTGTAGTTTACCAATCAAAGATAACATATTGAAAATTTAAATTATTTAACACATGTTTCATTTTCCAAATACCACATTTGAAACTATTAACTTATTTGTTGTAGGTTTTTTCTAGCTAAATAAGTTTATTTAGTGCCCAAAAAGCAAGTTTTACTCATATTTCCATATGGTGTTTAAGAAAAGAATCAAAACTTCATTCAGTGCTCTAAAAATGCTTACTTTATTGTCATTTGTTTAAGTATTAATGCTTGTTTACTTGTTAGTGTAAATTATTGTGTTTATGTTCTCCTCTTATCCCTTTTAGGGAGTGTGGGTGACCAAAAAATATGTAGGTTACTTGTTATGCAAAATATCCCACCAATATCAGACTTCTTCACTTGAAAAATACCCACCAAGTAAAATTAATTACTTTTTTTGGTAGATTCCAAAAGGTTATGGTGATACATTCAAAATACATATTATTCATTTACATTTATGTTGACCAAATTTGACTTTTTAGTCAAATTGGGGCACCCCTAGGAAAAAAATTGAGTTTTATGTGATTTAGGGGGTTTAATATCTTGTCATGAGGTGAATAATAGGTTAATTTATGTCAACTAATGTTACATTAGCTTTGGTCAATTAGTTTTTGTCTATTTATCATTTTTGGGTCATTTGAGGGGTCAAAATAGCACATTTAATGCTTTATAATAATTTATTGGGAAATGTGAAAGTATAAAAATGTGATTTAATGCCCCATGTCTCATTATAATTCTTAGATAACTATTTTTAACTGAAATATGATAGGTTGTTCTTAAGAAAATTAGATTTCTTGGAAAAGAAAGAGAAAGTGGCACTTGTATGACCTCCTTGGGAAGTGTGCCACTTTGAAAAAGTGTAAATGTGAATCTTCAACATATTGACACCCATATCCATGTTTTTAGTGATTTTAAAATTTCTTTTATAATCCAAAACCGTTATACTCCTTTCTTGGCTTTCTAGACACACTAAAGTGACTTATAGGTTTTTGCTCAGTACAGATAACACAAGTAGTTTCAAGATATATGCTTTTGGGAGGTTTTTATAAACTAATATAAATTAATTTTAATATATTTATTTTGAATATTGATCAACCATAATTTATTAACCATCACTAACAAGTTGACTATGCTATTTTACTAACTATTTTCTGTACCCTACAGGTTTTGCTCAATTTATGTCAAATCCATACAAACCAGTTGGTGATGTTGGATCTAGAATATGTATAATTACTTATCACATGGTATCTATTATTATTTTTATGTTACATGGTGTTTGGATGAGAAAATTGGTCTATTTTATAAGAGGGTGTCACCATGTACAATTTCAGCAAAAGTGTTACTTGTTTGCTGAGTGTGTTCTCTTGTACGGGTCTCATATATCTTGGAAATGATGTTTTATAGGTATTTTATTCATTTTATCACCTCCTCCCATGTTTTAGTTTCATCATGCCATCTCTTGGGTAGTTTTTAATCTTGACTTCCTTCATTGTTAGCCTCATGCTTAGCTTCACTTGCATTCACATGTTTGGGCTTGTTTATCTTGTTCTTGGAGTTGAATTCATGATGTATCAATTTTTTAGACCATTAGGAGTCTAATAAAGTTAATTTTTATGATTTTAAAAAGGTTTTAATGTTGTCACATGCTCAATTCACTATGTTAAACAGTCATGTGATTCCTTTGCTTGATATATTCCATGTGCATACAAGTGATCTTCATGTTGAAAAATATGTCTTAAAGTTGGTTTCAAGGTGTCCAAGCATAGAGTACATATTTTTAAGGTTGTAAATTTATTTTGAGTTGTTTTTAATCAATTTTCCACCATTTTTTGCCACATCTCATACCCTCATTATCTACACAGCCAAAACTTACACCTATAGCCATTGTTGACATCATCCTTGGGGATGAAAAGCTTGAAATGTACTCCAAATTCTTAGAGATGCCAAAGGTGTGTTATGGTGTTGAATTTGAGAATATAAGACTCATATGCATGAGATAATGTGGAAATTCCTTTACAAAATAGTGATTCAATTTTTAGGCTTTTAGTCCTTGAAAATGGAAAATAGAGAGCAAGGGGATTATTGTAAGCATCTTAAAATATGATTTGAAGGTTTTCAAAAACATCTATCCTAGTCAATCTCATAGAACCTAATATGGAGAGTCTACATTATATTAATATAGGTTAGAGGATGATGGTAAGGTGGTCATTTGGAGCCTCAAATATGCCTCAGAACTCACTCAATAACTTCAATGATGTCTACAGGCATGTAGGAATAAATGGATTTTTGTTTACTTGAAGAATAATTTTGAGCATAACCTCATGAATTGGATGAATATATTGGTGTAATTTCATAAAAATAAATCAAATTAATAAATAAATTACTAGTACAAGGTTCTATATTCCCCATGACTACCCACATGCTCCTACACATCCACCTACAGGGGTCAGGCAACAAGGTATTCAAACAAGTGGTTTAACATGGCATATATGTGATGTCTTAATCCTATTAATAATTAATGAAAGTATAATCAAGTTATATGTAATTTAAAACCTTAAATTAAGACCTATAAGTACCATATCCAAGATCAAACAAAGCATGAACACCTACAGGCAGAGGAAGAAGAGGTGTCTCAGTCAACTAGGTATGGAGATAGAGTTATGTTTACTTGGGATATTAGTGAATTTTTATATGTTTTAAGGTGAATAAAAACATAATAATATGTTATTTGGTTTTAAATATATAATAAGGACCTCTAAACACCATGACCAAAGCTAAACTATAGACCATATACACCTACAACCTATTATAGGTGACTGTAGGTGAACAATGACGTGAAAAGGGTGCCTAAGTAGTGACCTAGGGATACTCAAGATGAAATAATGGGTAAAATAAATATAAAATAATCATGTAAACCTCAGTAATACTCTAATACATGCCTCCAAGGCATAATTAAAATATAGACATCTATAGCAGGGTTAAATTGCTAGAAATCTCAAGTCAAAGGATAGGGAGGATTAGGCTTGTGAGCTCAAATTGTATGATTAATGCTTGTAAAGGATAAAATGATGATAAAATAAAATATTAACCTTATAAATGAGCATAATTATCTTCATTATCTATAAACTATATGTTTACACCTATAATCATCATTCTAAAGTGCAAAACTCAGTCAACTTTCTAAAACTCCTCACAATCTTACTTTTAAAGGAACCAATATTTGAATTTGATGTTTTGAGGGGTAAAAACACCAAAAAAAGGGCTCAAATTTTGTGTATATAACCTTTTAAACTTTTATAAGACAATAAAAAATTCATTTTTACATGATAAAATAGGGGAGTGCCATCTATTTTGTCTCAGATAGATGACACTCCCCTTAATGTAAACTCTGATAGATTTAGAGGAAATTAAGTGATGGGATGAGACATAAGTTGATAAATTCCTTAAATTAGGTTTTATAAGTTTAAAAACATATATAATAACCAAAAATTAAAGGATAAATCTCAATAAAGTACCCCAAACCTTTAGTCATGTAAGTAGATTTACTAGACAAGTTTTTATCCCTATACCCAAATAAGGAGTCATCTTCAATTATATCATGAATTAAACACATAAATGGATTGTATAATGTATAAATGGATATTTTATATGTGTATAGACTCATTTTATGTAGATAAGCTATCAAAATGTCATTCTTGGGCTCAAATTGTAGGTAGACCTATCAGGCAAGTGAGGCCTAGTGCCCAATTGAAGAGTCACTTACACTTCTAGACATAAGCATGGTTTCTAATTTTTGTATCTTGTTTGGGAGGTAAAAATGGAGGTTTATATACTATTTATATTAAATTAAATCAAATAGGATGACCTAAAACATAGAAGTTTTAGGTAGGCCTATAGAATGAGGCCTAGGCCATGACCAAATGGAGGAGTCACTCATAATCCTAGCATGATACTAACATTAATATGAATTAGAACATGTTTTTTGGGTTTATATAAATGTTTCCAATATATTTTTTATGTATATAAAACCAATAAAAATCATTTTGGACCTCAAAACCACTTAGACTTGTGCAAAATGGTGAAAACAAGCTCAAATTGGCAAGTTTGATCATCATATCTCACCTGAGGTTTTGCATGGGATCCCACGGAATTTGGAGATGTTATCAGGGTCTTTTAACACCATTTTTATTTTATTTTTTTGAATTTTGGATGTTCAAACTTTATGAACCAATCTTAAGACCAAAAATAGGCCTAAAACCCTACTAAACCCTTGCTAAGGACCATTTTTTGGAAATGGAGTTAGGTAGATAATAAAATGAAATATTTTGTCTATAATGATGATTATAAGTTGTATATTACTCCTTCAGGATACTTCACACCAAGATGAGTTATATGAAATTGTATGGATGGGGGAAAAATAGGGTTTTTCTCGCTATTTTATGTGTTCTATAGGATACAAGAATATTTAAGAGATAAAACAAAGTTTGTATGGAATATTAAGACTTAATATAAATTAAAATATTCATTTAATTCCATAAAACAACTTATAAGTTCTACAACTAGGTGATTCAACTCAGCCATTCAAATCTATCATATTGGACAAGCTAGTGAAAAAGATGGAAAACTTTAAGTAAAGATTAATTTAAGGTTCCCCATTTAATTAAATCCATACCATATATTTATATGGATATTTTATTCCAATTTTGAGGCTAAGTGTCAGGGTGCATGGAAGGGCAGTTTTCTAGATAACAAATGATGATGGCTCATTTTTTAGAGGTTTATAGAGGACCAAAAATGAAACCAATTAATGGAGAGGAATTTATGAGAGTTTTCCCTTCCATTTAAATCATTATACCTACTCCTCATCAATTATTAGATGTCCAAAAAGGTATAATTATGTAGGCAATTTTTTTGAGCCAAAATGAGGACTTTTGTGCCACTTTGAAAGACTTTGATGACTTGGATTGACATTTTTACTTTATTAACTTGAATTTTTCAACCCATATACTATTCTTATGCATGGATAACTTATTTTATTAGCTTTACAAGTGTCCTTATGACCCTTGGACTTCTCTCTTTCTCAAGTTCTATAAGAACTAGCCATTTTGGCATTGTATAAGATGCTCCATTTGAGTATGGTAAAGACCTACTCATTTTTATACATTTTGATAAATAAAATGACTAATTTTTACCTATTCCATGAATTTTCATAGTCTTATTTACTTTAATTTTGAGTTTTCTTAGTGAAGACTATGGATTCCTTAGCAAGTTGTCACATTATCTCACCTATTTGTAGCTTCTTCTTATAGGTCATGTGATGTGTTCCAATAAATGTCATATTTTAAGTGATTTATTATTTCCATTCAAGGCCTCTTTTTTAGTCCTCTTATCCTAATACATTCTTCCATAACCTCATAATGTGACATTGATACAGGAAGACTTAGATTGGAAAAGTGTATGTTTTGTTTAGTTTCTTGGTCTCAAGTGTAACATACATATGGTTGGAAGTCATCAGTCAATTTGGTGTGTCACCTCCCTTATATTATTTTTATTTCATTTATCCTTCTCCCTTTTCACCCCCCCCCCCACCCCAAAGTTATTAGTATTTACAATTTGAAGTGGTACATCAAGGAAGCTAGCCCTATCTAGAGACTCATCTCATTCCTTAGGCTGCCCACAAGCCTAGAGTTTATTCCATTGTGCCACTTGGATGAGGAGATATTTTCATCTCCTAAAAGGGTGAAAATATAAGTGATAATAATTTCCTTTAGTGTTTTAAAAAAAAAACATCTTTCAATTGGTTCAATAAAACTCTTTCATTTTTATTCACTACATTAATTCTTTATTTAAGTTTTCACTTTTGTACTTATGCTCTCCCTTAACATGTATGCTCTCCCCTTTGGTAGTGTGACTCAAAATTTTGGAGGTGATTACTTGTTTTTATCCAAAAATATTTGTCTATTATGCTATTCACTTTCCCTTAGTGGGATTCATGTGAATCAAAACATCAATAACTTTCTTTTTATTTTTGGTTGCATAACGGGATGTCATTTCCATATCACGAGTTTTTAGGGCATGGTGACTAGGATGTCATTACCTAACATTCATTCCAACCCCATTATTTGATGAGGTGTATAAATCAAGGCTAAATTAGTAATATCTTAACTAAAATGCCCCTCTAATATTAATTATTTTGGTATCACTTCACTTAAATATTACAAATGAAGTGGTCACAAAGGATCAAGACCCTTTGGCAAATGTCTTGTTAAATATCAATATCCAATTGACGTATTTTTGTACCCACTACCACAAGGTATATAGAGACTATCTATTAATCCCACAAAAACTTTATAATATGAGATTTTGGCCATAAAACATTCATAGGCATAGGGTTGAAAAGGTAAAAACACCCAAAGATGTTCTTCATATATGGACATTTTAAGATAAGGGTGGGATTAAAACAACACCAACATTTGCATTAATTACTTAAATAATCTTAAATTTTATAATCCTCTCTCAAGATGAGTATATCAAAGGAAGTTATTAATGTGCATTACTCCACCTTAGTCACTAAAGTAGGGTTGTGATCTTGAATGATTGACTACTTGGTTATGGTGTTCAAACTTGTCACATTGAAAACCAGTCCATATATACACCTACATGATAAGGCATTACTCTGCCTAATTTTTGGGTTAAATTTTCATATCTCCTAAAGGTGTTATGTTATCAAAATTGGTCCACATTACTTATCTCTAAGTGTTATGTTATCTAAATTAAAACCCCCTCTTTTTCCAAATTATGTCATTATGCTACCTATTTTTATTTGACCCTAATTTTAATCAAATTCTAATTTCTAATTTCAAACCAAATTTCCAATATAATTCAAATCAAGTCAACTAGTCAAGTCTAATTATAGTCAAACTATTATGAACTCAAACTATTTTGATGTCAACTCTATTCAAGTCTAGCACTTAACTCTCTTTTCCAAATCACATTTCAAGATCTATTTCAAATCAAGTCCAAACCTAATTCACACCAACCTAACAAAGTCACATTTTAATCAGGTTAACATTGATCAAAGTCCATCAATTCATCATTCAAATAATATCCTTATATTTCCATTTAATCTCCTGCACTTATTAGTTTTGAAAAATAAATTCCTTGCATCCATCATTTCTCTCATTTTTAATCCAATCCAACATCAAATTATAACTTGAGTATAAAATAATCCAATCAATTTGCCTTGCTTGGGGATAATCATAGTCAATTTACTCAAAGTTATAATTTTATTCACACATCTGATCAAGTTGGCCCTACTTAAGGCCAATATAAATCAAATCATGTGGAATTAGTTCTACCCTAATTAGGGCCAATTCCCATCCAATCAATCCCTTTGCATGTATCCTTGCTTGAGGACATCCTTTGATCAATTTTATATTACCTTTCCAATTAGTGTTATGATGTGCACACCATATCCAGATAGACCTATGAATGATATTTATTTTACAATATTTTTTTTGCAACAAGGATGATCTCCTTTTATAACTCTTAAAAATAAGTTCTTGATTACCTTCAAATTTTGATCTAGCAAACCTAGATTCTATCTTAAGCAGGAGTAGTCACACTATTTGACATCCATCAAGCATCTTGTCTACTAGTTACCCACTTAAGCAAAATCCTACTAAAAAATATGAACCAAATTTGGCACATTTATCTAGTGATTATCTAGATTTTGAGCCAAAAAAACCACATCAAGCATCGAGTCTAGACCCATTTGTAAGCCAAGAGGTTATAGATAAACTCTTTTAGCTTTGCCAAAACCTATACAATTTTTGTTGTGGATAACTCACCTAATATTATTCAAAATGGGGGACCCCTCTAAAAACATCATGAATTAGAGATTCAAGTTCATTTTTTTACCCATTAGTGATACCTGCTCAAATCCTTAGAATATATATACATCACTTTGATTTCACTAAATAGTAACAGGCATCTTTTATTTCTCTTTAGGACTAAGGAGTGTTTATTTTCTTATTAAATCTTGGCACTAATGTTGTATGTTGATTTTCATTTGATCTAGTTCCCTTCCTAGAGAAATGAACCCATTACCCTCTATGGTAAATCAAGATCTCCATATCTAAGAATTAAGTTTTAATATATTGCATTCCTTTTATTTTTTTTACTCCCTAATTTTTCAAAAAAATTAGATCTTGAGATATCCCAATCAAATGGGAAGGTACCATGTCACTATGAGTTAGAATGGTCAATCCCCTAAACCTATCAGAGATTCCTAAGCCTAGGAGAGTTTGGTTGAATGGGAAGGCACCACATCATAATGAGTCAAATTGGATAGTCCCTTGGACCTATCAGAGATGTTAGATCTAAGGAGATTCTAGTCAAATGGGAAGGAGCCACTCACCATGAGTCAGAGTGGCTAGTCCCCTAGGCCTGTCAAAGATGTTAGAGCTTAGGAGATCCTAGCTAAATTGGAAGGAACCACATATATAGGTTTTAGGGCACCCAATCCCTTAGACCTATCATATATGTCATAGCCTAAGAGATCCTAGTCAAATGGGAAGGTGCCACATTACCATGAATCAGAGTGACCAGTCCCTCAAACCTATCAAAGATGTTAGAGCCTAGGAGAGCCCATCCAAAAGTGAAGGTACTATGTCACTAAAAATTAGATCAGCTAGTCCTCTAGACCTATCAAATATGAAATAACCTAGGATATCCCATCCAAATGAGAAGGTACCATGTTGCTAGGTGTCAAAGCATCCAGTCTCCCAAACCTTTTAGAGATGTTAGAGCCCAAGAGAGTCTAGATGAATGGGATGGCACCACATAATCATGAGTTATAATGGTCAATCCCCCAAACCTATTAGAGATGTTATATCCTAAGAGATCTTGGTCAAATGTGAAGGAACCACATCACTAGGTGTTAGATCAACCAATCCCCAGACATTTAATAGATGTTTGAGCCTAAGAGAGCCCAGTCAAATGGGAAGGCACCACATCACCATGAGTTAGAATGGCCAATCCCTTAGACCTATCAGAGATGTTAGTGCCTATTAGAGTGTAACCAAATGTGAAGATGCCATGTCACCATGTGTCAAAGTATCTAGTCCTCAGGACTTATTAGAGATGTTAGATCTTAGGAGTGTTCAATCAAATAGGAAGGTACAACATCATTATGTGTTATAGTGGCCAATCCCCCAAACCTATCATAGATTTTAGATCCTAGGAGAGCCTATCCAAATGGGAAGGTTCCATGTTACCATGAGTCAAAATGGTCAAACCCTTAGACTTGTTATAGATGTCAAATCTCATGATATCTCAATCAAATGGAAAGGCACCACATCACCAAAAGTAAGAGTAACTAGTCCCCCAAACATATTATAGATGTCAGAGCCTGGGAGAGCCTAGTTGAATAGGAAGGTGTTACTTTTCCTAGTGTGAAAATTAACTAGCATCCACCTAAGGCCCCAATAAGATCTAAATAAAATATGAATGAAACCAAAGAACCAATAAAGATGTGTTATGTATCCCTAGGTAACACATCACCTAAGTTAGGGGAATGACATAGAGTATAAAGTTGTGCCTAGGTGTTCACCATTAATGGAAAGACCAATGAGAAGATTACATGTGTCAAAAATTAAGAGTTATCTAAGAAAACTCTAAGATATGTGATTGTGTGCCTACTATGTATTGGGTATTAACATAATGGGGATATGAAGTTGATTAGATATTTTTAAAAGATCCCACCACCATTATTATATCTGGCTACTATTGGAAGATCATAGGCTCCAAATTCAATTTTAGATTTAGAAATAAAGATGGAAAATTTAGCCACCAACTCAAATTCAAATTCACAGTAAGTGAACCTCCAAAAACCATTAATATAGGGGGATGTATGCATGTACTTATAAATACCTAAGAGAAACTTGCCAATAGTTATCATTATTACCTTTGAAGAAATCTCTAAATCCCTGCTTTCAAAATTGCATAGATCCCTTATATCCCTACCTTTTATACTCAAAGCGTATTAATTCCCCCATCCTACTCAAATGGTTACTTCATCCTCAAACCCAAAGGTAAAACCTAAATAAAGGGACACTACTTTCCCTACTAGCTTGACTAAGTATAAGCACTATAATTATATATTTAAAGTTATTGAGTAGGTCCCTAAGGATTATGCCAAAGATGATGACCATTATAATGAGTATGAGGATGCCCTTCAGTCCTATACGAAGTAAGGCCTCCAAAGAGCCACTACTAAACTAAAGGCATTTCCTTGCACTAACCTATTGAGTGACATCCTTCATAAATCCATTTGTATGTAAGATAAGATTAATAACTAGGAATGCTCACCCAAATCTTGACACCAAGTTTATGATATATTCAATAATGACTTTAAGGTATACTACTCCTTTTTAAACTTCACTTTCTCCAATGATGTATTGATAGTGTTGGTCTGGATGAGCACCTATGAGATCTATGATATACTCCATGACTAATCTTATAACCTTAACTCTAAATAGGTTAACAAAGAGAATATCAATTCTTACCCCATTTACACCTTCTAAGATAAGGTTAGAGTAGGTATGATCCTATTAAACTAGCTATTTGGGGGATAGGACTGCCAACACATCAACAAGCTATGGTTGCCTCTCCTACACATGATCCTGACATGCTTAGATGTCCTAAATATGGAGGAATTGATCAAATTCAAGTTGATCTATGACATCAAACATGCTCTAACTAGGGGAAAATTCTACATGATGAGCTACTTCCTAGACATAATCTATAAGATGCTCTTTTTCAATCCTTCAGCCTTTCTTACATGGGTTCTTAGGGGATAAAAGATCCACATGGCCTTCTATAAGTTGTATGGCCATTATTTCTACTATCACATATGAAACATTTATGAGCAATTCTACCCAATATTTGACTAGGCCATTAATGAACCTCTCATTCCCTAGCTCTCAAGGGCAATCCAAGATTTTATCACAACCATCAAGGATTACTAGTTATATAAGGATGACACCATGATCCAGATCATGGGTTTCCTCAAGGACACAATCTACCTACCATATTATGTCCCTACTTGCCTATCAAAATAAGATATTGCCTATCAACTATTGGAAGGAATATTTAGGTTCTTCATACAAAATAATCATAAGATGTGCCCATAGTTCCTAATCATGATACAACACCATGTCTACAAGACTTTCCCCTTAATATAAAATATGGCATCTAGGTGAGAAGTTTTCTCCCTTGTAAAGTTCAAGGTCTAGTAATGGGACCCTAAATGGGTAATCTAAACCCATTTGTCATAGTACTCAACCTACCTCAACATAAACTACACCCATCAATTTGAAGATGATGATGAGCTCTATTTGAGTGCCATTGATGACCAAAAGGTGTTATATTAGATAGCATCTAAAAAGAAGAAGTGGAAGAAGGATCAAGTAGGCCCTTCCATGCATCTTCTTGCTCCTACTAGGTTTATACAAGATTTGACTCCAACTACTCTAACCATCTCCCAAAATATCTTATAAGGTGTCCTACTACCTTTTCCCCCTCAAGCTCTAACTCCATTTCTACTTCCACCAGTAGCTCTTGATCCTCATTGCTTAGTTATACCTCCCCATCCTATAGATACTCCTCATGCCTTATCTCTACCTATACCTTCTTTAATTATTCTTCATAACTCAACTCCTCCTTTGCCTCTTCCAATAGCTCAATTAACTAGTTCATGATAGATATAGCACTGGACTATGTAATTCCAAGTTACCCAAGTGCAGCTTGCTCATCCATCAATACCACAACCCTTGAGATTTAATGTGGTTCATAGTCTAATAGTGAGACCAAAATGAGACACCCAATATGAACCCATTTAGGTTCCCCCACTCACTCCACCATTTCCTCCCATTTCCCTTCTAGCCCTTACTCATGTCACTTTCTAATTCCCTCTTCTAGTGCCCATTGTCAGATTGGCCATAATCTTAGATCCTTGCACAAAAGATTGAAAAAATATATGTATGGAGAATTGAAATCATAGATAAATTACAAAGGAGGAATAAGCTTATCTTCACATGAAAATATTATAAAAATGACTCGCTTGCATATAATGTCATTAACCTATCTATTTGTCTTACCTTCTAAAAAGGAAAAGTGGGTATATATAAGGAAAATTAGGGAAACATGAGGAAGCCTCTGATTTTCCTAATTAGATAATTACATTAAAATATAATTAGCCTATGTGACCCTTTTATAACTAACCTAAGGAATCTTAATTGACATAGAATGGCCATAAATTTGTGTAGGTAAAACCTAATGGGAAAAAACACTACACCAATATCCCCCCTTAAACATAGCTTAGGTGAGATGAGAATTGGGTCCCAACATTGAAATCCTAATGAGGTACCCAAGTACATAGTGAATAACCTCCATAGGAGGAAGAAGAAGGCGGAGTAGCCCTAGCCCCAATGAGAGCTCATAGATGAAAAAAATTACTCTCTATGAAGGGCTTGGTTAGAATATCTATAATCTACTTTGATGTTGGATAGTATTGAAGATCAATGACTTGCTCATTAATAATCTCCCTAATGAAGTGCATATAAATCTCTATATGTTTGGTCCTTTGATGGAGAACTAGATTCCTACAAATTTGGATAGTGATTTGGTTATCATAGGATGATTTTTGGCTTGTGAAATTAGATACCAAACTCAGTGAGAATCCCCTAAAGCTGGATTACCTCAGTGGTGGCATTGACAGCCCCTCTGTATTCTACTTCTATAGATGATAAAGTAATTACATGTTAATTCTTGATTGAAAAACATATTGGACCTGAACCAAGTGAGAAACTATAGCCTAAAGTGGACTTTTGACTCTAAATATCTCTATCCCAATCCGAATATATGTATCTACTAATATCAATCTCTATTCTTTCTTTTTAGTGTATCCCATAGATGTGTGAACTTTGAATGTAATGCAAAATCCACTTAGATTCTTTCCAATGTAATTCATGTGGCCCCTACATAAACTAAGAGACCATGCTTACTGCATAGGATATGTCAATTCTAGTGTGTATGAGATAGATAAGACTACCCACAAGTTGTTGATATGGAGTTACATTAACCAATGGTGTAGGAAAATTATCCTCAAGCTTCACACCAGATAATAAACGAATAGGATTTGGATTATAATAAACCATGTTGAACCTTGCAATCAAACCAAGAGAATACTTAGATTGTGATAAAGTTATCCTAGAATTTGACTGTATGATTTCAATCCTAAGAAAATAATGTATAAATCCCATGTCTATTATTGAAAATCTATCTAAAAGTACAATTTTCAATGCTGAGATGGATGATCATGTTATCCTATAATCAGTAAGTCATCCACATAGAGAACTAGGATCAATAGAGAATCATCTTGCCATAAGATGTTGCCATTCAGATTTGAGTGGCATCTAGTAAAACTAAATGTGAAGAGAAAGGAGTTTGTCTTGGCATACTATGCCTAAGGGGCCTAATTGAGTTCATAGATAGATTTCTTGAGTCTGTAGACCAAGGAGGAATCTTTCACAAAGCCTTGTCATTGCTCCATGTAGATCTCTTCTTTGAGGTCACCATGTAAAAAATCACTCTTGATGTTTATTTAGTGAACATCCCACTGATATACAATTGTGATGGCTAGAATGAGTCTGATAGATGTCATCTTGGCTATAAGAGCAAATCTCTCAATGTAGTCTATGCCAGGCACTTGTGAAAACCCCTTTGAAACTATATGAGATTTGTAATTATCAATATACCCATATACACCATACTTAGTTTGATAAACCTATTTGTAATTGATCAATTTTCTTCTTTTAGGAAGAGGAACCAAGTCCCATGCTTTGTTCTTGATTAGGGAACTATAATCCTCTTGCATAGTAGAATCCCATTCTCGAATGCTAGATGCCTCATGAAAGGTTAAAAGATCTGAGGCAATAGCTAGGTAGGCATGTGAAGTCCCATAAAACTATGAATGTGTATGCCTTATATCCAATGGATTTCTAACCCATTTCCTAGCACTTTGAAGTGTTTATTTGGACCAAGTGGGATCGAAATTATATGAGATTAGAGAATCAAGAGGTGAGTCAATTTTTTATAGTGTGAGTGTGATATGGAGGATGAGAACCCTCATCACTACTCTCATCACTTGAATTTTAAGAAGAAGAGTCATCTTGATCATTAGGAGGATTTTGAGGTTGATCTAAGTCATTGTCTGAGGTGGAATCAATGTCTAGTGAGACTTTTGAAGAGTCCAGAGTGACAGTAGTGAGTTTAAGTGGGCCCTCATGAAACTTGACACTCCTTTCAATGAAAAACTCATGAGTTTTAGAATGGAAAATCTTGTATCCTTTAGTATCCTCTGCATACCCCACAAAGATACAAGACTAAATCTAAAAGTACATTGCTTTGTGTTTCTTCTTGGGAACAAGAGCCATTGTTGGTGATTCAAACTCTTGAAATTGATCCACTATGGGATTGTGACTATCCCAAGCTTCAAAAGGATTGATTCCTTTCAAGGATTTATGTGGAACATGGTTTTGAATTTATCATACACAGTTGATTATTTCATCCCAAAATTGAGGACAAAGAGACTTTGATTGAAGCATGTAATTGACCATTTCCTTCAAGGTATGGTTCTTAAATTTGGAAACACCATTCTATTAAGGACTGTATGGAACTATGTGCTACATCTAAATCCCCTCTAATGTTTAAAATTTCTCAAATCTATTGTTGACATACTCCCCACCATTATTAGTCATTAAGATTTTGATATAACAATCTGACTGCTTCTCCACAAGTGCCTTGAAGTCTGTGAAGTGATCAAAGACCTCAAACTTATTTTTGAAAAAAAAACACCCAAGTGTACCTTGAAAATTCATAAATGAATGTGAGCATTTATATGGTCCTATTGAATCAAGGTTTTTGAAATGGACCTGCTATGTCACTATGGACAATTTCCAACTTTTGTTTGGCTTTCTTTGTTTTGCCCTTGTCATATTTCTCTTTTAGATGGTTGCCAAGAATGCAGCCATTACATATTCCATCTAAGAATTTGACTTTAGGAAACCCTAAAACCATGTCCTAATGACTAATATGCTCTAGGTAATGGTAGTTTAAATGGCCAAATGGTTCATGCCATAGTTTACTCACTCCATCTGTATGAGTAAGCAGTGTAATTGAGGGCTGATCTAGGGAAAATTATGAGAAGGTATATAGCTTAGATTGATTATTAGCCTTCCCATAAGCCGCTATGGTATCATTTTTCAACTCTTTAATAACCACTAAATCAAGTGTGAAATTAACTTGCTTCCCTGCACCTATGTGAGTGATTTGGTACATGGATAAAAGATTGGTGGATAGTGAAGGAACACACAGAGCATAATTAAAGGTCTCATCACTCACTTCAACTGATCCTTTACCATTGACTTTTTTTGAAGTGTCATTGCACATGAGAATTAAAGGCATGAAACATGGATCTATTTCTAAAAATAGATCATCTAAGGAGGACATGTGATAAGAAGCACTTGAGTCAATAACCAAAGTTGAAGACTGAGAAGCTATTGGAAAAATTGCCTTACCTTTGTTTTTACCCTTTTTACTATCTTTAGCATTTGGATAATCTTGTGCAAACATGTTCTAAGTTGAATATTTAAGAACATTGATGTTATTCTTCTCAAACATCTTAGTCAAGGTGTCAATCTTCTTTTTCATGCATTGAGATTCATCATACCCAAGTTCTTGTAAAAGTTGCATTTGATTTTTTCCTTCTTAGCTTTCTCACTTGAAGAGGACTCATTTGATGATGCTTAAGATTGGCATCTAATTTTTTATTCTTCTTATGCTCATGATTTTGTTTAGACTATTTTTCCTCTTATTTACCATTGTTAGAAGGCTTCTTATCGTGATTGACAATCAAAGCATGTGATTTTGAAGACTTTAGTGCACCCATTTGAACTAGCGTATCTTATTCCCAAGTTAGATCAATAACAAAATCATCAAATGATGGCATTTTCTAAGTGGATCCAAGTGTATGTTTGGTAGGATGAAATGTAGAGATGAAAATTGAATAGTCATGACCTATTTTTGCAAGTATGGATAGAATCAATTGGTCATCTATTTTCTCAATGACATATTATTTCAATTATAGTCTTAATGATTTAAACTTTATAAAGAATTCTTGTAGGGTGTCATAGTCACCTGGGCTTAATGTCATAGGTTCATTCTCTTTCTCATAGCCCCTCATGCTATCCTTCACTCCATAAAACTTGTCTAGGATGGTCCAGACTTCATTGAGAGTTTTTGTAGATTCAACATGAAATAGGACATCGGGAGATATTGACTGACATAAGAACCCATAAGCCTTGTCACATCTGTTATACCACTTAACCTTTTTTGCATCTATATATGGCTTAATTTATTCACCCATAATGATCTGATAGAGTCCTTTACCTCTTAGTGAAAGCTATATTTTAGACTTCTAGTCAAGATAATTAAATGGTGTGAGTGGTTCAATGTTTATATCCATTAGTGAAAATTAGATTGAGACAATTTATAGAATTAATATGAAAATAAAGAATATATTATACATAGAACAAGTACCCCTTTGAAATATCAACAAGACCTCTCCTTAAATTAAAATGCAACATGCACTCAATATTAGACATTGGGCACCATTGATAATGCATCTATGAGAAATTAGTGTGAAAGAGTAGGAGAGGGATGTTAGGTATAATTGATAATGTGTCAAAGAAAGGTATTATGAGTTTTAAACCATTACACCATGAAGAAACTAGATGTTAATAAGGGCTTAAAACAATATCACCAATATGTAGATCATGAAAAAATATGCACATTAAAAAAAATTAACACCCAAAATAGAGCTATGAATTGAAATATATTGCACTTACTAGTTTTTACTTCCACATATTCCTAGACCCTTTCCAAAAATGGAAAACATTTTTCCAAGCTTGTGATTTTTTATCAAAAAATATAGAAACGGCAACCAAAAAAGATATAAATGGAAAAAAAATAGAAGTAATGGTACCTCACAAACCTAAGTAGTAAATACCCTCTAAAATTTTGAGTCAGTCTAGGAAGAGTAATCTAGAGTTTCAAGACTACATTGTTGATGCAAGTAATTGGTCTTCGATAACCCGAGTAGAGGTGCCCCACAGCTCTAAGTTGGTATTCATAATGTAATCTAGGTTTTTCACACTACTTAACTTTTAAAAGTTATAATTTTTTCAAAAACTAAGTAAATGTGCCCTGCAACTCCATGTTGGTCTTTGTAGTGTAATCCAGGTTTTCCACACTACTAAATTTCCAACTCTCGATAGTAATTACCCTTCTAAAACTTGAGTTGGTCTCAAAAGAGTAATCTAAGTTTTCAAGACTAATTTACTTCCAACTCATATTAGTAATCACCTTTCTAAAACCTGAGTCATAGTAATGACCCTTAGAGAACCAAAGTTGGTCTATAGTAGTGTAAATTAAGTTTTTGAACCTGCTTTACTTAACTTCATAGATTTTCAAGTAAAGCAACTCCACAAGTCTAAGTTGGTTTGTAGTAGAGTAAGATAAGTTTTTAGACTTACTTTACATAACTTCATGTATTTTAAAATAAAGAAACTCCACAAGTCTAAGTTGGTCTACAGGCAAGTAAGTGGACTTAACAAATAACTCAACTTAGAAAAGTAAAGTTACTCACCATTAAAAGTCTGATTTGGTCTGCTAGCTAAGTAATAGCCCTCTGAAAGTCTGGATTGGTTAGCAAACTCTCCAATATGAAACTCAAATTATATCAGTTACTAAGCTAAAAATGACCACTTATAGATCTGAGTAACATAGAGGTTTAATGGCATGAAAATCAAGGCAAGCTAAAAATGTCCAAAATACTTTAGAAATGGAAATTTTGTAAGAGAGCCATTTGATATTTTGACCTAAGGAAAAAAACCTAGAAGGAATTTTTGCACAACAATACATGAAGTATGGATTTTTGTAGAAAACAAAAAATGAGGCCTTGGGATGCTAAAAAGAAAGGAAAATTTTGACTGTTCCATAACTAAGTTATGTTTATAGTCAATCTAAGGGTTTTGGCACCTTCTAAAACTAATGATGTAGTTAGTTTTAATATTAGAAGCTCTAGTAGAAAGTTTTGCACAAATTCTCCAATGAATCCCATTGAACCCTTCTTTTTACTAGAATAGTGAATGTAACAAGATTTCACCAAAAAGATTATTGCAATACTAGAAAAAATGGCTCTAATACCATGTTGGATTGGCCATAATCTTGGATCCTTGCAAAAAATATTGAGAAAATATATGTATCAAGAAATGAAATCATAGATAAATTGTAAAGGAAGAAGAAGTTTATCTTCACACAGAAATATTACTAAAATGATTTGCTTGCATATAATTGCATTAACATATCTTCTTGTCTTACCTTCCAAAAAGGAAAAGTGGGATACATATAGGGAAAATTAGGGCAACATGAGGAAGCCTCTAATTTTATTGATTAGATAATTACATTAAATAGAATTAGCCTATGTGACCCTTTTATAAATAACCTAAGGAAACTTAATTGACATAGAATGGCCATAAGGCTGTGTAGGCAAAACCCAATGGGAAAAAACACTACACCAACACCCACTATTTTTGCTCTACCCCCATAAGTTTCACAAGTGGTGTCTCCTCTATTTCCCATCATTATCCCTCTATATTTTTCCTAATTACCTTTGTCTTCAGTCCTTATAAGTTTACTTAGTTCATCATTCCCTTTCATTCCTCTCATCTCATAACCTTAAATCATCCCAGTGCCTCCCTTGGGCATGCCTTTAAAAATATATGAGACTACAAATTTTAGGAGAATACCACTTCTAATAAAGACCCTCTTAGTCCCCACTTAAATTATCTTGACACTCCCCTAAATAGCTCCAAGACCTCCACCATCAACCCTTATGGCTCCTATCATCCTGATTAGACCATCCACTATAGTATCTAGAGTCAACCTAGGAAAAAGGATGAAGAAGAAATAAAAGGCAACCCATACTTAGAATCTAGCCTAAAAACATTCTACTCCAACTCCACCTTCCCCATAGGCCTCAAAAACTCCTCTATCCCTAGCAATATCATCTCAATGTCTAGCTCCTCAGCACCCTCTCTCCACTACCCAAGTCTCTAAGTGAATCACCTTTAACTAGCCCATTTCTTCCCTAGTTTTTCGTTACCTATTCTCAAGGGTAATTACACCTTAGGTGAACCTAACTCAAGGATAGTGGTAGGAACAAATATTCCCCTGGGCCTCCCCTTTCATTCTCCTTTTTACTACCATGCCCCCTCTACCTCCACTATTTTCCTCTTTCACTCCTTTCACTTCCTCCAGCTCCCCTCCACCTCATCTTACATCTTCTGAGCTACCCATGATATGTTTGATAAAATCCTTAAGTACATGCAGAGCCAAGTCTAGACTCTCAAATCCCAAGTGAAAATAATGTTCCTAGTTGGGTTAATTGGGTAATTTAAGGATGCCCTCTTACTACTTTTCTCAATCCTTGGGAAAGTAGTGGAGACTCTAGCTAAGGCTAATGCAATTATACATTAGATGTAGGCCTACATGGAGAGGATTATAGAGATCAATGAGAGATGTCAAAAGCTACATGTGGTATTCAACAAGGGTATTTTCTCAAAGCTCAAATTGATTTTGATGAATATGGAGAGAAGAATATATTGACCTACTTCAAAGAGATCAATATCTCCATGTTATTCCACTTAGATGATACCTTACTCAACCAATAAAAATTTAAAATCCACCTAGATTAATTCAACTAGGTTATGAGGGAAAGAGTGGCTAAGGTAAACTAAGAAAGGGCATGGGAAGTGATTAATTTGTAAACTCAATAAACAACAAACATCAACCAAGTATTTAAATTTAAAGCATAAATGGAAGCACGCTTCCAAATCTCCCAAATATTGGTAGCTCAGGCCAAGATAATATTTAGGGATCCCTCAATAAACTTGGCCAAGATGGACAAGGATCTTGACCTCATGTCATCCATGTTGTAAGCTCAAAGTGACTAGTCAAGTAGTTAGGAGCTGATCCTTCTCATCCACCTCTTTGTGTTGATTGAGTGGTCCCCCATAGATTTGTTCTAAGTTTATAGGGATTATTTTGTTTAAATTTTGAAATATAGTTATAACTATAATGAGTGGATATCATGGCCCAAGATGGGATCCTCATATGTTTTTTGAAGTGAGCCCCAATATTTATCTATATAAGGAAGATCTATTTTTTATTATAGGGTCAACCAAAAATTACTCAAAAGTGTTGTTGAATTACTGCCAAGATTTCACATGGATCTCTTTCATCACTCTAGACTATACAATTAACCCAAAATGATTATTTTAATTATTTTTTAATCTTTTAATGAATACAATCTCTATTTTTTACAAAAGGGTCTCTTATGGGTTTAAATTTTCTTTCATCTTCATGTTTGAATTATTATCAATGCTAAGTTAATTGGATTAACACTTTGTTGATTTATATATGTCGTGGTTATGATGTGCTAAACTATTATAATCTTTGTGTGATTTTTTTATTTCCCCTTTGGTAGTGTTGATAATTTTTGTGTCAAGATATAAATTATCATATGACATTTATGTGTTTTTGATAATAAACCCCTAGTACTCATCATTAGTGAGATCTCACATTGAATGCATACTCTTGGTTCCCTCAAACTCTTCCCACTATATGTTCTTAGAGGTGGAACTCTATTGAAACTTGGTTTACAATGGTATAAACGTGGTAGAGTCACTTGGTTCAATGACCAATGCATTGAGTTCACTTTATACTTGGATGCTTCCCTTCTCTACCTTACCCTTCCCTCTCTTTTGTGTTTATTTCCTGAAATTAAAATACCCTTTCCCCTTGTGTTTAGAAAGAGTAAGCCCAACACTCAAGTATTTATAACAATCTTTAACTTGTGTGTAAGACATTGGATTAAAATTTTGGTGGTGATAGTACATCTCTTGGATACTATTCATGTATAATCCATTTGTGAATTATAATACTCACAATCATGCCCTAGGATATTAGTCCTAAAATGAAGGATGAAAGTTCATAGTTGTCCCCACCTTCCCCTTGTAAATGAATGCCCAATATCATGGGCATCTCATGAAAAATATTAAATTGGAGAGAACACCAAATTTATGTCTATTATTGATCCAACCTAAATTCATAATCAATCATTCCATTAAATTATGTCTTGACATTACCATTCCAAGGTCCATCATGTACTAAGGAACCAAGTGCACCCAATTCTAAGAATAAATTGCTAGGGATATGTCAAGGTCATTTAATAAATCATAATCAAACTAATCCACTTCTAAATCTAGATCAAGACAAGTCACCCATATTTATTTAGTCACCCTTTGACCATCCTCCTATCTTTGATGATCCTTATTTTGATGAACCTCTCTATGACTATTCACCTACCTTTGACAAACCCTTCTTTGATGAGCCCATCTTTGAAGAAAAATTTATTTATCAAGATTTTATCTTCCATCCATTGCCAAAAATTCACCATTCATATAAACATTTTTATCCCCAAACCTTCATTACTTAATTAAAGTGAAAAAGGTACTTGTGGACAACTCAATCCAATAGGTCATATATGTGGCTGAATCAAAATTAGAATCAACATTAGAATCAAAATCAAATATATAATTAAAATTAATATATTTACCATTAGAATTAAAATCAACATCAATATCAACATCATATTTAACATTAAAACAAATATCAGAATTAAGATATTGTAACCTTGGTTACACACCTCTTAAATATTAGTTTGAAGCCATTACTGATCCTTCTATAGTTTTTTAAGAAGTTTCCTTTGGCATCAATGCAATTTCTCCTAGTAGCCTCTATGATGATGGTGGAGCCTATTATCCTTCCATTATTATTCCCCTTACTTTTCACATCACCATCCAATCCATTACCCTAGCATCCAATTTCTTTCACCTATCACTTGGGACCAACAAATTCACATATTATTGGAGTTATTTCATAGTGACATATCAATGGCATAAATTTATTTAGAATCAAATATTCCTAATGTATATTTGTTTGAGGAACTATGTGATAATTTAAAAAATAAGAGTCTAAAATCAGCATCCTTTAGTGAAACCTTGTTTAAAGAACTAAGGGATAACCAAAATTAATTATCAACATCCCTTAGTGAAACCTTATTTGAGGTGTTATCAAATAATAAAAATTAGAATAGTCAAGAAAACCCAATTTGTGAAAACCTCTTTGAGGTACTAATAAATTAGAAAATAAGTTATGCATCACTTGATGAAAACATTATTGAATTCAATGTTGGACTAGTTGGCCTTACAACATCCAAAATCATGTCACATTAAAAATTAGAAACAATGGTGTTTGTGACTATCAATCATAATTTTATTTGGCCTTATAATAGTTATCCCTCATCTCATGATGCAGACATGGAGGAGGTTGCAGAAGAGTTGCAGAGTGTCACAGACACCGGCATCGGTCAGGCCAACTGACGATGGCAGGTAGGAGATAGGAAGCAACTAATGATGGTCAGAAGTCGGCCGGCGTCGTCAATCCCCAGGCAGATAGGGACCGACGTCGGTCACCTGTGGTTCGAGCTGCGAGTATATTACGGGTAGTTGGTTGACGAACCAAGTGTTTGCATGTTTAGAGCTAATTTTAGACTGAGATCTGTAGATTTAATTATTGTATCAGATGTCTAATTATTGTTTGGATGAGATCTATATAATATACTCATGATTGTATTGTAAAAGTGTGCTAGAAAGCCATAGAGCTTTTAGAGAGAGCTTGTGTAGCTCCTCCTAGTTCCAAAGGGGTGCTGAGTGTGTACGATCAGGGAGAGTTGCAAGGTTTGCAAGGTCTAGGAGCTGATCCACTGGGGTACTGGTTGAAGAATCATAAGGACTTGGTGAGGCAAGGACAAGGGTTCTTCAGGGGTGTAGAGATATCTACATGGTGAGTAAGGTCTAGTGATTTGCAGGTAGCAGCAGAGAGCAGGAGATCTACTTGGAGTACGGTTGTGTACTTGGTGAACTGGCAGCATGTTACTGACTGGTTAGAGAGGTGAACATAAATTATGTATCGGAGTTGATTGTTGTGACCGAGAGAGAGAGGGAAGAAGGTCTTGAGGCGTGGCAAACCTTTGAGGTGGAGGAAGAAGTGGCATCTTCCTTATTGTATATTCTTTTGAGTGATTATTAATACAATTGTGTATTGTCTCTCAATTCCTGTGTTGTTTCATATTTCTAGTTACTTATTGATTCTAGTTAAATTTCGTGTTTAGTCGCTAATACAAGAAGTAATCATATGTGCTCTAATTGGTAGAGCAAGATCCTGACTCAGTAGGGATCAGAGCATGTTTATTGTTCTAGGTTCCCTGACAAAAATCAAGTCCTTTATCCAATGTTGTTCCCTCCTTATCAAAACTCTCTTTCAGATAGGTTACAAAGATACATTTTTTAAAGGTTTGGAAGAAACTAAATCAATAATCAATGAATATCACAACATTAATATGGTCCACATCAACATTAAAATTGTAGTGGAGAATCTATTCAAAATCAGTATGGGTTAGATATCAAACATTATGCACCTCGTCATCCTCTATTGACTTGAAGTTCCAAAAAATTTAAAAAAAAATCAAAAGAGAAAAATAAATAATTTATCCAATAGAAAAAAACCATGCTTATGGCACTTTGGGTAAGTATCATGATGAAAACCAAGTTTCTAGCATCATGCGAAAATAATTTAATGTCTAAAATTACCTTAACACTTGAGGGTAACCTCATCTACATAAAAATATGTTCCATTCCCATCATATTGACCATTTTACCTTATCCTAAACCTTCTTTCTTTTCATCCTACCCTGATCTAATTTTCCTTCCCATCTTGATCTTCATAAGAAAGTGGAAGTTGTTTTAAGCCATGTTTTGTAAAATCTCTTGGCATATCCTCTTATAAACATTTTGATGATTGGACATTTGGTTCCCACATGACATGGTATTCAAATATTCTTAATCTACTTATCATCCATTATTATCCAATCATGATCATTCCAATCCTACCATTCACTATTCAATCCCATCTCAGTGTTAATGTGTTCCCTTTGCTAGTGGTCTTTTTTGGGTACAATGTTCCAAAAACTCCTATACATTCTCATTCCATGCTTTCATCATTTTTAAAGTTAAACTCACATTCTCTCTATTTTGTGAGTTAACTATATATTCTCACCATTTTTCAAGTCAAATCGTTATGCATCTCATAATTATCCATTGAGTTGAGATACCAAAAACTCAAAAACATTCAAAATTTTCTAAAATCCTAAACATTCATAGTATTAAAACATCCTAAAAATCATAAAAGTCTAAAATATATAAAAAAAACTTATACAACCACAAAATCCAAAAATATTGGTCTTGTCTTACATCTAGTAAAAAATCCTTGATCAATATTAATCCAATTGAATCAACTATCATTGGGATGTGTCATTTCCAAATCTTCCCTATTTAGGGAAAGTTTAAGCATGTAGCTTATTTTAGGATGTCCTATTCCCACTTTTTCCCTTTGCATATATCCTTTCTTAGATGCATCCATTCCAACCATCATTATATTTGAGACTATCATGTGGAATTTGACTTGATTAAACAACAAGATTGCTTTCTATTGTTTTTTGTTTTCATGTTTGTTTCCTTTTATTATTGATGCATTAATTTAGTCCATTATCATATCAAGGTAATCATCATGGTGTCCCTTATCAAGAACTTATACTTGAGTCCATCCATTAGCATACATTATCATTTTCATAATGGTTTTTATCAGTGGTGTATTGTTGTCAATTATTTATTAGATCAGGGTCAGTCCTTACACACATTGTGACTAGGTCATCATGGTTTTTTATATCATGATGTATATTATCATGTGTAAAATTAGAAATCAAATACCAAAGTTCTTAAATTGTTAATGTCATAGTGGTAATATATCCCCACACATCATCATCTATTATTTAATCATTTTGGTCATCTTTGAATGCATCACAAAATCCCATTTTCCATGATCAAAACACAATGACTACACACACACACATAAATATATATATGTTAATCAAGATGTGCATCTCTATATAATAATTTAAAATAGAAACATGAACATTGATAAATTTTTATTATTATTCTAATCATCTACTCCATTCTTCATCATTTTATCTCCTAATTTCTAGGAGAACTACATTAGCCTGAGGTCTCTTTAGAGTATGTAGGCAGCACTTAGTACCAACTAATTTCTAAGTTTATATCCACCATTTTTTTTTCTTATTAACATCAATATTATTCCAATATGTTCATACCATTCTTAAATCATTATATTATTTTTCTATTCTTAAATCTCTCATCACTTTGAGCATTCTTATGTGCTTAGTTTTTTGTGCATTCTTTCAAAAGTCATTATACCATTAGCACACATATTTGTGTCAATTTATTTACTTGATATCATATTTAAATTTAAAAATAAGTTAAATAATTGACATATTCTTTCCAATCAATTAATTCAATTATTCAATTCACTCTATTTGGGGTGCATCATCGTTTCAAGGTTGTAGCTTTCACCCTATTTGGGGAAAATCAAGTGTGTAGTTTCATGTTCAAGATAGTTCATGAATAATCCCACATATTTCACCTTATTTGGGTCAATTAAAAGTGTACCACTTATTTAGGTATGTTTCCTTCTTGGTTCTACCCTATTTGGGGTAAACCCATTCATCATCATCATAACTCAAAGCATGTAAGTGTTACCTCAAGTGGTGTAATCTTGTCCATGGGTTAATCTTCTCTTCCATTCTATTGTTTTTCCTCTCTTTTTAAAGAGACCATACACATCCTTCATCCCTACATTCCCTCTCAAGGGGTATAATCCCTAATTAATTTCTTTCAAATCATATCCTTATCCTTCCATTCAATCTCCTACATCTATTGGTTGGGAGTGACAAAATTACAACATCCATTATTTCATCATATAATTTTTCAACCACGCATTTTAATATTTTTTATTAGTATTTGAGAATACATTAATTAATATACATCTCAAAACAACTCCTCAAAGTACCTCTTAAACTTCCACTTGAGTCTTTGGTCCTTCCCTATAAGAAGAGGAGCGTAGCAAGAGATCAATCCATCTACAAATATTATCAAGAGCTTAGGTACTCAGATTTTTATTATTATAGGTCATCTAGCATTATCAAGCATCATCAAAAATCTATTTGAGAGGTCTAATTTTCCATTGCCTCTCAGATTAAGTTTTTAGGCACTGTCATTCTACCAAAATCAAACTAGATTCCACCTATGAATCAATAATGTCTACCAATAAACCAATCCATTTCTAGTGAGTCAAATATATGATTATTATCACTTATCTATTTTTATCCCTTCTAAAATTAATGGACCCTACACCAAGCTCTCAAAATTCATTTTCTGAATCCTATCACCAGCTATTGAGAAGTCCAAAATTAGACAATCAACTGTTAATGATCATCCTCACCATTGACGGTCAAGCCTAACCACTGATGGTCACCCCAACCATCAATAGTCACCTATGGTAGGTTAAAAACCATCAAGCTAAAATTCCCTTTCTTTTCCAACCAGATCCTTCTTCTTGATTTTTTGCCTATTCTCCAAACTCTACCAGATTTGTTGAATCACACCTCCACCTACTAGTACTGATCAGTTTTTCACTAATTAGATCATTTTTAGTCTATCTACTTTACCAAGAATGTCCTTATTATTAAGTTTCAAATATATTTTGATTATTGATGTAAGTACCTTCTATTTAGTTTTATAAGCTTAGTTATTTTTAAAATGATATATTGACAAGCCCTAAGGAAGCCCACGCTGTTGGGATCTAACCAACACTAGGCAATCTGCCTAGATACTTGTCTAATGAACAAATTTACTTTAGTACTATCTTATCTATAGGTTTTCCTCCCTATAAAAAGAGGAGTTCTTCATAATCTTATGATTAAATGCATGCACCATTTATAAAGTATTTCTACCATAACCCATATTTCTAGTTTTACTATCTTCTTCTGAATAATACTAAAATTTGAGTGAAAATTTTTGGCACGCTCGGTGGGACCCTAGTCTTTACTTGAGTTTTATTTTTTCCTTTTTTAGTTGAATTTGTATCCTTCTATCTATATATGTGTGCTCATAATCAACATCTAAAAGCTTCTTCTAGGTTTTAAAACTTATTACATACATTGATTGCTTGTTTTTTATAAGTTCACCTAGTTTAATTAAACAACATCAAGATTAAGAGTAGTTCACTTATGTTACACAACCTAATCATGAAATCAATAAAAAATCATAACATATTTGAGACAAGGCTCAATTGGGATTTCATCACTCAATGGATCACCTTACCCTACCTAGTGGTCCTACTTGGATTTCATCACCAAGGGGAGGACCAACTTAGCTCTTTAGTTGAGTATAAACTTTGGATATCAATTTATATTGGCTAATCACCTGACACCCTTATCTTTACAGGACTATGAAGTGAGGGGGTAGGCCCTAATACCAAACCACATATTTATTCCAATATAGATTTCTTTTTTAGTACCAAAATTAACCTGAAACCATCTTTTGACTACTTATCTAGTACCCAATCTACAAACCAATCTACTACACATTATTCACATTAAGGCATAAGCTAAATAATGAGATAATAAATCATACAATTTTAATTACCTTAGTTTGTGTTGACTTTTCATTGGGTTTTTCTTTTTTTTTCTATGTTGAATTTTAAAATCATCTATTTATACTTTTCTTATATCCTTATATGGTAGTTACCCAATAACAATGAAGAGAATTAGCAATTTAAGACCCATCTATAGATTACCTAGTTTCTTCCACCTCCTCTTCTATGGATGACTATTGATCAGACGTAGAGAGTTCATCTCACCCTTTTGAATCTTCCCATATCCCTGAGATTGTTCCTCAAGGGGATTCTAATTTTGCTTCCCTTTTGGATAACAACCCAATCACCTTACAACATTATCTTAATACTTTGCATCATATCACCCATGTATCAACCCCACCTATAGAGCCTCTTTATGGCATGCCATCCCACTTGATGCTAGATCCTTCAGTGGTCGCTACTACTACCCAACCTTTAGCTACCCAAACATCTATATGCACCAACCCCTTTAACATAATGGTGGAAAACCAACCCATCCAACCAACTATTTCCCTTACCCTTTCTACCCCTACCATTGACTCCTCTACCTTGGGAGTGCCTACTATTGGTAGGTCAAACCCTCCTTTTACCTACCCCAATCCATTAATCACTACCCCTCTTTAGAGTTTGGTAATGACCATACCTACCACTACACCTCTTACATGTACCAAAGTCACTAACTCACCCTTGATTGTTAACACAAACATTAATCCTACCCAACCTATAGTAACCTCTTAGTGATTACCAACCATATCCAAATTAGGTTATGTCCCTAACCTACAAGGGCATCTCCATGTTACCCAATCACCAACCTCTCCTTACCCTTATATATCTTCCACCTAACCTATAATCAACTCTCAACAAATTCCAACCATACCCAATCCTAGATATGTCTCTACCCCACAAGGACATTCCCACATCACTCAACCACCAATTGTTACCTATCCCCATATACCTTCAACCCAACCATCTATACCTACCTATCAATATGGGGCAATCTCCTAACAACCAATGAATTACCAATATATTATCCCTTTTTAGCCACAATTTGTGACCTATAATCCTCCAAGTCCATCACCACAAATAGATATGATGAAAATGATCATGGACAAGATGACAAACCTAGATTCATCCATTTTTGGACCCCATAATCTCTTATCCTACGATCAAATCTTTAATGAACCAATTCATCCTTTGGACCCTATTAAGCCATACCTAACCTAATGGGAACATCCTAAATTTAATAAATTCAATAGTAAAGAAGATCCCCAACAATATTTAAGAGCATTTAGGCATTCTTGTTAAATGATCACTTACGATGATGATCTTCTTTTGCACACATATCCCATGTCACTTTTTGACCTAGCCTTAGACTGATATAGTGCCATTACCAAACATTCTATCTTTTATTTCAATCAATTAGCTTAGACATTTTTAGACCATTTCTCCATCAATGTATCCAAGAAGGTCTAATTACTAATATGTATGTCATATGCCAATTTGATGACAAGTCTTTAGTTGATTTTGTATCTCATTGGAGAAGTCCCATCAACCAATTATCACTCACTTTACCTCAAACAAAACTGATCAAACTCTTTGTTCATGCTTGTGTAAAGCACATCTCTTCCACCCTACGTGTTTAGAGTTTTATAACTTTTGATGAAGCCTTTACCATAGCACAAAAATTGTAAAATAGATCCATAGATGAAGGTAAATTGAAGTTACGTAACAAAAATTCCACTTTCAAAACCAATGAGACTTATTCTTCCAAACCTGGTAACCAAACCAATATGGGAACTAAGGGCAAGGCAATTGTGAATATAGTTATCCTTAAAACAACCCCTCCACTAAATATCAATAAAAAACTCTTCTAATCTTCCAAACCAAAACATGTGAAAGCTAAACTAAAATAAATTGAAGCAATTTACCACACTGGGATAATCTTATGCCTTAGTTTTGGACAAACTATTGAAGGCTAATCTCATACAACTTCCACCAATTAAACCCACACATCAATTTGATTCTTCTCATCCTCCCTCAAACTAGTATAATGAGAATGATCTTTTATATTTCAACCATGTAGTTTGGAATGATGTTAGTAGGTGTAATACCTTTAAAGGCATTGTCCAATCCCTTACTAATAAGGGAGAACTTGTCTTTGACAATCCCAACACACCTCATAACTAAGATCTTGATATCTTCAACAAACCTTTTCCTAATCACCCTCTATCAAAATAAGAAAAAAACCAAGTAGAATGCTCCCATGACACTCATATGGTTAATATGGTTCTTGATATTTCAATTATAGATAAACCAACTACCTCCCCAATAACTTCACCTACTCCTCTGAGTGAGGAGCAACAACCACCTTCCTCAGAGTTAGAAATTGACATTAAAGAGCTACCATTTTCCATGGCTTCATTCATGAAGGTCATGGCATCCTCGATACCCCCATCAATAGATTTACCTGATGATCTAATCATAGTCACACCACCTCCAACCAATCAATCAATTATTCTTCCTATGGAGTTAGTGCCTAGAGAAGAATCATCAACCCATAACCTTCCTCCACCAACCATCTCCCCTTTACATGAAGAGAAGGATGAGGTTACCCCTCTTTCTTCCCCCCTCCTATCAGACTTTCTTTTAAACCAAATAACCAAGGTATAAAACTAGTAAATAAACCTTTTTCTTGATTAGTTTAAAAAGTAGACTTTCTCTCTCAGCCTAACATGGATAGAGCCACTTATTGGCATCATTTAGGTCTCCCCCATGAGAGCAAATCTCCTAGTATATCTATACCCATTTCATATCCATCACTTTCCTCTCTCAAAGAAGCCATGATAGGGCCATTTCACCCACCACCACCCAAATCATCCCATGCCCTCCTCATGAAATATACCTAGACCTTAGGAATCCTTCCTACACCTAGTATTAGACACCCACCTTTAAAACTAGATCTATCTCCATCTACCTTGACCAAAAATTTACCAAACAAAGCAACTATGAGCACAAAATTATCCAATACTAGACCACACACTAGGTCTAGACAACTCCCTTCCCAGTTGCCTTCTATTTTGGGACCCCATCCCTCCAGCCTCCTAGTTACCTATTCTTCATCTAGAAAACCCACCCCCTTTTATATAATAGCATCCACCAATACCTCTACCAAGCCCTCTTTCCTTTAACCTAGTTATTTCTACCCTCCCCTCCCATCTATGTCCAAAAATTCTTCTTCTATACCTTCTACCTCCCAACCATCTATCTCTAGTAGGGCATCTACCCACCAACCTCACCTGAGACCAACTACCAAAACTAACCTAAAACCTACTCCCCCCATAAGGAGGCCTACTTTTGTAAAACCTCCCCCTCTGAGTATGCATCACATTATGTTGAATCTTATTCAGCCATTTTGCATAGGTTATTTCAAAACTCTACCTTAAGCCTTCCACCCATTATACCTTTTAACCCCTCTCACCCCAAACTAGCTTGGTTTGATGAAAATCAAATTTTCTCCTACCATCAGACCCCAAGACATGACATGGAGAACTACAAGGCTCTCCAATGTATTGTCTATCATCTTTATTAGCAAGATGATCTATTGTTAGATGAACTTTTGGTTACCATCTTATCACTTCAGCAACCAACCAAAGCCCAATTTTCACCCACCTCCTCACTCTCACCTAAAAGTGATGAACAACCAAACCAATCATCTACCATCCCCCTTTCCCACACTATTAATGTTATTACATGAGCACAATAGAAGGATAAGATCAAAGCTAAAGTGTCCACTCCTTGGACATACCCATCTTCCACCTCTTAACCTAGCTAAACACATGCCTTTTTACCATCACCTCAACCTAAAATAACTATCTTAGGTATCACTAAATCAAACCCTTCTAAATCAATTAGGTGAGTGGTCCTTAAGTAACTACACCAAACCCATACCAAGATGAGTTTATATGAACTCATTTTCACCTCACCTCATCATTTCCAAGCACTAATTAAGGTCTTACAAGCCATTGAGGTTTGTCCTAGTGATACCTAACCTATTGATTCCTTTATTGACACACTACATCTCTCCACTTTTATCACCTTTAAAGACTGAGAGATACCTTCTACCCATCTCGAGGACATTGATCCTCCCCTCTTTATCACTACCTACATTGACCAAACTTGCATTAACTAAGTAATGATCGATTGTGGGGCTAGTATCAATATCAGCTCATCCCCTACCTATAACCAACTTAAGCTACCTACCAACATCATGGGAGATACCCCTATTGTGCTTTGGTCTTTCAATGACACCATGGCCACTACCTTAGTAACTATTATTGTCCACATTTGTTTAGGTCCGTGTATGCTCCCTAAACTTTTCTATGTGGTTGAGTGGGAATTCTTGTATAATGTCCTACTTGGATGACCTTAGATCCAAGCCATGGCTTGTGTCCCCTCTACCTTACATCATTGTGTTAAATTTGAACATGAGGTCCAAGTGATTACTATACATGTTAACCCAAGCACTTTTATGGCATGTAATGTGATGTATCAACCTAATGACATTTTTTTCCATCCTCTACCAAATATTCATCTAGATCAAAACTTCTTCCATCACCTATTAAAGAAACCATTTATTTATCTTTTCATGAGGCATCTACTAGCATATCTCTCTCCTCTAAGAAAATACCAATAATTGACTCCTTAGAATCAACCTTCCAGTATCTTTCTTTAGGAGAATACCACCTCTTAGCTCTTGATGTTTTCCCTACCCCTCACGAGTATGGGCAGCTTACCAACCAACCAAGGTATGATCCCAATCTAGGAGAAATCACATCCCTAGGATCTCCCTCTTATCAAAAACATTTTATCTATGTGGGATTTGGCAAGCCTTTGAAAATCACCATCAACACCTTCTATCATCACCCATATACCACTAGTTTTTCTTATTTAGATAAACCCTCCTTCACAAAGACATACCTTCATAGGTGTGCCTAGAAGGGGTTTGATTTAGGTAAATAAGAGCATTATCCCCATGAGATCACCTTAATTGAAACCTAGAAACCACATGAGAATCATGGGCTTAGTTTTATCTTACCAAAGAAGAAAACCACATAATCTCCCCCTGCCATTGAGGGAAAAGCAATTTCTCCCCCTTCTTGTTTACCTCCACCTCCAAGTGAGGATGATGATATCATCCCACCTAACTTTTTTTATCTCAATTATTATCTTAGGATCCATAACCTACCAAAAATATAGGGATACCATAACTCTTCCTCTCACACATTTAAAACTCATCTCAAAGGACTCCCATACCATTTACACCATCCAGTGTCAAGATGATCATTCTATCCTCACCTACCTCAGTGTAGAGGATCATTCCATCCACAAATCTCTCCCTCTTAAATATTCTACTATGCTAATTAAATCCATAATATATATCAATTTGGGTACCAATGAGAGACCATGTATCATCAAAATTGGGTAATCCTTGGATTCTATCAAACAACAAGACTTTTCTACCTTTCTTCAGGACTACAACATTGCATTTTCTTGGTCATACATTGGCATGCCTAGGATTGACCCTGATATTACCACCCATAACATTGTCACTCATCATGATTTTAAGCCCATTAGATAAAAGCTTTGATGAATTCACCCTCACCTAAATCTCCTTATAAAAGAGGAGCTCCAATAGCTCCTCTCTATCTATTTTATCCAACCTATCACTTATCCCCAATGGGTTTCTAATATCATCTCAGTTACCAAAGCCACTGGGGGACTTCATATTTGCATTAACTTTTGAGATATTAACCTCACTTATCCAAAAGATGACTTTCCTCTTCCTAGAATTAACTAGCTCATTAATCTTACAACTAATCATGAAATGCTTTTACTCATGGACATATTCTTAGGCTATAACCAAATCTTGATTGCCCCTAAAGATTAACACAAAATAGATTTTATCACCCTTCGGGGAAATTTTCTATATAAGGTTATGCCTTTTGGTTTGAATAACATTGGTACAACCTACCAATGATTAATGATCTACATCTTTCATGACCTTATCCAAAAAATTATGGAAGACTATGTGGATGACGTTCTCAGAAAATCAAAGTTTTGAACGGATCACCTGGATGTTCTTAAAATCATCTTTGAGTGCCTTATAAACTACCATGTTCACCTAAACCCCAAGGAGTGTATCTTTGGGGTCTGATTAGGTAAACTCCTAGGTTTTATCATCTCTCTTCATGAAATTGAAGTTGACCTTGCCAAAGTTAAAGCAATCTTAGAAATGCCTCCCCTTGTTAACCTTAAACAACTCCATATCCTTCAAGTGAAACTCCAATATATTTAGTATTTTATTTCTCAACTATCTAACCATTTCCAATCTTTTCATCACCTCCTTAAGACGGATGCCTCTTTTAAGTGGGGGTAGGATTATTAAAAGGCTTTTGATTCACTTAAATATTATCTCCTTTCCCCACTAATTCTTATTCCTCCATGAGAGGATGAACCTTTCTACCTGTATATTTTAGCCATCGACCATTCCCTAGGAGCAATGCTTTCACATTAGGATGACCAACATAAAGAGCAAGCCATATATTACATTAGTCAAACACTTATTGACTATGAAACTTCATATACCCATACCAAGAAAAAAATTGACACTAGTCTTTGTAGCTACCAAGCTTCATCATTACCTCCTTAACCAAAAAAATTTCATCATTATTAATACCAATCCACTCAAGTATATGTTCTCTCGACCTTATCAAAACCAATGAATGGCTAAGTGGCTTATGATTTTATCCAAATTTGATCTTGAGTTTCTTCAACAAAAATCAATAAAGGGATAAGTGATATCTGATCAACTAGCCAATGCCCCTCTATCTGATACCCAACCTCCTCCTTCAAAATTCCCTAATGAGAATAACACTACCCTCTCTCAAGAAGATTTTACATACCAAGTTACCATGTTCTTTGATGGATCCAAATGCTAACACAGTGGAGGTGCAAGAATTATCCTAATTCCATTTAATGATGAACCCTTACCTCTATCTTTTAAACTTAACTTCAAATTTACTAATAACATGGCTAAATACGAAGCCCTAGTAATAGGTATCTAAACTACCTTATCCTTGGGAGTCAAAATAATCAATATTTTTGGTGATTCCCAACTTGTGGTTAACCAAATCAATGGCATATACTAGTGCAAAAAATGATGTTTTATAGCAATAAAAACACCTAGATAATGTATTACTAATGTCATTTAAACACTACTTAATCTAAACTACCCCTCGATCCACGAACAAATTTGTCAATATAATGGCTTTCCTTGCTTCCCAGATATCATCCACACCTTCAAAATCTAAATTATCTATTTTTTCCATTGCCTCATCAAGCCATCCTTTATCAAATCTATCTCTCCTACCATATTTAATGTGATAGATATCCTAGCTAAACATTGGTACTAACAAACTTTTAACTATCTTAATAGTGCCACCATTCCCCTTAATCTTTCTAGAAATGCTCACAGAGCATTTATTCAAGGCACTTCTTATTACACCATACTCAGGGGCATCCTTTATAAGCATGGCTTTGATGGCCTTCTCTTTCATTACCTACAAAGTCATGAAGCCTTTCATGCTATCAGATAAGTGCATGGAGTTTGTGGAGGGAACTTTACTGGTCTTATCATCATTAAGCATATCCATCTCCTCAGCTATTATTGGCCTTATTTCAACCAAGACTATTGTGACTACGTAAAAAAGTGTGTCAAATGTCAACATTACACTAACCTTCATCATGAACCAAGCAATATTATTCAAGTATATAAGGACTTTTGGCCTTTCTCACAATGGGGCTTAGACCTTATATGGGAAATTAATCCCCATTCTTCACAGTGGCATCAATCCATCTGTAATGAAAATACTTCAAGAATTAAGTATAACAGCAGAATTATATCCAAATATGACTAAAATATATCCAAATATATGATAATAGATAAGCCACTTTGAGGGGGAAACCTCCACAAGCTTCAATAAGAGCAGAATTCACAATATGATGATAAATGATTACCCACTGCCTCCTATATATAGTCTATCTAGGCCATGGTTACTCCATAGGCTGACCTACTAATCAAAAGAAAGCATAGATAAATGTAATATAATGTCAAAGAGGGATAAGTAAGCCACAAGTTGGCTAATAATATCCTCATACATGTGATAGGTTAGGGGCGTAGCATGCCCTTCCCCTTCAAACCAACGTTGTCTTCAACGTTGAACAACTCTGGATGTTGTTGCCAAAAATCTTCACCTTCCCAAGTTGCATCTTCATTGCTTTGGTTTTTCCACTTGATCAAATATTCCCTAATCCCTCTAGTTCTCAACCTCTTAGTACATGTTTGGAGGATCTTCTCTGGTTCTAAAATGACTCGTCCTTCTTCATCTAGTTCTGGGAGCTCTGTCTGGGTGGAAACTTTGTGTCCAATGACCTTCTTCAAACAAAAAACATGAAATATTGGGTGTATGTGAGATGAATGAGGTAACTCGAGCTTGTAAGCCACACTTCCAATTTTTTGTAGAATGTGATAATGGCCATAATACTTAGGAGCAAGTTTGTTGTCCTTTTTCTATTGCTTCAAGGACATCTGCTTGTAAGGCTACAAATGAACAAATACCTAGTCACCCACCTCAAAATTTTGCTCACTATGGTGTTGATCTGCTTATTGCTTCATCTTATTTTGTGCCAAGGCCAATTTCTCTCTCAAACTAGCCAAAACCTCTTGTTGATGTTGAATGTGTTCTTCCACATCTCGAACCTTGGGTTGCACCTTTAATGAAGAAGTGATGGAAGGTGGATGGTAACCATATAGTGTTAGAAATGGAGACATTTTAGAAGAGGTATGGAAAGAGTGTTATACCACCATTCTACAAGTGGTATCCATTTAACCCAATTTTCTTTTTTATCTGATACAAAACAACGAAGCTACCCCTCTAAACATTTGTTAACCACTTCAGTTTGTCCATCAGATTGGGGGTGGTAAGATGAGCTATGAGCTAGCTAAGTACCCAAACAAGAACATAGTTCAATCCATAAATTACTAGTGAAAATAGGATCATGATCACTTACAATTATTTTTGGGGTTCCATGTAATTTGAGAACTACTTCCATAAAAATAGCTGCTACTGTAATTACTAAAAATGGGTGCGAGAGAGCACAAAAATGGGCATATTTTGTAAGCCTATCCACAATGACCAAAATAACATTTTTACCTTCAGAACAAGGCAACCCAATGATGAAATCCATGGAAACCTCCTCCCACCTTTGACTAGGAATTGCTAATGGTTGTAACAAACCTGGGGTCTTAACTGTTTCACCTTTATTCTATTGGCATTTCAAGAATTCTTCCACAAACTTTTGTACATCTTCCTTGAATCCTTCCCAAAATAATTATTTCTTAGTTATATGATAAGTTTTCAAGAACCCTGAGTGTCCCCCAATTGGAGATACATGCAACTCTGCAAGAATCTTATGCTTAAGCTCTAAATTTTTGCACAAGTATAGCCTACTCTTATACCATAGGACATTACCTTTCCATTCAAATTTGTCAGAGGATAAATTACCTTGCTAGAGATTCTAAATCAAAACCTGTGTATCCTTGTCTTGCTCCCATTCTAACCTAGCTTCATCCACCCAATCTGCTTGTAATATGGACATTGCACAAAGTAATGCTTCTATGGATGCATCCTATCTAGATAGTTCATCTGCTACTACATTATCTTTACCCTTCTTGTAGATGATTTCAAAATCATAACCTAACATTTTGGTTACCCATTTTTCTTATTCCTCAGATGATAATCTTTGCTCCAAAAATTATTTGAGACTATCATGATCCATTTTCACCTTAAAGTGTCTACCCATTAAATAAGGCCTCCATTGTTTAACTGCATGAATAATAGCCATCATTTCTTTCTCATAGATAGGTTTTTGTAGATTCTTACCTTTGAATTGAGGACTTTCAAATGCAATGGGTCTTCCTTCCTACAATAGTACTGCCCCCAATTTAGACCCAGAAGCATCACATTCAATAGTGAATGTTTGTGAGAAGTCTGAAGTAGCCAAAACTGGAGTGGTGCACATAGTCACTTATAGTTTCTTAAATGCTTTGGTGGCATCATCATTCCAATGGAAATAATCCTTCTTTAGTAATGCAGTGAGTGGAGCTGCTATGCTACCATAACCTTTCACAAATCTTCTATAGTAACCTGTTAGTCCAAGGAACCCTCGAAGTTTTTTGAGAGTTTTTGGCATGGGCCATTCCATTATTGCTTTGATCTTCTAGAGATCAACTTTGACCCATTCATGGGAAATAATGTGATCAAGGTACTCTACCTTCTGTACTCCAAAAGCACATTTAGATGGCTTCACATAAAGTTGGTGCTTCTCTAAAACTATCAACACCTATTTCACATGTTGCAGATGTGCTTCCCATGTTTGACTATAAATCAATATGTCATCAAAGAAAACTAGCACAAACTTCCTAAAAAAAGGCCTAAAAATAGTGTTCATCAAGCTCTGAAAAGTAGATGGTGCATTTGTAAGACCAAAGGGCATTACCAAAAACTCATAATGGCCCTCATGTTTTCTAAAAGAAATTTTATGAACATCTTCATCCTTGATTCTAATTTGATGGTACCTTGAGTGAAGATCCAATTTTGTGAAATAATTAACACCATGCAACTCATCAAGTAAATCATCAATTACTGGAATAGGAAACTTATCTTTGATGGTGTACTTGTTGAGTTCTCTATAATTTTTGCACATCCTCCATGTGTCATCCTTCTTTCGTACCATGACCACTGGTGATGATTATGCACTTTGGCTATGCTTGATGATCCCTGCCTCTAGCATCTCATGGACCATCTTTTCAATTTCACTCTTTTGTGCATATGGATATCTATATGGTCTGATATTTGGTGGTTGACTACCTAGAATTAGTTGAATGGCATGATCATGTTCTCTTTTTGGTGGTAGTCCTTTTGGCATGGCCTTAAAAATAGATGAGTGGTCTTCAAGAATTATTTGTAGATCAGGATGTGTAGATACTTGTGTGGGTTAAACATCTATGGAGCATAATCATGTAATAATTCCCTCTGCCCCCTTTTTTATCATCTTGGTCATCTGATGTGAACTAATCAATTGTGGAGATTTCGCATGTAATCCATGTAGTTCAATTTTCTTACCTTCAAAATGAAAGCGCATGAATAGTTCTTGGAAATTCATCTCAATGGTACCTAAGGTTGTGAGCCATTGGACTCCCAAAACAATGTCTATGTTACCCATGGGAATAGAAAACATAGGAGAGTTGAGATTCTACCCACCCATAATAAGCTTAATACTATGGCATTTTCCTGAACAATTAATTGTGCCACCATCTACAATCATGACCTAAAATTCTAGTGCTGGGTAGATGAAACAGTTCAATCGAGTGGCCAACTTATGGTTTATAAAGTTATGTGTGCTCCCTAAATCAATCAACACTATCACCTTCTGTTTCTTGAGGAACCCCACTAACTTAAGAGTTTGTGGAGTGATAATACCTGCAAGTGCATGACAAGAGATTGTAGGTTGGGAATCTTTAGGTACCTCCTCTATATCTTCCTCATCATCATTGGAGACATCATTTGCTTCTTCATCTTCATTTGGTCCCTCAATGTAGAATAACTTCTTCTCAACACATCTATGTCCTTTACTCCACTTGCTATCACAACCAAAACATAATCCTTTTGCACGCTTTTCTTCAATTTGCTGAGGGGTCAATCTAGTAGGTGGAGGAAATGTTGGTGACGATATGTTACGATCTTTAAAGTGAGTGAATGGCTGCTTCTTGTTGGCTATGAATTTTTCATTAGCTCTACGTGCTAGAATAATAGAATCAGAAATACTAAGTGGATTAAAAATGCATACCTCATGTTGAATGTGGTCCTTGAGTCCACCCAAAAATAGGTCATTCAAGTTTGCTTCAGAAATTATCTCCACACATAAGGATAGGTTTTGAAAATGATGAATATAATCCTTGACAGAGCTAGTTTGTCACAATTTTTCCAGTTGGCAAAAGTAATTCTCTGTCACACTATTGCCATAGTGTGATTGTAGCTCCTCTGCAAAGAATTACCAGGCGACATTGAGAGTCATCTTTTTCTTTTGAGCACACAACCATCAATACCAAATGAATTGATTAAGTTCAAGATATAAGGATGCCATGGTAACCTTATATCCACTTGGAATCTGATGTAGGTAAAATAAAATTTCCATTTAGTTGAGCTAATTTGGTGGATCTTTTCCATAAAATTTGCGCATATCCACCTTTGGTAATAGATTCCTCTGTGGCCATTGAGTTAGATTTGAAGTAGACTGGTTAGGAGAACCACCTTGGTGGATTTGTGAAATAAAGTTAGCTTGATGATTTGACTGATTAATGTTCAAAGCTATCATGATATCTCCCAAACTATCTTGTAGGGATTGCATATTAGATTGTATGTCTTGCACCTCACTCTGAATGCCTTGCACACTATAGTCAAGCTGGCTCACTTTGTGATCTATGTCAAAAAGCCCTGGTACAAATGGTCTAGTACATCCCCCTTCTGACTCCATCTCATCCTTGTTAGTATTTTTTCCTAGATTTTCAACACCCTTTCCTCAGCCCCGAGTTTGTGGACCTGCCATAAAAGGGTTTTACAATGTCAACCCTTATTAGCACTTTTGACCCAACCTTGACCAAGTGATTTTAGAATTATGTAGGACTCAAATAAAAATATACATATAATAAACCATATCCAAATTTTTATAATATTTCCAAAAATGTAAATAAATCAAAAAAAATCTTTGAATTGCGCACTATAAAGCAATTTTATGAAAAATCATAAAATAGCGATAACTTTTTTAAAACAGATCCAAATTTTCTGAAATTTTAATGGAAGATTGATTTGATTATTTCTCACCTCCATAAAAAATTTTAAAAATAAATTCGCAACATTTTTTTATATATCACAAAATATAAAAATTTAGTGTTTCACCCACAAGATTGCCCAAATCACAGCTCTGATACCACTTGTAATGAAATTACTTCAAGAATTAAGTATAACATCAGAATTATATCCAAATATGACTAAAATATATCCAAATATATGATAATAGATAAGCCACTTCGAAGGGGAAACCTCCACAAGCTTCAATAAGAGTAGAATTCACAATATGATGATAAATGATTACCCACTACCTCCTATATATAGTGTATCTAGGCCATGGTTACTCCATAGGCCGACCTACTAATCAAAAGAAAGCATAGATAAATGTAATATAATGTCAAAGAGGGATAAGTAAGCCACAATTTAGCTAATACTATCCTCATACATGTGATAGGTTAGGGGCGTAGCACCATCATCACCACCATTGAATATTTTACTAAGTGGGTAAAAGGGGCCCCTCTTATCTCAACTAAATCTAATAAAATCATTGATTTCATCAATCACCATATCATTTATTGCTTTTTTATTCCCCATAAAATTATCATTGATAATGATAAATCTTTCAAAAATAAGAAAGTCCAAGATCTTTATGACTCTTTTAGCATCAAACTTAGTTTTTCATCACCTTATCATCCACAAATAAATGGACAAGTTGAGGCCTCCAATAAAACCCTTAATAATATGCTCACCAAAATGGTCAATGCCTCAAGATGGGATTGACACTTATACATTCCCTTCACTTTATGGTCTTATCATACCAGCATTCACACTCTTATGAGTTTTACACCTTTCTCTCTAGTCTTTAGGGTGGAGGTTGTACTCCCTCTTAAGGTCCAAATCCAATCTCTCTACATATCTCTATGAGACCTCATCTCTATGACTATCATCAAGAATAGGTAGCTAAAATTGAACTATTACATTAGCATCATTTAGCCACTCTCAGCCATCTTCATGTCTACTAAGAGCATGTTAAATGTGCCTATAACAAGCACCTCAAAGCACATGAATTTAACATTGGTGATCTTTTCCTAAAGGAAAATCAACGTGTCACAAATATGGACAAGATTAAGCTAGGTAAATTTTCTTTCAATTGGTTGGGACCCTACATCATAACCCATAAGTATAGATCAGGAGCTTATCAGTTATCTTCTCTTAAAGGACACCCAGAACCTGAGCCTCTTAATGCTTCACATATACATCCTTTCTATTGTTGATGAAGGATCTTTAGATCACTATTTTCCTGACTTAACCTCATCCATTACATACCATATACATCTCCCTCTTCTATAGACAACCAACTAAAACTAAATCGTGTGATTATCTATTATAAAAATATGCCCTAATATTAAACTTTGGGTACCATGGCTCTATCTAAGGCATGATTCTCATAATACTTCTTTTTCCTCTAAGAAATGGTTCCTATGATTATTATCTCTCTAATCCTTTTACCTATTGAACTTTTATGCAAGCCTAGTTTTGCCTTCACAAAATTAATCCTTTTACCATGTGTAAGCAAGTCTTTGTCAAGGAAACATATCAAAATAAAAATAAAAAACAATCAAAAGTGAAAGCAAAATCACTATATCATGGGTCAATCTATAGTTACCAAAGACTGCTCCCTTGAAGGACAACTATTGGAAATTTTGAAATTTGGAATTTAAGGTAGACTACTCCCTCAAAGGATAGCTATCAAAAAGCATTTTGACAAATCAAATAAAAAAAGGGATCGCTGTGAAGTTGTCAAAATACTAGCAATTTTTAGAATCTTCCCACATCGATTAACTTCCTTGAAGCACAAGACCCTAAATTAAAAGATATCTAAAATTTTGAAATTTTCAATCATCTCTCATGAAAAATCAAATCACATAGGGAAAGCCATAATTGACCCTGCTGCTTAGACTTCTTGCATTAATTAGTCTACATTTCATATATATTATGGCAAAGACTTGTTTACCCAACTTCTTGGGATATCTATAGGATAGACATACTATTCTTGTTTATAAGTTTCAATATCATCCATCCTCCCCTCATCTATCATATATACATAGGACTATGAGCTCACTTGATACATAGTGATCAAGGTACCTACTTTCTACAACTAAAGAATGCTAATGCGAAGTGTACTACAAGCTCATTTTTTCTAATCCCAATCTAACCTTTGAGTTTTATATAAATATTTTTTAATTAAAAATCAAAATTAACATTAAGCATAACAAACCATGAGTATCTGTATCAGCTATCTTCATCAAAGGTACCAATAAAGAGCATCATATCACATTAAATCAAAAACATCCATCTAATTTTTTATCATCCTACGTGTATACCAATCAAATACAAAGCATTTTTCATATCCATATCCATTAAACAAAATCAAATCACAACCTATTAGGATTCTTTCCCATCTACATCTATGTAAATATCATAAAATACATCAATCTTATCATATTCATATCATTCACACCACATGAAATTAAACATCCATATACATGTCCATCAATGAAACAATCAACATCAAAACATTCATGTATGAATGAAACAATTAAAATCTGCCCCTACATGTCCATCATCATAGCAACACATCATCATCACATATCATTAAAAAAAACTACCTCTATCTCAATACATGCCTAGCTAGATCAATCTACCATGAGCATGATAATCAAATAAGCATCATCATCATCATTATATATATATATATATATATATATATGAAGTAGAATCTAGATGGTCAATACATAAATAAGAAGATATCTCTCTCTTAAAACAATAGACATCTCACTACATCAGCACACATGCTAGAATCAAAATCATATCTCATAAATATCAAACCTCTAGGGCACTCAGAACACTACCACTAACACCATCAAGACCTATACCTACTGGCAATCTCCCTGGGACACCTATATGACCAACTATATATGCCCACTAACCAAGATTAGCTACTACTACTCCACCACCTAGGCTATCCCTGTACTCTACAAATCTCATAACATGGGGTAACTAATCTAGTACCATCACCTCATAATAGCATAACTCTTATATCATGGCCAAGTAATGTGCTTGTGGTATTGTATCTATCATCCCTCTATAACAACACCTACTCCTCTTACACCAATCTACCCCTGAAGAGCACCAATCTGGCCCTACAATGTCACTACCTATGCCCATAAATTAGTCACTTATGCCTGTATCTAATCCCTCTCTCCTATCATAGTGCTCACCTACCCTTAAAAATTAGTAATCTATCCCTAAAAGGTGGCCACCTAGCCCTATAATGCCACCACTTATCCCTGTAGTAAGGCAACTTGTGCCTAGGCCACTACTAAAAACCCACCATTTGAGGGCCACCCTATGCCTATGCATATGCATGCGCTAGATCCACATCCATTGCTTGCTACCCTCATCTCCCCAACCAAAATCTATTGTGGCATACTGACCCTAATACCAAGTATCATACCCATAAGCAATCCTTACATCCTCAATTTGGGCCCTCACTAGTAACTCCTCAAAATCCCAAACTATGTCTACAAGCTATAGCTCAAGTAGTAAGAACTCTCCCTCTTCCCTCTGATACTATGCCATGTCAATAAGAATACCTTGTATAAGTTTGAACTATCTCTATATGTAGTTAAATGGGATCCTCTCTATCTCCATCTCTTACTTGTTATACATCTAGTGCTAGCTCTATAACCCTATCATATGATACCTCAACCTACCCACTATGGCCATCCAACATATGGCCACCCTATCACATCCCCATACACCAAACCCTCGATAGCATCTCAGAACCAATCCATATCCCTCACCCTACCTCATACCCCTATGTAGGTAGATGACTTCCTCCATAGCATAAAACTAGCCACATAATCTATTAGTGCATAATTACCATTAGTTACACCTAGGGGTCTCAATACCCTGATATGCACATACACCTAGTGATGTAACACTAAGCTGATGTTGATCTTATAGCACCAGTGTACCCTAAAATCTCACAACTCCCTATAACCTATACCAATAACACATATGCCTAGCCAAATAAAGTCTTCCCTATGAGCATCTTGACAAGCAACTGAGCAACATATTTTGAAACCACCCACCAACTAAATTTGGTAGCACAAATCTTGTCAGAGCCATCATCATCATCATAACCAAGCACCTATCATCAAGAACAAGCTAATACATAGGACCATACCTAAAACCACCACCTACATATAACTTTGCCTATCTCTGATCATCACTATAAATATAATCCATATAGCAATCTTACTCCTCACTCTCTATATGGTATATCAGATCCCCATGGATGGGTAATTGAGTGATCCTCACAACATCCTCTAGTAGTATCATGACCTCACCTATCAACAACCAAAACATGTTGGTCATTGGGTCCCATCTCTCAATCAATTCCACCAATATCCCAAGATCTCAGACCATGTGTTGATAATGCCATATTGAACCTAAGCCCATGGCCTCCATGTGTCTCCACTCCTCATCACTCATCACATCTCATACCTATGCAAAGAGTATAAAAATGTGATCCCTCAAGTGAATCTTCTCTCAGGCTTGCATTCTATTGAACATGTTAAACACATATGCCTACATCCACTATCTATTAATTATATCATCTTAGCATATTTACAAATATAATTATCTCTACCAATCAGTGAGAAGTCACCTGAGCTCTAATCCTATTTTACATTCTACCATATTTTATCTTAATAATTCTAAGCATTTTCAAGGCACAAATACCCTATGTTACCTATTAATCTTATATTCACCCCTATTTCACATTTAGGCTCCTAAAAATAAAAAATATACCACCTTTCTAACTAGAACTACATTTGGCTTGAAGATGAGGTGGGGTCTTGTATCCCTTCATCTATGTAGGCAATGTCTACTTGCCTAGTGCATATAGAGTCAACTCGATCATAACCACCCCTTTTCCCACATCCACCTTGACATTGATCATTTTTGCCTTTATATTTTTTCTTAATTTATGCTACCCATGCTTAGTTATTTTTACCACACCAAATAACTTTTCCATGTTTACTATACACATTTTGCACCACCTCATGCACAGAACTAAGCATTTGTGTCTTCTCAATAATACTTACTACCTCAAATACCTATGACACTCAACCTCTTATTTCTTTCCATGGGCTCACTTTTTACCTTGGATACCCATGGACACACTAGACCTACTTTAGAGACTAACAAGTGTATCCCACTACCATGCCTATAGTAGTCACGTGTTACATTGATCACTTGTCATCTTCACTTTTTCAACCATTGGCAACTTTTATCTTTGTGAAATTTTGACTCTCACACTTCATCCCATTTTGTATACTAACTCTGCATTATAAATGACCAACTTTATTACCCCATCTACCCATTTATCAAACCCTAATTTGATTGTTTTACCTCATCACTTCCTAGTTTAAGGGGGAACACCTCCTAAACTCAAGGCAGCCCTGACTTCACCCAACTTCCATTTTTATTTTGTAACTTGTTGATTCAATCCACATTACAAAAAGGGGTAAATGTAGACACCAAAATCCTACACATTTGGATACTAACTGTCAAACCTTAAAATAAATCCTTGGATCCTTTAAATGAACCAAAACCCATTTTGGTTTAGCTAATCAAATAGTGAGACTTAAAAGCGTCATTTTTGGCTACTTTTAACTGATGACCTTGATCGTCGATGATCAAGATAACCATCGATGGTCAGGCCCCACCATTTGGGATTTTACATGAAAATAAGAATGTAAACACTATCAAACAACCACTTACCTTTTCTAAATATAATTTATGCAAATCCTCCTGTGAGACCTTGCATGATTAGTTTATAATTAGAAGTACTTCTTAAACTTCCACTTGAGTATTTCACCCTTCCCTATAAGAAGAGGAGAGTAGCAAGAGATCAATCCATCTACAACTATTATTAAGAGCTCAGGTACTTAGATTTTTCTTATTATAGGTCATTCAGTATTATCAAGCATCATTATCAATCTATTTGAGAGGGCCAATCTACCATTGCATCTCAGATTAAATATCTAAGTACCATCATTCTATTGGAATCAGACTAGATTCCACCTATGAATTAACAATGTTTACCAATCAACCAATCCATTTCTAATGTGTCAAATATTTGATTACTATCATTTATCTATTTTTATCCCTTTTGAAATTAATGGACCTTACACCAAACTCTCATAATTCATTTTCTGAATCCCATCACCAGTTGTTGATAAGTCCAAAATTAGATAGTTAACTATTGATGATCATCCTAACCATCGATGGTTAGGATTAGCCACCGATGGTCACCCCAAATATCGATGGTCAACTATATCAGGTTAAAAACTAACAAGCTAAAATTCCCTTTCTTTTCCAACCAGATCCTTCTTCCTAACCACCTTTCTAACCAGAACTACATTTGGCTTGAAGATTATTGGTTCTTGATACTTCATTTGATCATTTGCAATTATTGAATAAGTAGAACTAATATCTAGATTTTAATGATACACTATTATTGACACATCTAAGGATTGCATGTTCTTATCAACCAATGACATTCATAATTCTTAAATAAAATAATAACCATATGCATAGATTATTAAAATCTAAGTGATAAATAGATTATTTTCATCTCAAAGGAATTTTACATCTTTCATTTCTTTTTAACATTATACAACTCATGTATCCAATCTAATAGAACACTAAATGTTGTATTTTCTCATACCCAAGGATTACTTATTAGTATGATTCAGGATATTAATCTTCTTGTTTACTTTCACACCAACTTTAAACCTTTATTGCCTATTTTGATAATTCCTTAATGAGGTAAATCTTATATTTTGACTATTATAAATGTATAGTCAATACCCATGCATATTATATGTTCATTCTACCATACTATTTTATGGTTTTAAAATTAATTACGTATAAATAAATATGAACACATGAAGGTAGGTTTTAGGGTATATAATTATGTAAATATTTCTTATTACTTGAGTTCATTTAGAATTAAAGGAAAAACTATAATAATCAAGATAACAATTTTCAATTATGCCAACTCAAATAATTATGTTCATATATTTCTATTATTACCTATAGTTGAGTATGGATTCCCTATTAAATAAGTTTCTAAGATCAATTAAGTCACAAAGGTGTACAATATGTCTTGTATTTACACATGGTCATGTGTGTGTGTATATACACATATACATACATATATATATATATATATATATATATATATATATATAAACATGTATGTCTAATTAAATAAAACAATAACTCAAGTATAGTTTGCCTTATAGCTTGAATACCACATCATGTGAATATATAATGAAAAGGATATAGCTACAGGTTATGTATATATTATGAATCTACCAAACACCTTATAATGGTATTATTATATATTGTATTCATTTATGTGTACACCTATGTGGGTCTATATTATTTTATTACTATTATATACATCATAACAACTTTCACAAGTTTGAAGGGTCAACCACTATAAAAAATACTCATAATTTAGTTTATTTAGCTCATATTTATAACACATGGGTCTATACAAACATTCCCCTAAGATAATATGCATATAAATATCCTATGAAAATCATACTATTGTCTTTATAAAATTAAGATAAAGTCCTTAAGTATGTAATAGTTATTTATGTCAAACAAGAACATCCCAATCACCATACAATCCAAATTTTTAATTAATTAAAGAACTTGCCCAGGTTACCACTTGTCGAAGATGAATTAAAGATACAAAGTTTTTGTAATTTATATGATAAAGTCATGTTGTAAAATAGTACAAATCCATTATATTTATAATTAATGCACAGGTCAAGTATTTACAATGAATATATTTCATAAAGGTGATTTGATAGTCACTATACATGTAGTTATTTAAAATGGCTCAAATATTATTTTTATAAGATTGTGGATGGAATCGAGTTTCATCCATAGGTATATAAATATGAAGACATAAATTTTTCATAAGGATCTACCAAGATATACATTCGAATAGTTATACACTAATCCCAAGTAAGAAAACATTTGATATTTTTCTTCTATATGGGACTTAGTCTACAATAGACACAAACAAAAACCCAAATATATTTTTATTTCCAAATTTAAAGTTTTACTTGCTTGGTTACTATAATTTCCATCATTTAAATGTAGTTGTTGGTAATCTCTCTCCTTATTGTAAATGTTATGCTCCTCTTTATTCATCTCCCCAATTATTTTCTCTTCATTCTTATTATTTTATTTCCTCTCCTCCTCCACATTTTGCATGTCCTTTAATTTCTCCTACAAAATTTATAAGTTCACCATAATAAAACTTGAATTCCTAAGTTTACATGATTTTCTCATTTTGTCACTAACTTACATTCCATAACACTATTTTGGGCATGGTAGCTACATGTAAAACTCTCCTTTCATAAAATGGTGAATTCAACCTAAAATCATAACAATAGAAAACCTGATTCCCCTCTCAAGATTCCTATAATGACATAATTCCTTTTGATTCAAATTGTGCATGGAAATAAAACAACTAGAAACTTATTAAAAACCAAAAACCAAATTTTCTAAGTTATAAAACTCATTTAAGATAGTTGCTTATGTGTATTATGTCCTATATCCTCTTGGCCACTAAAAAGAGTAGGAATTAAATCCGAAAATCCTTGCATGATTTAGATTCAAAACTTGGTTTAATAAATACCCAATACTCTATGGGTTTTAAATGCATAGAATGGGTCTACCACAATTATAACTCATCAACCCAAGTTTAATTCATAATATGGTTTCACCATGGTTTATACAACTAATGTACACCATTATAATTAGTGAATTATACTAATAATAACATCTGTTCCAAATTTATTATGTCATAACAAGTTAAACAATAAACACAAAGTCAATACAACATACAATATTAACCATAGATACAATTAATGGAAATCAAACACTCAACACATTCTCAAAACACCATCAACATTTAATTCATTTAAGTAGTCAAGAGTGTAAATGGGTGTGTGTGGGTTTAGTTTCACTCTTTTTATCCCTAATGACAATATACGCACCCTCCTCCCCTATGATATTATCCATCTATTCCACTATTTGAAGGTGGGATAGTCTTACAAACACATCAATCAACAAAAAGGTAGGTTCATTTTATAATAGAATAATAAAGTACTCAAAATGTATGTACATCTATAAACTACAAATAAAATAAGCAAATCAAATCACATCCATAAAATATTACAATAAACTACAATATAATATATCTAAATGCACATGGGAGTATCTTCTAATAATAACTAAGCATGAAATAAAATAATATATTCATCAATTATATAACATAAATGTCCATATATTTCATAAAAATCAAAAACTACTAATCATTAGTTTACTTTAACTAATATTAATTTAGTATTTGGAGAGTGGATGGGATGAGACTTAGAAAATAAATATGCCCTCTCATGGCCAAGATATGGTAGAACAAAGGTAAGGAATTCCCCATGTACTTATTCTCCTTCATTGAGCCTTTTTGGTGTTGGAAACATGTTATGGTTGTGTGTTACCATTTGGTGCTTGATATTGTGTTTTTTTCTTGTATGTTGGTTTTGGGTATGGAAACCTCTTATGTGTAGATGGACTTGTATTCTTCTATATGTGATTCCTATGGAATGTTTTTTAAGACTTAGTTACCATTTAAAACTCATTTTTATCAACTTTTCCACCTTAAAACATGATGTGATGCTTCCCAAAGATGGGATTCTTAGGATCAAGGGTGCTTAGGGTAGTCTCCTAATGATGGAAAAATGATGAGAGGTGATCACTCTTTAAATTAGCCTTATAGTTGTGTATGTATTTCATGTGAGGACCAAATTTTTCAATACTTTTGTATAAGTTATTATGAAATTATATTGGTTATTTGAGAGCCATGTTTTTGTTATTATTTAGTTGAAAATATATATTTATTTGAAGTAAATTTGTAATACACATTGGCATAGTGTGATGTTTGTCTATTTCTTACATACCCTTCTTATTGAGTGTATCAAATTATAAAATTAATGAAATGATTATTTCATGTGCAAATCAAATTTTATATGTTGGGTTGGACATGCATTTTCTCTATATTTTTATAGTTAGCTAAAAATAAAAGTTCTCCCTATAATTTTTTTTTAATTTAGTGTGAAACCAAAGAAGGCTTAAAAAAATTGTATAATTTTTATGCACTTTAAATCATTCCAATTTATCCTAATTTTATTATATTATAAATTAGACAAAATAATGTAATTAATGTGATTTATGGCTTAATTTTTTAAGTTACAGGTGAATTTATATTAATTTTAAAAGTTTCACTCTTAAAACCCCTTATACCTCCTTTAAAATTTTCCCTCACTTGATCTACTTTTTCACACATAAAATAGTGTAGTAGAAGGTTAAAAATAATTTTTAATAAAAATTATTGATATTTTGATCATGTATTTTCTTGTTTCATAATTTTTGACTTATGGGTTGCTAGATATGAATTTTAGAAAATGAATTATTTGTAGGGTAGTTTCTAAATAATATAGGCCCTTATGAAGGGCATTTTACCCTTTTCGTATGGATACTATCAAAATTCTATCATTAATACCCCATAAGATTACATATTATAGTGTTAAGCCCCTAAGGAGGGCATCAACATAGTTCTTGGAAGATTAGAAGTCATGTAGTCATTGATCGCCACATGTGATCAAGGGTTTGGTAGTTTATGTTGGGTTGTGTGGATATAGATTCATGTATCCACCATAGCCACCAAGCCTTTTATTTAATAATATTTAAAATTTTAAAAACTAAATCTTTTATTTATAAATTTTTAACCTACTCAGCATCAGATTAAAATAATAACTAATTTAAAACAAGTAGACATGTTTTGTTTTTTTATAATGAATATATAGTGGTTTCGAGGTGGGGGAACCCAAAAATGACCACCCTAAATTATTTTTTCCCTTTTCAATGACATTAATTTTATAACTTGGAGCCTCGTGGTTTTCACTTTGTGCATTTTCTTCCTTGGGAGTATTTTTTGGTCCTTGTTGGCTACCATAAACTCTTGGGAGCCCTAAAATAGGTTAAATCAAAAAGGGACCCATGTTATTTTTGTGTCCCCTTAATTTTTATACAAAATTTAAAATATGAAACTATTTTTTTTAAATTTCATCTTAAATCTTGTAGTGGTCATTAATGGTTGTGATGGAGATTGAACCTCTTAATACCTATTTGGAATCTATGGGATGTTAAGAATTTATATGAGATTATAATTAAATTGGTTACCTAAAAAATAGACTAATTCATCTTTGTATCAAGCTCTAAATTTTAAATTAAAATAAATATTTTTTTCAAAAAGCTCAAAGACTCCATTAATGTTAGTCATCTAGGGATGAGGAAAGATGACTATGGGAAAATTCATCCTCCAACACCTCCTCCCTCCATAAAAAAATATAATTTTTCAACTCAATGACTAATTTAGAGATTGTATGGCCATTATAATAATATATAGGTCACCTTTTACTTTGACCAGATCTAATGGTCGAGGTCATTTCGATCTGAGGATGGAGATAGGTTGTTCTAATCTGAGAGGGATTAAGCAAGATATTTTATGTGAATTTTAAGCCCTATGGGGACTAATTAAAAAAAATAATCACTTGTCTCTAAGCTAAGTCAATGTAAAATTAGACTTATTTTGTGACTTAAGTGCAAATTGAGCCCTGTGATTGGTTAGAATCCCTCAGAACTCTCTTTGAAGTCCATTGTGATTGAGGACATATTGTTCAAGAAAGTGGTTTCTTGAAACCACCTCCATTTAATTATGTGTCTCTTTTAGTCTTTAGGGATTTGGGGACCACTAGGACTGCATAAAGAGTTGTAGGCTTATGTGAGAGCCTATAAGTTGATTAGAGCAAGTGGGACCTACATGGTTGCATAGCGATCATGTTTCCACTTAAACATTGCCTCCATGTCATTTGGGAAATTTAGTTATGTAAAATATGCATTGCGCATTCTAAAAAAAGGCATGTTTTTATGTGTTTCATTTATGTCAATTTTTTGGCATGATAGGCATTCTCAAATTAATTTAAAACTTTTAGATTAAAATTTATGCTTAATTTTTATACATTATAATTTGTATCATTACATAAGTTTCTATATTATTTAAGGTTAAAACTAATCTAAAATATAGTAAAATATATTGGTGAATTAGTATATTTCTTGAACATTTTAAAACCCTAAGTTTCCCTTAGGGTTTCATTTTGGGGCCTGATTTTTTATTTCCCCTTATATTACAAATTACACATGGTAATAATGTATGAACATAGTATTTATTATTTGATGAAAGTTATGGTTTTAATAATTAGATGTTTTATTTTACTATTTAAAATATAGAACAATGATGAAATTAAATGGCTCAAATCTTTGTATAGTAATAAGGTTGAAATTATTAATGTTTAATATTTGGCCCCCCATTATCCATATTATTATGATATAAAATTTTAGTTGATTCATGGTACCATTAGGAACCAAAAGAATTAAATGACCCATTTTATACCTATTACTACCATAATACACCTTAAGGTTATCATGGATTCCACGAAACATGTTACACATCCTCTTGATGGACTTGATATGAATATTAAATTTGATAATGCACATGAATATGAAACAAGTATCGAGGATATACTTGATAAAATTAATCAAATTGAATTAATAAAATATATTAACATAAACTCATAAAAGTATGATGCAATGTTATATGTAACACTAGATGAATGGGAAAAACTTACTCAAGCTAATACGTCTAAAGAATAATATAATATCTTTCATGATATTCATCAACCTTTCCAAGGTAACAATCCCACCACCTATTTTGAGATCACTACTATAGATACTACTCTTACATCTACACCTCTAGTTACACATGTGATGTGTACACAAGGTGTGTGGGAAACAAAATATTTCCCTTAGATTTTCATACCCATTCCAACATAGTAAATTGATTTTAACACTATAATGATTGAACATATTACATCATCAATTTTACCTACTATGAATACCCTTAAATAGGTTATTTCATATTTTTAGGTTAAAGTGTTTTAGTTAGATCAAGGTGCTTCTATAGCTAGTCATTAAATTGATTTACATGCTTCACTTCATAATCTGTTAGCTCCTAAGATTAAAATTTATTCCTTATTTACAAGTTTTTAAGAGCCTAATTTTCCATTATATGATAGTAAATGTGGTCCTAATCAACACCTTCAATATTTCCATGTATGATTCTTGGATTATGCTTAAAATGACAAATTATTGAATAATTTATTCCTAATAAGTCTCAAATACTACATTTTACAATGTTTCTATGGTCTCCCTCTCTAATCAATTAGAACATTCAACCCTTTAGCAGATAATTTTTTATCACATTCTCAATCAACACTAATGATAAATTAATTTATGCATAAATTTCCAAACTCAATTAAGGAACCAACAAGCCAATCAATGAATATGTACTTAGTTATAACACCATACTAGCTAAGCTAACAAATCCTATGGAAGACAATGACTTACAAAACATATTCAAGTAAAACTTGTTTACACCACTCCATGATTTCATATTATTCAATTATTTTAAGTCTTTTGATAAGTTGTACAATATAATGAGATACCAAGAATTAAAACTCATAACTTTGAAAAAACTCAAGTATTCAACTACTCTTACAACTACTCGAAAAAAGTTTCAAATCAAATAAAATTACAAGGTTAAATATAATGAAGCCAAAAACAAGGAAAATAAAATAGTTAATGTAATATCATAGACTTAAAATTGTTTTCTCTTATCTACTCCACAGAGGAGGCACTTTCATGATTTCCTCAACCTCCTTAACTATAATTATATAAGTTACTATAGTGTAACCCCATTTCTCTCCCTCCACCAAAACAAGAAGATATGAGTAGGCCTAAACCTAAAGGATATGACATTAATGAATATGATGATTATCATCAATGTATGGGTCATTATGCAATAGATGCTTTAATATATGACATAAGATAAAATATATTATTGATGAAAAAAATTGAGCTTAACACATGTACAGAGGATTGTATGCCACAAACAAATGAAAAGTTAAATTTAGAAATTTCTCTAATTTATTTCCCAAGCATTAGGCAATAGAGACTAAGGATACTTATGAAATACCTTATACATATAATTTGCATATACCTCCCATGACTTATGATCACCCATTGTACAAAAATATTGATATGCCTATAAGCATGTCAAAATAATGACATATGATTACACTTGATGATAGTGAGATTGTTGAGGATGATTTAGATCTTCATGCACTACTCATAAAATATTACATAAATCTACACCATTTTCATAGTGTCATAGTTATCAAAGGTTCAATTGAAAACATTTGTCTAATGACACTCTTTAATTCTATTCAATATGCATAAAATGATTTATAAGATACATATATATTAGTTAATGGATTTGATGGATAGATACAGGAAATTATCAAGCACATTGTGTTACCTCTTCAATTGGGTTATGCCATAGTGTAAAGTCTATTCCTAGTTTTTCCAAGTAATGGGGTCTTTAACATGTTGTTATGGATACTTTGGATATAAAATATGCATGTAGTACCATCTAAAGTGCATCAATATATCAATTATATACAACAAAAAAAGGTAGTCACAATTTCAAGCATATGATATGAGTACCCTCTTCAACTATTAGTATCTCCTACTCCACCCTCACAACCATCACAATTATTTATTACACCTATTCAAGGTCATTATATATAGACATTTTTTACACCTATTAAATATCACTAAATAAAAACTATTGTTACATTTATTCAATATCCTTATACAAAGATGATTGTTACATATATTTAGGATATTTGTTACTTAGTTCGTACGAGAGTAGCTGAATGTCTTAGATAATTAATTATTTAGCATCCATCATATCAGAGAGTTATGTATGACTCATAAAATCATTCATCTATTATATAATTCACCACGTTAATTCCATGGATAATTTAGCATGTTCCAAAATAAAGACATATATTGATACTTTCTCATATTATACATTAGATTCAACATAGTCATAAGCTTCCTATAGTTACCCATCATACATATGATCATATGATTAATGATGATGATATTTACATTACCACACTTGGTTCCTTATGAGATTATGATACACCTATATATCTGACACTTTACTCTCACACAAGGTGATTATTGTACCATATAACAAAGGCACTTCCCATGAACTTGATGGGATAATTGGTTAGCACATTTCAAATTCCAAGATAAATTAAAAAATACAAAATCAAATAATTCAAAAATATAAAGAAATCAAATATTAAAAAATAAAAAATTAGCACCAAAACATGACATGATTATTATTTATATATGTTATTTATCACATGTGTAATAGATGGTGTATTATTTTTCATACACACATGCATTTCATGGTATATGAGTGTGATGTAGGATTTATAGATCATATCATACATTGGTACATAGATGTTGGACTTTCTTATACCTAGTGGCAATGTCAACTCTAAGGAAATATTGTTATATAGGTCACATTATTAAATGTTATATTTTATGACCTTTTACCATATCTAGCTACATATATTTATTACAGTGTATTTATAGTCACTAATATCTTAGATAGTGTCACATGGATATGATATTTCACTGTGGTCTGACATTTATATACATGGATAGTGTATACTAGTTTTCACTTTTTTCTATGCCTCATTGATATTATATGTCTTTCATGATAGGCTAGTCATTGCTTATCTACTATGTGCAGCCCCAAGCCTTATGTGGATACATTTAATTTTTCCTTGATTGTGATTTACTCTTATCCCTTGATTTTGATCATTTGCCTTTCTTGTTGTGGCATGTTCATGTCCCTTGAATATGGCCCTTGGCCTAAAATTTTTGTGACATGTTCATGTCCTTGATCAAGGACCTTGGCCTTATTTTTTATGACATGTTCATATGTCTTGATTGATGCCCTTGGACTTACTTATTGAAACATGTTCATGTAACTTAATTTTGTCCCTTGTAATTACTTTTTATAACATGATTATGTCCCTTTATTGTGGCTCTTGGCCTTATTTTTAAAACATTTTCATGTCCCTTGATTATGTCATTTGGCCTTATTTTTTGCAAAATTTTCATGTCCCTTGTATTTGGCCCTTAGCCTTATGTGTGACATTGAGTGCTATTGTGAGTGATTTTTTTTTTTGTGTATTATAGTTATAAAATTATTTATTGATCTTGTGGATGTCTTGATCCATATCATATACCTACCCTTTCTGTGTGGTGCCATGATTTATTTCATGTACCTATTTTATTGTATAGTTTTATTTAGTACATATATTAGTGAAGATAACTACCACATGATTAGTTACTACATCTATCTAGGCATGACACTCATATGCCTTACATTACATATGTTTCATACATGACTTGATGATATATACATTACTATGTTGTCATATTCTCCACATGTTTACATTATTATACTTGATGTAGATACCTAAATATGGTCATAGGTACTTGACAATGTTTATTCTTGACATATCTTAACCACATGACTTGCACCCAAAGACATGACTCTTATTTTCCATTCTTCTAAGAAATTTTTCTATATATAGGCTCAAGCCTCTATTTATTTCCACTATTACAAATAAATTTCCAATTTAATTATCAAACATATATTATATCACTCTCATAATACCTCTAACGTAAGATGTTTTTCCTTAATTCTCCACAACATACCTGCCCTAATCAAATAGGGGCACTATCATGGACCTGTGCACCTAGTGTAGCCTTGTCCCTATGCCAAATAATAACTGGTTTCTAGATTATAAATAATATTTTGGGTATTCATACATGTTTCATAAGGTTAGATAATGAAATTATCAAAATGTTTCACTATAAATAAAAATCAAAGGTCATTCATTATTCCCATATTAGCATTATCTATTAAGTACTTATACACTATTGCACATTGAGAAAATATGCCCTATTCTTCCCAAATTCAATATAATTCAAAAGAATCATTCACAAACCAAATCTAAATCATATAAAAAAATAAATAATCATCATTGTAAAGAATCAAATCCATATTTTTAGCTATATATAATCAAGGAGCACATTTGCACAATCACTTTAGGTGGGAGAATAATGTATGTATTTATTCCCTCCTATAATTATCTATATATGTAGGTAGTGTTCAATCATCAAATGGGTAATTCGGTTAGCTAAAACCATTACACTCCCCTTCTATTTTTTTTTATTTTATATCCCTCACAAGACACTGAGGGTTTCCAAATCAAAGAAGAGGAAAATAGTGACTTCCATGTGGCAAAAATATAATTGTAATATCTCAACCTTCTTACTAGACACATGCACAAAATGTGGATAAATCATATTTTTTTAATATTAAATGCCTAAAAATATTCCATCAAAAGGCATGGTTGGCTTGCATTTTTGACTAAGGAGTGTAGTCTTGGCCAGGAATATTCACAAACTCTACCTTTTCTAGTGAACTATCATAATTTTGTTTTTCTATACTTTCCATTATCAAACATCACTCACACTTAACTCAGATGATTCCATAGTAAATAGATGAAAATAGACTACACTATTATATAAGGAGAGTGGAATTGTCAAGAAACATGTCCAAATTTTGTTTGTAATTCTGAGTAGTCATGGTCCAATATTTTTATGATTTCCACTATCATATGTTAGAAATAGTCAACAAAAATTCTAGATCTAAGCTAAATATATGTATTCTTAAATTTTTATAATGATAACATAATACTATATTTATCAAGTTATAATCATAATTTTTGATGAATTGTACATCTTTATCATTATAATCTCTTTCAAGTTTTACACCTATTATGTAATAATTTTTAAATTATAAATATGATAAAACATATTGGTGAACCCATAAATTTTTAAATCATTGTTTTCTAATTTTTGTCCTAGGGTTTCAAATTATTTTTTATTTCTACATGAAAAAAATCTTCTAATTTAGATTTTTATTTTTATTTTTATTTCAATTTATTTTTCTCTATTAGTTTTATTTTCTATAAATTACATTATAATAATTTTAAAACTCATAAGAGTTTTCATTATGGGAAAAATGGTCTTCAATTTTACCTAATCCATGGTGTGATGGGTATTGCTTCAATACTCAAACCATTATACAACACTATGTAGATTTTATTTTATCAAAAACTCCTATGTTTTTTCTTTTCAACCATAATAAGCCTCTTGACATTTATTTTTATATTGCATCGATAAGTGGTTATCCCTAATAATAATAATTACTCTCAATATACCCTTTATATGGAATAATGTGGTTTTAGGATGGTATAATCCTCCATAGTTAATTCCCTTTCATCCTTGTTCACTATTTACATTTAGTATTAACATATCTGAGAGCATATAAATCAAACACACCTTGGCTAGTTACACTTATTACTATATTTTTATTTCTTGGTATGGTTTTTTTACTTAGAAGTAGGCTCAATGTTTGTCGTGTTTTCTTTTTTTTTGGATCAACAAATATAAAATGTCTTATAAATATGCAATTTATAATGGTGTTCATCCTTTGAATTTCCTCCTCTCTAACAATACTACACCTTATGTTTATGACATTGAATAAATTGATGATCACACTTGTATAATTACTTAAGATTTTTATGTCAATGATGAATATTATTATAATCATGAGTATGGTTCTAAAATCAAGAGGATTGGTACAATAGTGAATATTATATCAAATTAAAAAATGAGCACACTAATTCATAAATTAAAAATCCAATCTCTTGTATTCCTCCCTTATACTCCTTTTTCATAAAGTATATAAAAAATAACATTTTTATAATGAATATATTCTTTCCCTTAATCTCTCACAAGGATCAAAATGTGAATAATAAATAATTATCACTCTTTGGTTGCCTCTTAAGTTTATTATTGTACTACCTTGAATTAATCATTATAAACAAAAAAAATGTATCCCTTGTATAGAAATGGAAAATGATATGATTGTGTGTTATTCCTTATCTTTCTCTATAAAAGTTATATTATGTAAAATTATATTATATTACCCATTATACTTCAAACATGACTAAAAATATTCAATATTTTGATAATATTTCTCCTACTTTGGAAGTGATAAATAACATTGTAACATCTCAAGATACTTCTTCCCTTTCTCTTGAATTATCAAATGATGTAAATGAATGTGATGAACTATCTTCAAAAGTTAATATTATTATATGCATAAATCAATGATAACTCAATATTCTAAAAATATTCTCAAGTTAGTCATTATATATTCATATAATTTGATTGTCATGATACCGTCACTTTTTATGACTCTTACTCTTTTTATAAGTCAAAAGAATCAAATGAGATTTAATGTGATGGTGTTCTTGCATGCAAAATCAATGTGATATGATTACTATGATATGGAATTATTTTAAATTTATCTCTAATGTTATCTCAAAATGTAATCTCAAGCCATGCAATGATATTAGTCTCAATCCCCTCATACCAATGTTTAAAGTATATGATCAATTACAACCCATGAGTGATCCTTTTAAAACTGATAATTCCCATACTATTTTTCCCCCTAGCCCCCCAGATAGAGATAGATGCCGAATGTTTGATCTGTTCCAGTCAATTGACGCCCTATGTATCTATTCCATCTGGAGGGACAGGACAATATCTCTCCCGACGGTAGGCTAGTCGGTCGGGTAGGCTTGCATGTAGATCGGATAGGTGGGTTTGGCCATAAGCAATTCTAATATAGGGGCCCACCTAGATCCTAGATCTCTATAGATGGATGGGGTCGGGTCTATCTCTATCAGGTTAGCCCTCTCTCTATATAGGGTTAGGTTAGGTTAGGTTAGGTTAGGTTAGGTTAGGTCGGCCCTATCCCATCCGTCGCCAGGCCCTATTAGGCAATCAATCGATCGAAGGCCTGCCATTCTACTATCTAGATGGAGGAGAGAGGGACCGACTCTATATACTATAGAGATTAGGCCGAACTCTAACTTAACTCGATCCCCTTGAAGACATTACATCGAGAAATGACCCCCTAGAACTCTAGGCCCCCTCTCTATCTATATCTAGAGTGAGATGGCATCTATATATAGGACTTGAGATCGTGAGATGAATCATATTATGTCCATGATTCATGCTATTGGTGATATTCAAATAAAATTACTTTATCTCACTTTACAAACTAGATCGTGTTATGCTAAAATTAAATATAATTTTATTTTATGATAACCCCTTATCCTAGTAGTATATGAAAATCCATATTCAAAAGACTTTTTTATGCCCATACTTTCATTGTTCGATGGTCATGGATATTATTGTGTTCATTTAATTCAATATACAATTTATTTTGGAGAATGGGGTAATGATGGATTCATTTTACTAAAACATTTTCATAATAGTCTAACAATATATGCCCTATATATATTTTTACAGTCTACCTAGTGGCTCCTTACCTAATTTCAAATAATTAAAATATGTATTCCTATTAAATTATCAAAAATACATGGTGCCTAAATTCAAATTGGAACATCTAAAAGGTTTTCAATAGGGCCATGATGAGCTTTTCAAAGATCACATTTTATGATTCAAAACTACTTTAAATTATTTAACTTATCAACCCTTGAATTTAGAAAATCAAATCATCTTTTGTATCGGTCTTTTGGCTCCACTAAAAGAAAAACACTGTGCATAAACTTGTTACTTATTTTGAAGAGTTATATGTGGAAATGTGTTTAACCCTAAATTTGGATAAAATCTCTATTTATCCTACCTTGGTGGTATAAAAGGGTTAAGAATATAGAAATTATAATGCACAAGGGTGATAATTAGATCCACAACAAGTCAATTGAGTGATAAACTTAGATATAAGCATACATTGAACTTAATATGTTAAGTATAGGATAAATATATAAATTATAACTAATATATATATGGAAATGACAAAGAAGTAATATTCTTTGTTGGTTCTGATGCTAACACAATGTTAGATCTAGAACAAGTAGGAAACAGGTTGGAAGATAGTTCTAGAATAGTTGTTAGATTTTAGATCTAATGCTTTTGGTACTCTAGACACTAATTCCATCTTGGGATGGTTACATTTATCTTAGATTAATGTAAGTATACTTTATGGAATACTTATTGAAAATGGATGTGACTACCTATATGTTTTTGTATTTGAATTCACCTCGCTCTAGTGCATTCAAATTTGGGTCATGGACTATCACTCTTCATGAATTTAAAAAACCCTAGTTTTTCATCTTCATGGTGACCTTTGGGAAAAATGGGTTAGTAGGTAGATGGTGTCAATCTGACTCCAAATACCTCAATATTAGTGGCACTATCTACATAACCAATACTCTAGAAGATGGTCTCATACTCATATAGTTCTTCCCTATGTGTTGGCTTGTGTGTGAATCATGCAATATTATGCAAAGCAAGTATAATAATGACCTAGTTTTTCACTTATAAAATTAGGCTCTTGGGATGCTCTTTTATTACTTCAAACCTATAGATATTTTTTACCTATAATTGGTATGAAAATAGGGAAGCATTGTTCAATTGAATGCTTGATAGATTGCTCTTGATAAGCTACCTTGGTCTCATATTTTTCAAAGTGAGAAATTAATGAGGGTTGATATTGTATTTATATTAATACCTTTCGAGTAATAAATTTCATTAAATCACTTATTATAACCATTATGATACATTTCATTTTAAAAGTAGATGAATTTAGGGCACTAGACACTTACATCAAGTTAGGACACTAACATTGATGTTAGTGTCTATATTGGACGTTAGTGTCTAGGGAGTAAGAAAGCAGGTATAAGTTTAGAACTTGAAAATATGGAAGATAAGTAAATTTTAAGCATTATGTGAAAGATATAAGGATTGAGTCATCAACATAAGACTAGTCAAACTAAAATATATAAACCAAGGGGCACAAGATAGAGTCGATGTGATACTTGTAGAATTTGAAAAGGTCCAGAACTGAGAGGAACAACTAAGGTCTGAGCTTTCTAAGTGTACAATATTGAAGTTTTATAAAATCCATAAATATCATCTACATTATCCCCTTAATATAGTAATGAAATTTCTAGTTTAAAGGAAAGGAATGATTACTTAGGTGTGTATAACACACCTTGTCTTTGTGTGTGCCCAACTTGAATACTTTGTTAGTGACTAACCTACAACCAAGAGCATTTTATAGTATATAATTAGTGCATATAATCTAGGTTGAGAGTACTTGAAAGATCTTAAAATTAAAATAGAAAGGTTTAGGAGTACACCTATGTGTCTATGTAACTACCTTATTTATTGGGAAGTTAATTTGTAAAAAAAGTATCATTATAAGGCTCTGAAACTAAGATTAGGATAATTATAGATAAATATTGAAAGTACATATATCCAAGGAGATATAAAGAGAGATATTGGAAGGAACATGCCCTTAACTTTTGATTAAAAGTGGGTTGCCACCTAATAGTCGAGATGAGGTCAAATGTACAATCCAATGATACTTATAACTTGGTGAGGTTAGATGATATAATCAATTTCAACATAAAAACTTGTCAAGCTTGAATTATTTAATCACTTCTGCCACACCAAAAAATGAACCAACTACAATATTAGATTGGATCAATAAAGTCTATAAAATTCCATGGGTATCAGTACTAAAATTTTTGTGATGTAGTAATTATAGACATCCAATTCCTAACACCATTTGTGTTAAAATTGTCAATCTTACTCAAATTGCACTCAAATGCACATTTTAGGCTAAAATACATAAAATTCACTAAATGGTTTGAAATTGTAATTTACAAGTGCCAATTTAGGTTAAAGTATCCCTAAACAGGAAAATATAATTTATGGGCCAGCTAACTTTGATCAATTCATTTCGAGCCAAAATGATGATTTTACCTTTTTCTGCTCTGGATCACTCTTTTATTCTAATTAATTGGTACACATCATGTGATTTTGTTATTTTTTTTTTAAATATCCTAAATGGGAATATAGTTCTAATGCATCTAATGACACCTTCTAATTCTTCTCGATTCAAATTATGACTCAATAATATGACTTTTTGACCATTTTGATTAATTGAGGGCCAATTTCTGAATAATTGCACAAATGTTGATTAACCTTGTTTAAGGATAATTAATCCAAATAAAGATATTAAGTGTATTTTCCAATAGAGTTATTAAATATTTATTTTTGGAAATTAATTTATATTATCTACATCATCAGGTGATGTCATCTATGGGGTGGCATCCATCAAGCCATAAGTACATAAAATATCAAGATTATGGGTCTACCATGTCTCTTTATTACCTCCCATGCCTCATTAATGTCCCTTCTTCCAAAGTCATGATGAGGATAATTATGGATTTTAATTACATAATTCAATTAATCCATGACCACACATCTCAATCTTGAGATGAATGGTCATGGTTGATTTTGGTCATTCTTGAAAATCTATAAGTAGAGAGGCCATAAACATCATTTTTAAGCTTGATTTGTACAAAGATATTATGTTGAATAATCTCCAAAATATTTTCCATTTGACCATTGATTTTAGTTACAAGCTTCATTCATGGGCTAATTTAGTGAGTTCACATCTTGAGTCTAGTCTTTGAGAAGTATTTTTGAGATCATGGAGGAGTTTTGCCACCATTGTTGACAAATACAAGGATGCTTGATCAAGGGAGAACATAATTTTGAGACATTTTTGGAGAATGGATTCACTTGGGAAGGTATAAATTTATTTATTTATTTCATTTGTCTTTCATTGTCATTAGTAATTCCCACATGAATAGATAGGCTTAGTTAGTTAGTTGTCTATGTATTTATCTTGGATTTATGGACTAATTTTTTACTAACTTTATAATCCTAATCTACATTTTGGCATGCTTGATGGGACTAAAACCCACAAATTTGCTCAAAAATACTTTATAAGTAACCTACTAACTATTGTCATGTAGAATCTTAGAGTATGTAAGCAAAAAAAGAAAAAATTTGAGCAAACAATTCCATTTTTATAAACCATGATTTTGTTCTCAAGACAACCCAACTCAGCTCTAGTTTAGCCCAACTCAGATTTGGTTCATCCCAACCCAGCTCTAGTTCATCCCAATTTAGCTCTGATTCATCCTAACTCAGCTCTATTTTATCCCAACTTAACTTTGGTTTGGCCTGACTCAGCTTTGGTTCATCTTAACTCAGCTCTAGTTCATCTTGACTCAGCTCTGATTCATCCCAACCTAGCTTTGGTTCATCCCAACTTGCCTATCAACCCAACTCACCTATTAGCTTGACTCACCTATCAACCTGACTTGCCTATCAACCCAACTCACCTATCTAACTTGACTCACCTATCAACCCAAATCACCTATCAACCCAACTCACTGTCTAACCCAACTCACCTATCCAACTCAAATCACCTTTAAACCTAACTCGCCTATCTACCCAACTTGATCCGAGAGATAAAATTCTTAATGTCATTTACTCAAAATCTTAAGTGCTTTAAAGCAAGCCCTTATAATTATGTTTTTTTAGGTTGAGGGGGTATTTTGGAAGTTGGTTTGAATGCTTTTGACTAGCTAAAAACACTTTCATTTGGGTTTAAAATGAACATGCTTGATTTCACATATTTGAATTAGTGCTTAAAATGAACCTAAGATTTGGCTAAGTCTTAGATACATTTCATTTAGTGCTTAAAGAACATCATAACTCTTGAAACATTTTAAAATTTGGTGTTTTAATCATGAAATTAGGCTAAGTCTTAAATATTCAATTTGGGCTTAAAACAAACTTAGGTCTATATTGCTTCATGTGGCCCTTTTTGTGCAATATTTTACCATTTTATAAATTAAATCCAAGGGCCAAAAAGAAGATCACCTAATCTCTTATTTGGAGCTTAAAATTGAACTCATTTTTCAAGGTTGTATGCAATAGGTGATTAATTAATTGATTGGCAAAAAGAAGGACATTACATCTACGCTCTTCCATATGTCCCCTTTGGGTAACTTTTGGAATCAAAATCACCATCATTATTACAAGCAATCCTAGTCCAAGGCTTAGAAAGAATGTCATATAAAATGCTCCCCAAAAACTCATCATAGTTTGGGGTGATCTTGAAAATGACCCTAAAGTATTAATTTTTATGTCTCTCATTTCATTACATCTTGGCTTGCGAGGGGGACTTCATTACCTCTCACAAGTTCTTTAGGGAAGCTTTGACCCAGGGTTTCATCTCTCAGAATTGACTTCATCCACTCCTTCTGAGTTGCATGGGACATATATACACTTGGACATTGTACTACATTGAGAGAACAATAGGATGTAGTGGTTACAAAAAGGACTAGACATTTTTGAAACAAACCAAGTGCCACAGACACCCAATTTCCATGCTTTTCTTTTGCATCATTTGGTGTGAAAGTCATTATGCAATGGATTCCCTTAGAATGATAAAAAACTTGCTAGTTTAGTTGACCCGACTTTACCATACCTTGTCAGTTTAGATTTAAGATGTTTACTTTTTTTAATTAGCTTACTTGCTCTTGATTTGTGTCTAAAAATGCTTGTTAACTCAATGAATTTAACCAAAACACATTGTCCTCAATTTTATTTAGCAAAGGAGGCATTACATTATCCTATTGTAAAATTTATCTATTCCTTGTTCAAATTATTATAAAAAACTTTGTGTCATATCACCCACTTTGGTGCAGTCATGTTGCCCAATTGAGTCTATATCTTTTACCCAATTTGTTTAAGTCCCTCATTTATAACCCACATTTTAAATTGAACCTTTCTGAGTTTTAAAGGTTGGTGTATCAAAGTGGGTTCGCCATTTGCATACTAAACTTGTTCTAACTTGGGTTCAATTTTCCATTTGGATTGAGGGCCATTTATTAGACTTAAAATCACATTATCATTGTGGTGGACTCAAATCATCTTATGTATGGCTTATGCTTTGAGTCCTAGAATATATTTTATTCTACTAGAGCTATGTGGCGATGTTGTGCCACCCATTTGATTCTAGAATTGTACTTAGTGATTCATGTATGTTTTTACATCTTGAGTTACTTAGCCCATTTTGTCTTCTTCGTAATCTAGAGATATTTCCTCTAATTTTATAGGGTCAACTCCTAAAAGTTAAAACTAGATTTTATGGTATAAATGTATCACAAAGATCTAGGCTTTGGTGTATTAGTTTTCACTTTGGATCTTTGAGTTACCTTACCCTCTTCCAATCTATATGATTTTATCTTTACCAAAGGTTGAGTAAATACTTGAACCAATTCTTCTAATTGTGTGTAGTTCTAATCTAGCCTCCGTTTATAGTCTCTTTGGTGCCTTAGTCATTTTTTTAAATAAAACCAAGCATACTTTGTTTGAATGTTTGTGAAACATTGTCCAAATCTTGACAAAATGTTAAAAACACTCTTTTTAAATAATGACACTAAAGTACACTTGCAATAGGGTTTCTTATGGCCCTAGTTGCAAGGTAGAGCATCTTTATGATGGACATAATCACTCCATCTTGTTTGAGTATGTTTCCCTCTTTGGGCCTATCTATTGAAAACCAATCGCATCCATGCCAGTTGTCACATGTCATCTTCATCCTTCCCCTTCAATTTATAATCCACATTTCAAAGTTACTATTTTGGGGTATCCTTCTTATCCTTTGACTTGTATAAGCAATAAAATTCCACAATGCACAAAGGTTACCATTTTAGGACCTCCTCCTTTGGTTTGTACAAGTAACCAAATTAAGAAGCATCTAGTCGTTACCATTTTAGGACTTCCTCCTTTGGTTTGCATAAACAACCAAATTAAGAAGTGTCTAGTCATTACTATTTTAGGACCTCTTCCTTTGGTTTGCATAAGCAACCAAATTAAGAAGCATCTAATCATTACCATTTTATGACCTCCTCTTTTAGTTTGCACAAGCAACCAAATTAAGAAGCATCTAGTCATTACCATTTTAGGACTTCCTCCTTTGGTTTACACAAACATCCAAATTAAGAAGCATCAAGTCATTACAATTTTAGGACCTCCTCCGTTGATTTTCATGAGTAACCAAACTAAGAATCATCTAGTCATTACCATTTTAGGACCTCCTCCTTTGGTTTTCACAAGCAACCAAACTAAGAAGCATCTAGTTGTTACCATTCTTGGCCCATCACTAGTTTTTGATGAACCTATTGTTGAAGAATCTCCATTTGATAAACTAGTTACATTCGATCCCTTCTTCAATAGTCTAATTTTTTAATATTCCATTATTGAACCCCAAACTATTATTCTGACTAAACCAAATGTTCCCCACTTTATAAATTTCATGTTGATCTTTGAACCTAAACAAGAACCATTACCTCTTCAAGAGCCATCTTATGAGGATAAAAATGTGTTAAAAATTGATCTTTTATAGCCAATTATGAACCAAAAACAAAATTTTATTGTTGAAACACACATTTATGACAAGTCAAACTATGATAAGTTTCCTATTTTTAAAGAGCCTCATCTCCTTAACAAGCCAGTCTCTATAGAGTTATCTCTTAATCTTTTCCCACTCATTGAGGAGTCTCACTTTGATAGACATGATTTTGTCAAGACATCCCTTGAGCATTTCCCTCTCTTTGAGGGGCTTCACTTAGATGAGCTAGTCTATGTTGAACCTTCCAAGATGAATCAGTTTTTATTGAGCCCATTATGCCATCATAGGCCATTACTTGTCAAAAATTTAGCATTCAACAAAATATTATCAAAACAACCATATCAAATGAAGAATCAATATTAGAGTCAGTTTCTATTTTTGAAATAACATTGGATTTAGCATCAAAAATAGAATCAACATTAGTTTTGACATTAGATTCAGAGTCCCTTGCTTCAAAATCAAATTCAAAAATAGATTATACTATTGGTTGTTACAATATTAGTTACAATTGACTTATAGATCAATTTTAATATATTTGTGATCCTTATATAGTTTTTGAGGATGATTACTTCAACATCAACACAATTTCTCCTAGTATCTTCTATGAGGATTGTGCTACCTTTCACCGTCCCATTATTACCACCTAACATAGCCATTATAATTACATTCCACCTCCCATAAGTGTCGATTGGGACTGATAGAATCACACTTTATTGAACTGCATCCATGGCAACATACCATTTGTGTAATATTAGTGGGATCAAGAATAAATTCATTTAGAAGAATAAAATCTCTTCATGAAACCTATTCAGAGGCACTAGGGGATAAGCAAAGATCAAACTCAACATATTTTTGTGAAACCTTTTTGAAGGTGCAAGAAGCCAGTCAAAGTTAAAAGTTAACAGCTCTTTGTGAGACTTTCTCAGAGGCATTATGGGATGATCAAAACAAATTCATTGGTGAAAACCTCATTGAGGTGCCAATATTTGAGCAAAAAAATTCTTCATTATTTATTATAGATATTATTTAAGATCAAATCAAAATAGCTTCTAATTTATAGCATAATCAGATGGTAGCTACTCTCAAGATCAAGCAACAGAATAATTTGGTGGTCTTATCAAGAGCATCTTCAGAGGTCTTAGGCCCTACCACAACCAAAATTATGTTGAATCCATTATCAACAGCATTACGTGTGATTGAAAATCTTGATATTCATTTGTTTCCCATCTATTATCACCCACCCATTCATTACCCACTTATATCATTTATCATTGGCAGCACTTTCTTTTGTCAAGGTTATAATGATATCTTGTCTCAATGTTTGAAGGAAGAAAAGTTAATGATCTATGAAGATCACAAACACATTATTGAGATCCATATCAGCAACAAGCTCTTAATAAAGTATCTTTTTTTAAAGGGAGTTGGGTAGAAATCTTTATAAACTAATCATTTTTTTTGTCTCACATATTAACTAGGATGTGCATCTCCCTATCAACAAGAGTAATAGAACCATTTTTCACTTTTCCAATCACCCATTTGTCATTACCATGCCTCATCTCTTGGGGAAACCCTATAGACATTTTTTAGGCATTATTATACCATTATGATCCATGAACCATACTATTTGATCTACATTGACTTGAGGTCCTTTGGGACTATATAGGTAGTGCTCAATTTTTATTGAGGTCAGTTTGGTCACCCCTTTCCCATGCTCTCATTATTTTATGACTAATTATTAATTATTAATTCTCTCATTGTTTTATGAGCAACCTAATCCTATGCTCTCATAATTTTATGAGTAACCTAAGTCTACGCCCTCACCATTTTATGAGCAACCTAAGCCTACACTCTCATTATTTTGTGAGCAACCTAACTCTACGCTCTCACCATTTTGTGAGAAATTTAAGCTAATCATTGCTTGGGGGCAACTTTGTTGCCACTATAGCCAATTATCTTCTGATCATTTCCTTATACCATTTCTTTACTATTGACCAAGGTTTAATTTTAGTCATCTTACCGATCCCATTTTTGATCTTGGTTCTTTTGGTTCATCCTACACTTTCTATGGGGGGATTCTGATCTAGTTTTAATAGTTTTTAAATGTCATGTTGAATGATAGTCTATGAAAGTAGTGTGACATTTGATCTAGTAAGTTATATTTCTTTTATTATCTTATTTAGTATCACTAATTATAACTACCTATGCATAAATTAGTAGTGTTTTGGTACCCCTGATTATAACCACCTTTGGGCAAATTAGTATTATGATATTGTTTCCTAATTATAACCACCTATGGGAAAATTAGGTACAATGCCTTTTATCATGCATTGCCATATCATTTGGTCATTACTATTATCATTTGTCTTATCATTCACCTTTGTTTGTAAACTTGGTATGACCTATTCAGTTTTTCCTCGCCTTTTATGTGGGTAGAATTACTATGAGTTGGGATTATTTTGGGGTTATATAGGTCATGCTGGATTCATGTCGAGGTTAAATTAGTGCTTCTTGTCATCTGCTCTCATCGTATTATGAGCATTTTAAGTTGGTGTGCTCTCACTGTTTCATGATTTGGATCATTGTGTATCTCTTAATCCTCAATCGAGTTGAGATACTTTGAAATTTCCAAAAACATTCATAAAACATTCAAAAACTCAAAAATATTGTGTGTGTATTTATTTGATTGTTGTTTGTAATGCTTGTCTTTTGTTTTCCTATTTGGTCTTTCTTATTTATTTTATTTTCTAAGTAAATCTTGATGGTCCACATAGATCTCAATTATTCATATATTGATCTCATGTTGTTAGGATGTCTTGTTTTCTTTTTCTTTTTTAAATGTAAATAGTTGTAACTCTAGTTTTAGTCATTATTTTACCATTATCCTTAGTTAGAGGTATTCACATTTGAACCAGCTCAATGTAATTAGAATATTATGTCATTCTAATTTATACATACTTATGATTCTTAATTTCTTTTGCTATAACAAGCACTTTGTGCTCAGGTGTCAAAGTCTTAATGTCAACATTAACTTCGATGAATAAGTTCTCAAGAACACTTCGCATAATCTAGGCTCATGATATGGAATTAGGAATCTAGTTATTATGTATTTTAGCACTCAAATCTATGTTTATATGTGCATATCTTTTCATACATTATGATTCTAATCAATTTTTCATCATTTTTCATCATTTCTAATTCCATTCTCTCCCAAACATGGGTGAACTACATTGGCCTGAAGTTTATGTTGGAACATGAGTCCATGGAACTATGTAGGTAGTGCTCAATTTCTATTAAGGTCAGCTTGGCTATATTTCATTCTTATTTTCTTCTCTTTCATCACTTTATACATTCTCATATGCTTGGTTTTATATGGATTTCTAATTCATTACACCATCGCACGTATGTTTTCACCTGCTTGCTTTAACCTATCTTTTGGGTTATATCTTTGAGCTATTTTGCTTGCCAATTACCCATGTTGAGGCCCACCATCTGAACCACATCTAAATCAAATAATCTCTACAGGGTAAAACCATTATTTATTATTTATTAATGATCAAAATTAGCCCTACTAGGGTACAAATATTTTATCACAATCAAATATGCTCTATTGGGGCACTTCTTATTATCTTCTCTTTGGAGACCCCATTCTAGTGGTGTTTCCCTTCTTGAAGTAGAACATTCTCTCTTTTCCTCTAATTCCAAGCTTTCCACACTAATGCCTATGATGTAAATATTTTTGTGCATAACTTGTCTCAAGATTTATCAATGTCATAAGCACATAGCTCATAATCTCAAATTAGGTACATTTAAAGTGTGTCCCTTACAGTTATGGATTATGTCTTTCTTATTCCACCCATCTATTGGGGCCTATTTTACCTTTAATCATATTTTTATCATTGATGGTAATCACGTGTGCAAGCATTAGCTCATTTAGATGTGATCTATTCCATGGGTTAATTCCTTATTTTCTCTCTCTTTTCGAGAGTCCATCCTTCTCTTCTATACTAGTATGTCCTCTTGAGGGGGCATCATGGGTGTATTCTAATTTCTTCTTGAAAAATATTTTCTTTTAAAATATGTTGCTTCACCTAAATGTCTCGCTACACCTTCTCAAATAGAAGGAAAATGTAGACATCCAATTCCTAAGACCATTTGTGTTGAAATTATCAATCTTACTTGAATTACACTCAAATGCACATTTTAGGTCAAAATCCATAAAACATACTAAATGGTTTGAAAATTTTACAAGTGCCAATTTAGGTCAAAGTATCCCTAAATGGGGCAATATAATTTATGGGCTATCTAACTTTGATCAATTCATTTCGAGCCAAAATGATGATTTCACCTTTTTGTGCTCTAGATCACTCTTTTATTCTAATTCACTGGTACACATCACATACCTTTGTTATTTTGTGTTGAAAACATCCTAAATGGGAATATGGTTCCAACACATCTAATGACACCTTCCAATTCTTATTGAGTCAAATTATGACTCAATAATATGACTTTTTAACCATTTTGATTAATTAAGGGCCAATTTCCAAATAATTACACAAATGTTGATTAACCTTTCTTAAGGCTAATTAATCCAAATCAATATCTTAAGTGGATTTTCCTTGAGAGTTGTTGAATATTTGTTTTTATAAATTGATTTATATTATCTACCTCATCTGGTGATGTCATCTATGGGGTGGCATTCATCAAGCCATAAGTGCATAAAATATCTAGATTATGGGTCTCCCATACCTCTTTATTACCTACCATACCTCATTAATGTCCCTTATTCCAAATTCATGATGAGGATAATTATGGATTTTAATTACATAATTCAATTAATCCATGACCACACATTTCAATCTTGAGATGGATGATCATGATTGATTCTAGCCATTCTTGAAAATCTATAAATAGAGAGGCCATGGACATTATTTTTAAGCTTAATTTGTGTAAAGTTATTATATTTAATTTTATCCACAATATTTTGAGTTTGACTATTGATTTTAGTTTTGAGCTTCATTCATAGGCTAATTTAGTGATTTCACATCTTGAGCCTAGTTTTTGAGAAGTGTTCTTGAGACCATGAAGGAGTTTTGCCACCATTGTTGATAAAGACAAGGATGCTTGATCAAGGGACAACCTAATTTTGAGCCACTTTTAGAGAATGGATTCACTTGGGAAGGTATATATTTATTAATTTCTTTCATTTTTCTTTCATTGTCATTAGTAATTCCCACATGAATAGATAGGCTTCGTTAGTTAGTTCTCTATGCATTTCTCTTGGATTTATGGACTAATGTTTGACTAACTTACTTTGTAATCCTAATCTATAGTAAAAATACATAAAAGATTTTTAAAATTTGAAACTAATTTTTATTTTACAATATTAGGCACACATTTCATAGCATATGAACTTTAGATATGTCTTATGTTAAAACTATGTATAGCAATGGTACCAATATAGAGAATTTTTTCACAATTGTGAAACAGAATCATATAATTATGTTTTTTGGCTAATTAAAATGCTTCCAAAGCATTCCCCCACTATATATGGATAAATATAAAAATTAATATAAGTACCAATGTGGAGAACATGTTTCCAAAACATGCACCCATTGTAATCTAGAGATGTTAAATATGGAATAGGTGTGGAGAACATGATTTCAAAGCATGTCACCATTGAATTTGAAAATTATGATTGTGTGGAAGCCATGCATATATTACATGGCCCTAATGAATATAAAAACTAATATGAGTACCATATAATTAATTAGTTTGGATAACACATGCCCCATTGAATCTAGAAACTAATATAAGTACCATATAATAAATGAGTATGGATAACATGATTCCAAATCATTCCCCCACTGAATATATAAATGGTTTCAAGTATGGAGATCATACCTCTATTACATTCTCATTCTAATATTCCCCCCTTTGAGGTGACGTAAATATAGGAACTACTAGTTACCTCACCTCAAAAGGATAAGATAACTATATAATATGTGAATGTAACCATGTGTCATATAGAAAGAGTATGTTTAGGTAGATATAACATTGAAGTTCATAAAACCAATTTTATCACATTAAGGCCTAAAATTAATGATAAGTATCATGGAAACATTTAGATAGTAATAGTAAAAGCTCAACAATCAAATAAGCACACACACAAGAGCACTTAAAATCAATTCAAAAAGTAATGGTCCAAGAAGATCATAAACAAGTGGCATATTCAAATGCTACATAATCAAAGGGACATGAATTAGTTAAATATCCAAAAAAATAAGGATGAAATATTAAAATTTTCATATAATAAATAATGACATATGAAAATGTCAATGAAAATATACATAGGCATGGGGGCCACAAGTAAAGGAGCATATTCAAATGTTCAAATAAAGCATACTATAGCAAGGTAAGACACACAAGGAAGTGCATAAAGTAAATTATAATAAACCAACATAAACATGTCATATTAGCCCATAGATCAATGTGTTCAGAAAAAATGTCAATTATATTACATTTCAAGTACTCTATGTAAGATACAATCATGGGTAATAGCATGTGTAAGTACATATGTAACCTTAAACATGAAAATTTAAAGTGATCATCAAACCATATAACCTATGTGTATCAATATCAAATAATAAAATACCCCTAATCTCTACATGACATGAGTAGAGGGAAATTCCAACATCCCAAAGTAAGAATAGATCGTGTATCTATATATTCATGTATCACACTCAAGTAGAAGTGTGACACACATGTGTGTATGTATGAGTAACTGAGTATGCCATCCATCAACATGGAACTAACACATAGATATCAAGGAGCTAATATAACATGTAGGGTCTAAAAATATTTTTGGAGTTTTGAATATTTTTTATTTTTTGGTATTTTTGGAATATTTGAAAATAAAATATCATCCTATGATTGCATCTAATAGATGGCCATAAATATCTCCCCACTATGAACCTAGTGTAATAATCTTGTGGAGCTATCGAGTAACATGTATAGGTTAAATATATCATAAAGGTATTTATGATGCTTTGCATATGTAAAATAAGACTATGTGGTTGTGAAGCAGTAGTAAGAATAATAGGAATAGAGGTTAATGGAACCCATCATTAAGTTCTATATGATTTATTTGAAATAGCAGTAATATGAGCATGTGTAGGTGCTTTAGATACCTAAACATGGTGTGTAGTAGATGGGTATTTTATGGAATCCATTATATGCCTTTTATTTAATGGTCTCTCAGTACTATCTGCCTAGTAAAGGTGATTTCATGTTTCTTACTCTTTTGAAGTGAATGAGCCTTAGTAGGTTTGGTAATTAATTATCTAGGTATAATTTTCTCTTGTTCAAGAGGATGTTTATATGTAATTCTAAAAACTATAATTACCTAATTGGCATTATGTATTTAACACATCCATTCACTATAGAATGTATTGTTTGAAGGGTATAAATCCAAGGTCTTCCCAATAACATATCAAAATTCTCATGGAAAGTATGTCTGAAAAGGTAATAACCACATGTGTGGGACAGACCTATAAAGGTAGGTCAATCTCACCAAGAACCTTTGGGGAGATCCCAGTAAATGCTCTAAATAATATAGTATAAAGATGTAAATTATTATGAGTATAACCCAAGTGTGTAAATAATGTCATGGTAAAAACATTCTCTCTTACACCATTATCAATCATAACTTTGCATACAGGGTGTTTATCAAGGTATTCTCAAATGAATAAAGAATGAAGATCAGAGTCATCATCCTTAATCTCAATATCATAAAAATTACTAAAGGGTATCTAAACCATATGAGGCATATTCCATGTATAAGTACCAATAATCCCATCTAGTGGGTTTCCATAATGTATTATGGGAGGATGTGCATTATATACCATTTACACTTATGTTTCATTTTAAGAATGGTCTTGCAAAGGATTGTTAAATATTTTCTGTTTATGGTGATCACAAAGTTGTGAGCCTAATTCCTTTGGATGTTTTTCAAATTTAAGATTTTGGTCATCAATAACATCTTGGATCTTGTGCTTCAAGGTAAAACATCTACCTGTATAATACCATGGTCCTTGATGATAATCACAATAAGTATTTTCCTCATATCCTTTAATTAGAGGTCGACTCATATCAACCTCGATAGGATGAGGTAGAGATATAATTTAGCACTCTAGTAACCATGGTAGTAATGAAGTTGGGGACTCGGGTAAATGTGTAATTATCTCCTTGGTGTATTAGATAAATCAAGTAGATTAGATTGTTGTGAAATTGTGTTAACTATGGTGGTTGTTTACTTTTTAGGGTCTAGAGTTTTACCTTATAACTTATTTAGATTTTTAATTTGGTAGTAGATGTGTATGTAGTTGGTTTTTCTATTACATACTTGAGCTTATTCAATGATATAATCTTCATTTCATGATCACGTACAACATGACATAAGTCATCAAAAGATTTAAACTTCTTAAAAATAATAGACTCATCTAATGGATAAAGAATACTTTACTTGAATATGACTTGAAACTCCTTATCTCAAGACATATTCATTGATAAGTTCATTGTTTCCTTGTTTTATTTTTTTAATTTTAGAATAGGAAAATATTAGCCAAAATTGGAGTATATACAAAATTTTACCTAGATGGATCAGGCCACTCTCTTAGACCATTTAGTGACCTCTTGCCTTCATGACTAGTCTCAGTGCTTTGAAGATGCTCTAAAAGTGCTCTGAAGTAATCTAAATATGATCTAAAGTGATTTGAAGAGGATATAAAGTGATTTTAATATGCTCAAAAGTGCTCCAAAGGTGCTCTGAAGATGCTCCAAAGTTCTTCAAAGATGCTCTAAAGATGCTTTGAATATGCTCTAAAGTGCTCCAAAGATGCTCTAAAGTTGATCTGAAGTGCTCTAAAGATGAGATAGTCCTAGTGCAATGGATGATATAATGGTGGAAAGATAAAATAAACTTCATGGCCCTACCTCATTTTAATTGCACTCTTTTGAAGCACTTTAACAAAGTTTAAGGTATTTTAAGGTAAAATCCTAGAAATGGGTTTTGAGCTGCAAGTGAAGGATCTAATTGGTTTCCAAAGTATTTGAGAATTCAAAAAAAGGATTAAAATTTCACTTGAATAATGAAAAATCTTGTCCAAGTTTTGTATTTAGAGTTTATACCATTAATTTTAATTACATAATAACATATTCTCTCTCCCTCATAAATGGGTACCTATAGTCAACATGCCTAATTAGCTATGTATGGAAAAATTAGTCTATTAAAGAAATGTAGGGTTATATAACTAGATGAATATGTTTAAGTCACTCTAAATAGTGATATAATCATGATACACACATTAATAAGATGAAAATAAAGCATGGAAAAGGTTGATCAAATGATTTTAGATCATACACATATTCATAAGCTTGAGGACTAATTTGGAGAAGATTTGAGGACGCTAGAGAGGTGATTTAACCTCCAAATTTGGTAGAAATGGTCCTCATGAAAAAAAAATGAATATATGGTTTATATTTTTCATAGATAATAAGGGATATACCCACTATTTTTTCTTAGATCTGAGGCACTCTCCAAGTAAAGCTCAAGCAATCTAGGGCAATCTTTGAGAAATTTATGATTTTAGAGCATCTACAGGAGGAGTTAGGCTCTCATTTTTGTACTTATGATCATGATGAGTATATAAATATCTATGTTGTATAATTAAATTCCTCATTAATATTTTAATAATCCTCCATTTTGTTACATACCTCCTATAGTTATGAATAGTCATTCACTTAGGCAGCCCATTAGTTAGTTTTGAGAAAAATGCATCTTGAGGCCTCTACAAGCATAATCCAGCAATGAAAATTGGTATAAGTTATGATAATGAGTAGTTTTAAGTTTATATAATCTAGGTTATGTCAAATTAATATTTTAATAATCCTCTATTTTGTCACATTCCTATTCTTGTCTGTTAAGTCACCATGAGAACTCAAAAGGTTTTTTTGAAGAGTTAAGGTATAACATATAGTATTAACTTCATGTGAGGTTTTATGGGGTAAAATATGGTTATTTTAAGTCTTTACACACCTATTAAGATTTATCACATTCATAATTTCAAGGATAAACATGAATAAGTGCAAATTTGTAAAATTCAAGATTTTGGAATGCAAGTGGGGATAGTCAAAAAAAACATTTTAAAGAGGTTTAAAGGGTTGGATGATGAAATATAATTATTTTATAAGTTTTGGTAGATATTATAGGTTAAAATTAAAAAATAATTAGGTATTAATACCTTTTAAATCTCAATATATGCATTTTTATCTCTTCTTAGGTTTCTTAGTTCTCATTTTCCTCAGTGTGCATTAGGTCTAAATATGTGATTCCAGTTAGTTTGCATGGTTAATAATGGAAAAAAAATGATTTTAATAGTTTTTGGGGTAACTCAGTATCACAATTAAAATATAATGAAGTCTTGAGACCTTATAAATCTTGATAAAATGACAAAACTCAGACCTACACACCCTTAAAATTTTGATAAGGCACATTGAGCCAACCCCAAAAAGTGATATTTTGAGTTATACTAAATGAAATGACTTGAAATTTTATATAGAATTATATTTTTTTTCCATTTAATTGTTAAAAATTTTCCCATTCCCTTATTATACTTTAATTAAAAAAAACAAGTTTTCATATCTCCATTAATGGAGTTTATGCTTAGAACCAGGTCTAAAGTAACCTTTAGTAGAGGTAAAAAGGAGGATTTATGTATGTAAAATTGATAAATAAAGTGTATAATATACACTATAATTATTTTAGTGAGTTTTAAGAATAAAAATACTCTAATTGGGTCAAATTACTAAATATACCCTCCTAGTCCTACTTAGTGAACACAAGGTTGCAAACCTTCCCAAGCTAATTTAAAGAGTTTTCAAGTGAATCACAATCTCATAATGGTATCAAAGGAATGGTAGGCCCCATAAAAATATTAATAATTATAAAATAATCTCACTCAAGCTCCCAATCACCATGGAGAGGCCTAAAACCACTGCAAGTTGGTAACAAGCCTCTTTTGACCAGTTTTAAGTTTTTGAGTTCATAGGCCCATGAAATGACCTAGAATCACTTGAAAACCACCTATAAAATGTAGAGGAATATATAAATATAATTTTTTACCTATTTTTAATAATAAATTTACATTTTTTGGTGATTAGGAGGCCCAAAATGGCCTTGATAGTAGGTTCTTCCATAGCTGGTTGAAAATGGCTCAAGCTTGGAGCCCTCCATTAATGGAGTTGAAGAGTTTTGTAGGTTTAATGGTGTATTTTTTAGTTTAAAGGATAAAATATGAGTGAATAAAAAATAATACATAAAATCAAACACACAAGTTTAACCTTCAAGTTCAATTACAATCATAAAGTGCCAAGATCACTAACCATGTTGCCAATTTGCTAGCTCAAGCTAAGTGGACATGAGGCATAGAAGTGAAAGTGGAATAGATATTTGGGGAGATAAGGAGAATTAATGGGGAATTTAAAGAATTATCTAGATATTTTTATATTTTTATGAATCATTTATTGGAGAATTAAATGAGATTTCTAGTCTTTGGAGACTTTTTTCAAAGCTAGTGGAGTGCAACATCATCTTCCTCAAAGATTTTTTGTCTTCTAGTGCCTTTTTAAGCTAATGAGAAGGATTTAAAACCATTTTGACATTTTTAGGTTATTTTTTTGAGTGAATATTAGTGATTAATTAATCCAAATGTTGTTGAGACTCCATGGAATGTGGTTGAGATTCATTTATTGAATTCTAAGAGCTTGCTTCTACTCTCTCTCTCTTCCCTTTTCTCATATATCTCCCATTTCTTCCCCATTTATAAAAGGTGATAATAATTTTTTTTATGGAGTAAACCTACCCATTTTTTTAATAACATCCTCTTGAATCAATAAAACAACTTATTTTGCCTATGTATTTTCTTGCAACTAGTGTTATGGTCAATTTGTGCATGATTGCTTTGTGGGGAGGTGTTCTTTGGTGATTGTCCTTCTTTATTTCCTCTTTGTAGGTATTCCACCAATTTTTAAGGTATAAAATTTTGATTCTTTGATCATTGATGATGGTATAGTGTGAGTTTTATACTCATCCATACTTCATCTCTTATCAAGTGGGCCTAGTTTTGGAAATATTGGTGCAAAAGGATCAAGTTGAGAGATTATGTGAGTGAGGGTTGTCTTTGAGGTTCCTTAGTGTCATTTTAATGCAATTTAGAGTATAAAATATTGATGTATCACCACTATTTTTTTATTCATCCCTTTCTCTTCTTTTGATCCCTTTTCTTTGGTAATCAGTATCTTAGATTAGTTTGTTAAGAGCCTAATTGATACACCTAGGGAACTGGCTAATAACCCAAATGTTCACCTCCATTACAGGATACCCAAAGCTTGGAGGTTTTCCCATTTTTTATCAAAGAGTGAGATATATTTAAAAACTCTCCCATAAGGGTGTAATTATATGGTATAACATTTTTTGGAATGCTCGATGGGACTAATAAATTCTTCACTTCATTGAAGGGTTCTTGGTGTTGCTTTTCAGTGCAAACAACCTTTGGAGGCACATTTTTACACATAAATGGTTACTCCACTACAAACATAAAATGGTAAATAATCCTAAGTTCCCAAAAATAGAGATTTGGTATGTATAATCAAACTTATTTTGATCAGCATGCGTATTCCTTACATCAACATCACTTATATCATGTTAATAATGTTTATGTGTTCCCCCAAGAGGCCCTCAAGTAACCTATCAACCCTATCATGGAATTTTCCCCCATACCACCCTTGAATATATCTTATATAATCCTCCTTTTCATTCAAATCAATCCTCTAATCCCCCTTGTCAAGACTATGTTTATCCTATTACATCTTTGTCAAGATTCAATCAAGCATTATCATATTATATTGAGTTGATAAGGGAGATTGGTAGGGGTTTAGAGATTTATTATTTCATCCCTATTCATGTTATACAAGAATAAAGGAGTTTTATTTAGTTGGTCAAGAATAGGTGGTTAGTTTTTGAGAGGGAGAACAAAGTGTGTTTGATAAGCATGGTCCAAAGATTAGATAGTGTGTTGATATCTTATTAAGATTAAAAGGTTCAGTGCAATTAGACTTATGTGTCCTCTCCCCTATAAGAGCTTAAAATCATCCCCCTATCCAAAATTTTAAAGACCCATCCTTGTAAATAATTATAGAATCAATGTTGGACCAGGGGAGAGCAATCATGAAAATCAATAAGGAGGTTGTACTTGGACAAGAATTCCTAATTCATGCCATGGAGGGAATATAGAGCTTCTTGCATGAGTTTTGGAGTGTGTGGGCATATATTGAAGAAGGTGAATATCCACATGTTGAAAACTAAAGATGAAGGACTGGGTATTATCCATTCAGGAGGTGTTAGAGAAGTAGGAGAAAGAACATATCAAACTAAAACAAATTAGTTTACCCTATCCTACCCCTACACACACTCTCCCTCATGAGCATAGTCATCCCACTCTTCCCTAAGAGCATCCCGTAACTCCTTATGTTTATACTCCACCAAGTGGACCTTCTTGCCCTCCCACCATCTCCTTTTACAAAGGAGGACATGTATGGAAAGAAAATGAAGAACTTTCAGCTAAAGAGCATGAAGCCATTCCACCATGGATCTCTCCCTTTGCCAATGATTCTGATTATATCATGTCCTCACTAGTGAAACCACTCTCTCTTAGGCTTATTCTAGAATAAGAATATAATAAGTTGGTTGTACCCTCTACACTTCCCTCATGGAAATTAGTCAAGGAACGCATAGAGATGGAGGAGGTACTAGTTATGATAACCCAAGAATTAATCTTGGAGAAAGAGGAAGTTTTAGTTCAAAAGTAAAGTGGTTTATGCATAGCTCAAATCAATGAGATAGCTTTACAAGAGTTCCAAGAGTTTGTCTCCCCTCCTCAAGATCCATAAAAGACACCTTTAAAAATTCCTAATTGAAATAGTACTCTCCTAAATTGCAAATAAAGTGAACTTTTTCACCCTCCCACCCTCTCCCTCTTAAAGAAAGAGCCTATTTTACTAAGGATAGAGGAGGGGCTTGCAATCATAGGTGATCCACAGAGGAAAATACAAGTGTCTATGATGAATATATCATGGTGGGTAGCTCACTTCATTTAAAATGGGAAAATCAAGTTTGGACAAGCCTTCTTGGCATGGATTTGACACTAATGAATTAGAGCCTAAAGATGATAATCCTCAACTTGAATATGAGATAGACCTTGAATATACTACTAAATTTTTATTCTACATAGATGAAAAAGAGGATCAAAAGTAGGTACTAGAGGTTGGTCTACTTCAAGATGAGGTGTCAATTAAATATAGACCTAATATGTTGGAGCTAGAGGAAAATAAATTAGACCTTGAGCAAGACAAGCATGATGTTTTAGACTTTGTTTGGTCAAATAAACCCTTATTTTCAGTTTAAAAATAAGATTAAATATTGAGTGAGGTTGATGAAAGTGACATCTCAAGTGCTCAAGTGATACAATTTTAAAGACATTCCAGTGAATATCCTAAAGAGTTGTGGTAGTAGTTCAATGTCATAACCAAAGAGCTTGAGGAGGCTAAGAGACATGTCTTCCTTCCACAAAATTATGAGTATGTTGATCTAGGCATGATCAGTCCTAATTTGCATAAGAAAAAGGTGGAAGAATATGGTCTTTTTGGGATACCAAGTGAACAAAATATAGTTACTCCCAAGAACCTAAATGAAGTCTTTTTTCAAGGATTTATTAAGAGTGACGATCAACATGAAACAAGTCTTGTACTAGTAAGGGATTTTGTCTACATTGGAGATGTGTTTTTTCCATTTCATCGATTGGAGAGCATGCCAAAAATATTCTAAATCAACAAATCTAGTTTACCAAGTTTGGTGCCTCAGAACCAAGGTATTTTTCATCCTTGTCCATTATAGGTGAATGATGTTAAAAGCCTCCCATTTGATCCAGGGGAAAATTAAAATAAAGTTACAACCTTGTACATATTAGAATAGGTTTTGTTATTTTCCTCCAAGTTCCTAGTGCATATTTACCTTTTATTATGTGTTTCCCTTCCTTGAGTGATTTGAGCACGTTGTTGTTTTGGTTTTGGGCTGTATTTTCTATTTTATGAGTTCTAATTAGAAGATTTATAGCCTTGTGCTCAGTTGAAAATTAGTTGAAAAAGACTTGTGTGACTCCATAAGCCTAATAGAAAGACTAAGGCAACTAGTCCTTTGAATAGAAAGGGATGAAATCCTAGGAGGTTTCCAAAAAAATTGGTCAAAATTGGCCTACATATGAAAATTGTACTTAGATGGATCAAGTCGTTCTCCTAGACCATTCAGTGACCTCTTGCATTCATGACTAGTCTTAATGCTCTGAATGTGTTTTGAAGATGCTCCAAAGTGATCTAAGATGATTTTAAGTGCTCCAAATATGCTCTAAATTAATATAAATATGCTTTGAAGTGTTTCTAAGGTTCTCAAAAGTGCTTTAAATTTGCTTTGAAGATGCTTCTAAGTGCTCTAAATTGATCTAAAGATGAGATGGTCCTAGTATAATGGATGATCCAATGGTGAAAAGATAAAATAAACTTCATGTCCCTACCTCATGTTCCTTGCACATTTTTGAAACACTTTAGCAAATTTTAAGTTATTTTAAGGTAAAAGCCTAGAAATGGGTTTTGAGCTACAAGTGAAGGATCTAATTGGTTTCTAAGGTGTTTAAGCATTCAAAAATAGAAAGGAAAGTTAAATTGAATCATGAAAAAAAAATCCAATTTTTGGATTTAGAAGTCAGGGCATGAATTTCAATTACATAATAACATAATATTTTTCCCTCACGAAATGAGTACCTACATCCAACATACCTAGTTAGTTATGTATGGAAAGATTGATCTATTAAAGAAATGCAAGGTTATATAACTAGATGAATATGTTAAATTAAATATTAAGATTTATCTTATCATGATCCACACATCACTAATATTGAAATCAAGCATGGCCAAGGTTGAGCAAATGGTTTTAAACTATACACACAGTCATAAATTTGAGGACTAATTTGGAGAAGATTTGAAGAGTTGAGGATGCTAGAGAGGTGATTTAACCTCCAAAGTTGGTAAAAAGGGTCATCATGACCCAAAATATGACTATATGGTTTATATTTGGCCTAGATAACAAGGGATATACCTTATTTTGTGTCTCAAAGCTGAATCACTCTCCAAGTAAAACTTAGACAGCCTATGCTAATCTTTGAGAAATGTATGATTTGGGAGCATCTACAGGAGGAGATAGGCTCTCACTTTTGGTACGTATGATCATGGTGAGTATATAATTATTAATATTCCATAATTAAGTTCTCATGAATAGTGAAAATACATTTTTTTATCGACCTCCTGCAGTCATGAACAAATCATTCACTCAAGCACACCACTAGGTAGTTTTGAGAAAAATACATCATGAGGCCTTTACAGGCATGATCCAACTTGGAATACCAGTTTTGAGTTTTTGAGCTCATAAGTCCATGAAATAACTTGGAATCACTTGGAAACCACATAGAACATGTAATATACTCCATAAAACTCATTTTTTATTTATTTTTAAAAATAAATTGACATTTTTGTGTGATTATAAGTCTCAAAATGGCCTTGGGAGTAGGTTCTTGCATAGCTAGTTGAAAATGGCTCAAGCTTGAAGCCTTCCATCAATGGAGTACAATAATTTTGAAATTTTAAAGGTGTATTTTAAAAGTTTGAGGAGAAAAATTAGTGTATATAAAATAATACATAAAATCAAACACCCAAGGTTAACCTTCAAGGTCAGTTGTAAGCATAAAGAGCCAATATCACTAACCATGTTGCCAAGTTGCCAGCTTAAGCCAAGTGGAGATGGGGCATAAAAGTACAAGTGGAATATATATTTGGGGATTTGAGGAGAACTTATGGGGAATTTAATGAATTATATAGATACTTTGAGATTTATGTCAAGTATTAGTTGGAGCATTAAAAGAGATTTCTAGTCTTTGGAGACTTTTCTCAAAGTTAGTGGAGTGTAACATCATCTTCCTCAAAGATGTTTTGTCTTCTAGTGCCTTTTTAGGTCAATGATAATACTTTAATACCCTTTTAACCTTTTATATTAATTTTTTGAGTGAATATCAATGCTTAATTAATCCAAATGTGGTTTATAATCTATGGAAGGTGGTTGAGATTCATTTATTGAATTCTAAGAGCTTGTTTCTCCTCTCTCTCTTCCTTTTTCTCATATATCTCCCATTTATTCCCCATTTATAAGAGGTGGTAATAATTTTGGTATGGCATATCCATACCCTTTTTTTAATAACATCCTCTTAAATCAATAAAATAACATATTTTTCCTATGTCTTTGCTTTCAACTAGTGTTATGCTCAATTTGTACATGATTGTTTTGTGGGGAGATATTATTCCTTAGTGATTTTCATTCTTTCATACCTCTTTCCAGGTATTCCATCATTGTTTTAGGTATAAACTTATGCTTCTTTTATAATTGATGATGGTATAGTGTGATTTTTATACTCCTCCATGCTTCATCTCTTGTCTAGTGGGCCTAGTTTTGGAAATATTGATGCAAAATGATTAGGTTGAGAGATTGTGTGAGTGAAGGTTGTCTTTGAGATTCCTTAGTGTCATTTTAATGTAATTTTGAGTATAAAATCTTGATGTATCACCCCTTTTTTATTTTTATTCATCCATTTCTCCTCTGTCTAACCCTTTTCTTTAGCAATCAATAGTTTAGATTAGTTTGCTAAGAGTCTAATTGATACACCTAGGGATCTAGCCCATAACCTAGAGGTTCACCTCCAGTTTAGGATACCCATGTTTGAAATTTTTTAATTATTTCATGATGATGTCATGGAGGTGTTATGGTGAGTGGATGAAGTGATTTGATAGCCTCATTAATAATGACAAAGTGTGCAATGTGTTTGTCCTAGTGTGCTTAAAGGAGGCTTGGTTAATCTTTAGTTTTGGCATGATTAGAGATGTTTAGGGATGATTATGGTGATTATATAATGTGAAATAGGTACCTAATATGCTATATATTATTTTATAGCTTGTGTACATAAGGGGAATTGATTTATCTATCCATAGTTCTCATCTAGATTGTTTGGGTTTATTGTCAGAAAATTTGAGTAGGTAGTTTGATGATATCACCATTGCCACATGGGAATGATTCAAGGGTAGTTGGTCATATGGTTTTGATCACATTAATTCCTATTTTATATTCTCTAGATCTAAAATCATTCATCAAATCATGATTAAATATATATGGGTGTAAAGTGGTAAGAAAATCCAAGTAAGCATTTTGATGGTGGAATATCTCACATGTGTGTAAATTTATATAGAATATGATCATATTATTTTATTCATCTTTTTTCCTAGTTTATTTTTTCTAATTTCTAGATCATATGAAAAAGTGTGTCAAAAGATATCCATATGCAAAGTTGGGTTCCCAAGCAATTTGACTATGTTTTCCCATAATTAGCCAACTTTATAATGTGGTAAGAAAGTCTAAGTGAAAATTTTTAAGGTGTTATATCTTTTACGTTTGAAGGTTTTAATAAAAAATGATCATATGGGTTTTTTTAGTTTTGAGCATAGTTGATTTGTGTTAAATTTAAGATCATGCACTAAAGTACAACAAAAGTTATGTAGGAGAAAATTTGGTCTCCTAGATAAATTCTAAGCATATTTGGCTCTATGATATAATATTTTGAGAATGCATTTTAATGGTGATATATCTTGCACATATGAAGGTTTTAGGAATAATTTGATACATGGTTGGATTATTTTTTGAAATTAGAACATATATGCAATTTGAGAGACATGAGATTAATTGAGGTAAAATCTATGACTACGCAAAATTAGCCTTCCAAGTGTATTTCAATGGTTTCAATACTTATTCATTTTTGTACAAGATAAAGTTTGAGCAAGATCAATGGTGTGCATTGTTCCAAGAAATTAGGAATCAACAAGATGAGGATAGGTGCATGATGTTTAACAACTGAGGAAAGGTATAGGATAAGGATCTAATGGTGAGTAGCTATTTTTAAAGATTGATCGAATAATGAGAATTTATAGTTAAAGATGTATTTGATCCATATAGATCAATGGAGCACATTGAGTTAACATTTCAAGATTACACAAGATGAGGTCAAAGTGAATAAAGTTTAATGTTTGAGTATTGGTGTCTATAAATTAAAGTTTAGACAAGATCGATGGTGAAAGATTGATCTAACGCTGAGAGGAAATGAGATGTGAGAAAAGTGGTTAAAGTTTAACTATGACCATTGTCATTCAAATATTTGAATTTAACATAGGCAAAAACTAGATCTCTATATTTTGTCCATATATTTTGATAGAATTCAAATTTGTTGGTGCTGTAAAAATCAAAGATGAAGAGGACTCCGTGGTGAATCTAATGAACCTAATTTGAATATATATAAGTGTGTCCATCTAAAGTTATTAATGTTCAAATTTGATTGTGTGTTCTTGCTTATTTTGTAAATAACCCAAGAAGGATATTTGAGCTCATTTTGATGTTGTTTTGATGTTTCATGATGACTTTTATATTTGTGACTATTTTAGACTCCATGAGGATGCTCTATAAGTATTTTAGAGTTATGATCAATATATCTTGAGTATTAACAATGCTTAAAAAATTGATTATACATTTAGTAATGGATTTTCTATGTATAAGGTCTTTGTTTGAGTTATTTGAGCATACATAGAAGTGAGATAAGATGATTGTGATCATTTGAGTATGTAAAAGGGGACATAAAGAGTGGACCCATGTATTTTAAAGTGGTTTTTTTATTCTTTTTTTGTTTTATGGTGTGTTAAATGTATGAATAGGTCTCTATGAGACCTATAAGAGCTACAAGGGCCTTTTTAAAAGTGTAGTTACTTAAAAGTGACCCATATATGCTATGACTAACCTATGAAGATTGTATTGAGTTATGTCTTTATGTGAAAGATGAAATAATGGATAAGGCATGCCTAATTTTTGACCAAGGTGTTGATTATCAATTGTGATATATAAATAGTAAAATCAAAGATGGTGATCTATAGACTTGTGAGCGAGAGACTTATATGTGAGAAAGTTAGAGAGAAAAGGAATCATAGGAGAGTGAGAGGGCCCATCTACTAGGTTGATGTGTAGAAAATATTAAAGAATATGTTTATGATATATAGGTCATATTTTATGATAATATAGTTTTCTTATAGTTTGAAGTTATGCGAAGAGGTTTGAGTGTGCATATAAAGATTATTTGAGTGAAAAAGGAGAGAGATTGTGGCATGCCTATGTGAGAGGCATGTATGAGTTAAATAGAGATTTTTTGTAGTTGATAAATAATCAATAGGCCCATAATCAAGTGTTAAATACATCAATTCTAAAGTGGAATTATTATTTTCAAGGAGGGTCTAAAGGACTTGATCTTCCTTAGGAGTAGTTGTTCTTTGTGAAATAGGGTTTCACTAAAGACCTTTGGTCAAAATGACTTGATCAATGTTATAGGTTAGAATGATTTGATCATCTTAGGGGTAGGTTCTCCTTGTGAAACAACTATTTCACTAAAGGCCTTAGGTTAGAAGGAATTGACCAAGGTTCCTAATTAGAAGGAATTGATTAGTCTCTTATTTATGATCATCTTATAGGATAAAAGTCTATGTGTTTGTAGGCTTGAGAGTGGGTTTTATTCCCCAAGAGGGTTTCCCATGTATATCTTGTGTTGTGTGTGTGATCTTTCTTTATATTCATTATTCACTATTATGAATTATCTGTATACTTCATGAATGATTGTATTGAATGCTTAAGTATTTACAAGGGTTTAGAAATTTAATTGGATTTTTTCCACCATTGATTCACCCTCTCTATCAGTGTATTGTGCCTATAATGATTAGTATCAAATCAGGTCCTTTGGTAAAGGATTGACATCATGAAGGTGATCCAACATACAATGGCTAGTCAGAATGTGTAAGGTGGTTTCTCTAGTAAGCAAGCACCAATGTTCAATGGATCTAATTATGAATTTTGGATTTCTTAGATAAAGACATACATTATGTCCCTAGGTTTTGATGTATGAATTTTTTTTGGATGGTTATGTTACTCCTACTATTCTTCTATCTAGTGTTTCAGACAAGAAGCTATACGAGAACAACTCTAAGGCAATAAATGACATCACTTGTGGTCTTATAGAAATTAAGTTTACCAAAGTAATTCATTGCACATCTACCAAGGAAATATGGGATAAATTGAAGACTATTTTTGAATGAGATTTAAAGGTTAAGTTGGAAAAGTTGTAGACTCATCAAAGATAATTTGAGAGCCTCAAAATGAAAGAAGAATATTTTATGGCATCCTTTTTGTAGAGAGTTGACGAGATTTTAAACACCATTAGAGGTCTTAGAGAGAACCTTGAAGAGGCTACTATATTTCAAAAGGTATTAAGGTCTTTATCCCTAAATTTTGATCCAAAAGTATTTGCTATAGAAGAAGTCATGATCTTACTTAGTTGACGATGGATCAATTGCATGGCACCCTTACTACATATGAGATGAGAGTAAATGATGATAAACCACCAAATAAGGAAGCAACATTAAAAATAGATATGAATCCAAAGAAGAAGTTATAAGGTAAGAAACCAAAGGAGGATGACATTTTTGATATAGATGAGGATGAACTAATTACTTTATTTACAAGGAAATTGAAATCAATTTCAAGCAAGTATAAGGGTAAGATACCTTTCAAATGCTTCAATTATGTTGAGATAGGACATATTGATAATAAAGTGCCCTCATAAGTATAAGAAGGATGATAATAAATATCGTGATCAGGTTCATGATGATGGAAAGAGATCATTTAGTTTTGATAAAATCAAAAATGGATTCAGAAGGTTTGACAATAAGAAGTACTTTAAAGACAAGAGGAGTCTCTACACCAAAGAAGATGGTAGCTCTATTAGATTCACCAAAGAGATTGAGAAATGTAATTAACTAACATACTAAAAAATACATGATAGGCCTATTAAATAAGAAATTGATCCACCCAAGAAAATAGGAGGTGGGAGCAACTACAAGCATTAGGTAGCATAAAATAGCTAAGCTCATAAAAATAAACTAACCTATTAACCCAAGTGATTAAAATAACTAACCAAGGTGCATAGATAATATACCTTAGTCAATAACCCAAGGTATTTATAATAATATGCGAACACCCTCCCTTAATGAATAAACCAAAAATAAGACCAAGTTTATCTTTGAATTTTTTGAACTTATCTGCACCAAGTGGTTTGGTCATTATATCAATTGGTTACTTTATAGTGGGGTAGTAGAAGAGACTGATGTCTTCATTCATATCCAAATTTCAGATGTAATGATGGTGAACCTCAATGTGTTTGGTCCTATCATGGAATAATGGATTCTTAAACATCTTTATAACACTTTGGTTTTCAAAGAAAATTAGAGTAGGATTTGATGACTTGAACTAAAGATCCTCCGGGATTTTCTTTGTCCACATAGTTTCACAACCTGTACTAACTATATATTTATACTCTGATTCTATTGAATATAATTCCACTATAGTTTGTAATTTTCTCTACCATGATAAAACTACTAAACTAAGAGTGAATACATACCTTGTTGTATATTTTCTTTAATCTACTAAACCTACCCAATCAGAGTCAGAAAATATTAAAAGCTTAAAATCTATAGACTTCTCATATAGTATGCCAAATTCAAGAGTACCTTTGACATATCTTAATACCCATTTTATATCTAACCAATGTAATTAATGTGGTTTAGACATGAATTGAGATAGAAAAATCACTGTAAAATAAATATCCAGTCTAATGGTAGTGAGGTAAATGAGACTACCCACTAGCTACCAATACATTACTTCATTGACTAGAGGTGAAGCAGTGTTAATTGAAATTTTAGCTCTAACTTCCATAGGTGTGTGAGTTGTAATACAATCCATCATTATAAAACTTTCCAATAATAATTTGGCATACTTATTATATGACATAAATGCAACATAATCACCTTGCCAAAACTCAACACCTAAATAGTATTTCAATAATCCTAAGTTTATCATGTCAAAAGTATGATAAATGTCAGCCTTCATCTAATGAATGAGACTAGCACTACTCCAATGATGGCTAAATAATCAACATAGACAAAGAGAAACAATATATCATCACCATACACCTTTACATAGAGATTTGGTTTAGATTTACACCTTTTGAAACTAGACTCCCTAAGGTAATTATCTATCTTCATATACCATGCTCGAGGATCCTGTTTAAGCCCATACAAGAACTTGATCAACATAAAAACAAGATGTTCCTTACCAAGAACCTAAAAACCCTATGGCTAAACCATGTATACTTCCTCCTCTAGATCTCCATTTAATAAATCACTCTTAACATCCATTTGGCGCACCTACCATCCAAATTGAGCAGCAATAGCAATGATCAAATGAAAACATATTATCTTTGTAGTAGGAGCAAAAGTCTCTTCATAGTCAATCATTTCCTCTTGTGAATAACCTTTTGCAAAAATTATGGATTTGTGTTTGTCCAAGGAACCATTTACTTTGCATTTTACCTTGTAAATCCATTTACAACCAATGGATTTATTTCCTGGTGGTAGCTCCATGAGCTCCCAAGTCTTATTTTTCATCAAGGAATCATATTTCAATTGCATGGTTGATTCCCACTCATGCTCCCTTTGGCCTTTGAAAAATAATTAGGCTCAAATACATGTGAAATAATAGTTATTAAAGAAAAAAATTCATGCTCACCTCTATTACCAAAATACTTTCCTAATCTATATCTTCTTTATTCCACATCCTAAAGTAAGTCTCCCTCCTTTAGTGCTTCCATAGTTGTAAAATACCACTTTGGCTTTTTTCATTGTTCTGTTAGAGCCTCATAATGACCTGCATCAATTCCCTCCCTAGAATGGTGATTCTACTAATAAATTATAATCCTAGTCAATTTTCACACCACAACTTATAATAGAATCATTAGGAGAAAATAATGACTCAATATTTGAAACTATACCAATTATTATGAAGTATGGCATCTATTCATTTACTATGACATCTCTATTTACCACAACTTTTTTAGTATAAAAATCAAGTAATTTTTAGGCCTTTGATTGCTCACTATACCCAACAAACATGTATTTTTTTGTTTTTGCATCCAATTTACTTCTCTTTTGACTAGGAATAACTACAAAAGCTATATAACCAAAAATTTAGAAAGAACTTACATTTGGAGTTTAACCTGACCAAGCCTCCTCTAGAGCCATATTATCTAATGCTTTTATAGGAATTCTATTGAGGATGTACACTATCATATTCACTACTTTTTCCAAATACTTATATGGGACATTTTTTATTTGGACCATAAAATGAGCTATATCCATCATTGTGTTATGCCTCCTTTCCACAACTCAATTTTGTTTTGGAATGTAAGGGGTAATATACTGTCTATGTATGCCTTTAGTAACACAAAAATCCTTAAACTATTGTGAGATGAACTCACCCCCATTATCCCTTCTAAGATATTTCACTGACCTTCCCACCTATTTTTTTACCATAGCTTTCCAAGTAATGAAGTTAGAAAAATAATTATATTTCTTCACTAGAAAGTATACCCGCTTTTTCTATAGAAATAATCAACTAAAAATAGAAAATAATAGGCTCTAGAAGGGGTAGGTGTCTGTATTAGACCATACAAATCTACATGTACTAGATCTGATATTCCCTTAGCTCTTGAAGCTTTACCAACATCAAATGAATGTCTGACCTACTTCCCCAACTGACGTCTAGTACATACATGATGACTATCTTAAATAGAAGGAATCCCCTTAACCATCTTAGTCTTGCTTAATGTAGTGAAATACTAGAAATTCAAATGCCCATACCTTTCATGCCATAGTGAACTTGTGTTATCAATCACTAAAAGTGCACTTTCCTTTGCCCTCTATGGATTTTCAAGCTTATATAAGCCTTTCTCACCAATCCCAATAGCAATAATCTTGTTATCTTTAGTAGGGACTAAACATTATTATCCTTGAAAATTTACAACAAAATCATATTTTGAAGTGATCTCATTTTGGAAAGTAAATTTTTGTTCATATTAAGCGCATACCTAGCATTCTTAAATGTATACTGAACTATACCATTAAAATTGATTTGAACACTACCATATCCTTTCACAAAATGAGTCCTACCATCTCTTAAAGACACAGATTCATTAGTACTATCATTTTTAACAAAATCCACATACCATTCCTTATGGCATGTATAATGGTGAGATTCCCATAAATCAAAGTACCAAGCTTGATCTACCATAGAATTACCACTAAAATCCATGAAAGCAAAATCAAGAGATTATTCCTCACCTTCACCTTTAGCTACATTCGCATGATGAGCTTTCTTTCTAGGGTTAGACATATCCTATTGTCTTTTCCTATAGTATTTCTTAAGGTGACTAGGTTACTTATAATAAAAACATTTCCACTTAGATCTCTTAGTATAACCACTTATTTGTGAAGTTTTTGTTAGAAAACTAGTATTTTTACCAAACTAATTACCCTTTCCCTTGATGAAGAATGTACTCTCTATAGAAGTAGATGTAGACAACTTTGTCTTCTCTTATCATCTCTCCTTCTATAATAACAATGTGGATAAATTTTCAAAATCCAAAGTTTGTGTCTCAGTAATCATGTTCAAGGACTCCATAAATGACTCATATGAAGGTGAAATATTTTGCATAACTAGAACAATCAAATCTTGCTCATCAATAGGCTTCTGCATAGCCTTTAGCTAATCACTAATATCCTTAATCTATAACAAAAACTTAGAAATGGATCCACCTTCCTACATCTTAGTGAAAAACAAAAAAATCTTCAAATATAATACCCAACCAACTTCAAAAGCCTAGTATTTAGAAGTAATATAAGTCCACAAAGCTAATGTAATGGTCATATTTCTGACCTTTGAGATTAGATTATCTACTACTGATAGTTTTAAAAACATAAGAGCCTCTTGATGATGTTTATCATAGTCATCATAATGAGTGGTAGGCCTTTTCTCTTTATCGAGCGATATTTGATCAAGATTATAATGTTCACATATCGTCAAAACCTTATGACTCCACAAACTAAAATTTTTTCCTATCAAATTTTGTGAATATAGCAACAAGAGGGTTGTAAACTAGCCATTTTACCTTAGTTTTTCCAAAAAATTAATATACCAAAAAAATTGTAATGACTTTACACAAAATTCCTCCTACCCATTAACTCAAATCATAAACTAGTCAATACCTCCAATTTTCAACAAAAAACACCACACCATTTGGGAAATTTTAAATTTTGTCTTTAAAAACACTAAAAAATGGATAAAAACAATTTTATCTAGAGATCTAAAATTCCAATTTAAAAAATTCCTTTTCTACCAATATTTAGATTAAAAACCTAGAAAATAGTGAAATTTTCATCTTCCAAAACTTTTTTGAGATAATTAGTCACCCCTAGTAACCCTTATAAGCTAAAGTTTTAAATTATTTCATTTAAAAAATTAAATTTAATTAAAATAATAAAACTTTAAATTAAAATTTTCATAAAAATAATTAACCAATCAAAAAATTGACCCACCTAAAAAAATTTAGATGCAGATTCTGGGAGAAATACTTAGCCAAATTGAATTCCATTAGTTCCTATCATCTCCTCTTAGAAAATATAAATTTTTAGACCCCTAACTCACTAAAAATAGTGCCCAAATGAAAATATTATTACTTTTTAAAATGACTGGAAATGGCCACCCAAATAACATAGGAAAAATAAAAATAGACTTGTGAGCCTTTTGTGCTACCTCCAACTACTTTTCCTTTACTAAGATAGGTCTCCTAATGCTTCTCTCTTGATTATTGTCTTACTTTCTAGTCACAGGAAAAAACAATTCTCTTCATAGCTCTCCATTGAGTGCTTCACGCACTTCCCTAACAAGACCACTCCTCTCTTGCTTCATAGGCTTCCTCCCAAGATTCTTAAATCATAAGCCCTGATTACCATATTCGATTCAACAAAAAGGTTGAGAAATGTAATTAACAAGCATACTAAATAATACATGAGAATCCTATTAAATATGCAAAATATTCACCCAAGAAAATAGGGTGGGATCAACCATAAGCATCAAGTAGCATAAAATAGCTAAGCCCATAAAAACAAACTAACCTATTAACCCAAGTGGTTAAAATAAGTAATCAAGGTACATAAATAATATACCTTAGTCAATAACCTAAGGTATTTACAATAATATGGTAACAAGCTCATCAGATGAGAGTGAAGCCAGTGACTCAGAGTATGATCATGAAGATGATGGTCCTACTGAAGATAAAGCTCTATTCATGGCTAAGGAAGGAAGTTGCTCATAGTAAAGGAGTATACTTGGAGTGATTCAAATGATGATGAAGATGAGGTGGAATATGAGACTACATTAAAAAATGCTCATAAAAAAAAATGAAGATTGAGAAGAAGATCAATAAGAATATGAAATCTAAACTCAAGGACTTTGAGGAGAAATTTAGTGTGTTTGAGATAAGAATGGATGAAAATGCCAAAGAGCATAAAGTTATGGTCAAGCATCTCAGTTATCAATTGGAAGTCATGTTTAAAAGCGTAAAATATAAAGAAGATGAATGTAATTGAAAATGATTTATTAAAATCTAAGTTAGAGAAAATGTCTAGTAAGGTAATATCATTTGTGAGATATGAAAAGAGCTCAAGTGATCTAGACAACATTCTGAATGGTAAAAACCATCCAAGTGATAAATTTGGTCTTAGCTACAAAGAAGAACTAGAGACTATAACTCAAGACAAGATGAAGACTAATGTGAACAAGGACAATTAGCCTTTGAAGACAAATCATCAGACAAGGAATGAAGGTACTGGTAGAATGAATATGAAACATATTAGACAACTAAATGCCATGAGGTAATCAATTTGGACATAAAGTTAGCGAATGTAGAAGACCTATTAAGAATGAATTAGCATGGAACTATGATGGGGTTCATCAGTCAAAATGTGTAATCAAGGTTGAGTGTTTCAACTATCATGATATGGGACACTTTGTAAAATGTTTTCCATTTAAGGTAAGATAAGTTGAGTTTCCTTCAAAAGATATTGAGTGCTACAGTTGTTAGGAATTCAGACACATTGCAAGATTTTGTCAAAATATGGTAAGTAGAATGAACTTCTTGAAAAAATTATAATGTGCTTCAACTATGATAGAGAGGTCACATTGCTAGGTTCTACAAGTAGAGGCCTACAAGTCTGAATAGGTTTTATCAGGCTCCTATAGTGCAAGACAGGAGGTAAATGAACTCATGGAGACCAAAGGTGGTAAGTAGGAATTATGATGAGGTTGAAAGTCTAAGTAATATGTTTTCTATGGTGTAGAATGCTTTAAATAAATCCAAGGGATATCATTGTCTACTCATGTTGAGAATAAAGAGTTCAAACTCAAAGAAAAGACCAAGGTACTAGTTGAAACTAGTTTCAACGTATGTATAGATCCAAGTGAACATCCTGTTATTTTTGAATAAGTGCCTAGTGTTGAGGATCCAAATTGTAAGGAAGATTCTTCAGATAAAAATGTATGCCATAAATATATTTTGTCTCCATGTATTAATAATCCAATCATAGAATAAAAGGAGAGTGTTGTATTAGTTGAAGAAGTTGTTTCTCTAAATCCAAAGAAGAAGAAGAACTATAAGTATTAATTGAGAAAGGAGTAGGAGGAATATCAAGAGTTATTTTTATTTTAGAGTATTAAAGTATAGAGGATATCTCTATCTATGCTTCTTAAGAGACTCCTTTCAAGTGGAGAAGCAAGTGTTGTTGTGGTGTTTTTTTAGCTAGAATAGTTTGTAGGGTTGGAATTGAAGGTTTCTAGGTGGAAAAAGAGGATTTGTGATTTTTAAAGATGATATTTTTGCATATAAAGGTCTATTTACCTTATTTTATCATGCTCTAAGTGGTTTTGTAGTCTGAAGGTATGTTGAAGTCAATTTGAAGATTTTTGTTAACTCTTAGCTTTCCCAGTTTGTGCTTAAGAACTTGTAGGTCCTAAATTAGGTTATAGGAAATCAAGGTTCCCAATGTTGTGGAAGCTCAAATCTTGGTCCATAAGTGTGTAATGGTTGTCTCCATGTGTAAAATAATGTTTAAAAGGAGGATGTTAATTTTAAGGTGTTGTGTTGACTTTATTTGTTTTAAGATTTTAAGGTTTTGGGTTCTGCTAGAAAAGTGGTATACCTTATGAGTTGAGGTTTAAAGCTTATCAATATGTTGAATGGTCCAAATGGGTTGTAAAATCAAGGTTAATATAGATTTGAAGGTTTTTAGTTCTCATGTTATTCAATTTTTTGTCAAGTTAGAAGCCTAATTAGATAATTAATTTGTGAAGGAAGTATATTGCAAAATATGAGATAGTTTTTAAAATTGGTGTCTTTGAGGAGGCATATAAGAGTGCTCTAGATATTAATTTTTAGGTTTTGAAGATGTATATACTGAAAGGTGTGGACTTTATAAGTTCCAAGTATGCCTAAAAGAGTTTAAGACATGCCTAATGTGAAGAAGAGTGTTTCTTGCTTGGTTACTCCAAAAGAGCAAGGTATGTTTATTTAATAAAAAGTTATCAAGTTTATTGAGAGAATTTTTCTTGTTTGATGAGTGGCATGAAGTTTTTTTGATGGTCCTTATGGTAGCTTGAAATATAACACTAATATGTTTGTTTGTTGGTTTCTCATGGTATACAAAAACCTGAAGATGCTCAAGTGGTAAAATTGCTTATAAATATTAGGGGGAGTCCCTCTCAGATGTCTCTTGGTAAGTTCCAATATATTATAATGTTTTGTATGTTCTTTCTTCATTGGTTATAGTGTTTGGTTAAAGAGAGTGTTGATATGGAATAAGAGGAAATTTTCAAGACAAGAAGTAGGCTCATGGTAAGGGGGAATTTGTATCATCTTTATAATATTGTCCTTTCCTATTTATGGTCTTTTTAGGTCCTAAATATTATTTTGTTCCCACTTTGTCATTGTATCAAAGGGAGAGAAACTTCTTGTTGTGGGAGTACTTGAAGAAAGAGAAGGTGAGTTGTACTTTGCTATATATGATGTTTGTTGACATCAATGACAAAGGGGAAGATTGTTCAATAGTTTTTAGTGATGTCATGTAGGTGTCTTGATGACTAGATGAAGTGCTTGGATATCATAAGTAGCAATGACAAAGTTTGTAATGTGTTTGTCCTAGTGTACTTAAAGGAGGCTTGGTTTATCTTCAATTTTGACATGATTAGAGATGTTCAAAGATGAGTATGGTGATTAGATCATGTGAAATAGGTCCCTAAGATTTTATCTATTCTTTGAGATCTTGTGTACATAAGTGGAATTCATTTGGTTGTCCATAGTTTTCATCTAGATAGTTTGAGTCTAGTGGTAGAAATTTTGAGTAGGTAGTTTGATGATGTCACCATTGCCATGTGGGAATGAGTCAAGGGGAATTGGTTATATTGTTGTGATCACATTAGTTACTAGTTGATATCCATTATATCTAAATTCATGCATAAAATTAGGGTCAAATATATATGGGTACAAATTTGGGCTCTCAATCATTCGGACAATGTTTTATCATACTTAGCCAAATTTGTAAAGTGGTAAGAAGAATCCAGTAAGCATTTTGATAGTGGAATATCTAACACGTGTAGACATTTTAGGAGAAGGTGATCATATGGGTTTGTTAATTTTTTTCCTAGTTTATTTGTGCTAATTTTTATATCATGTGATAAAGCATGTAAAAAGATATTCACATGTAAATTTCGGTTCCTAAGCAGTTTGATTATGTTTTCCCATACTTAGCCAATTTTTCAATGTGGCAAGAAGAGCCAAGTGAACATTTTTATGGTGTTATATCTTGAATGTGTGAAGGTGTCAAGAGAAATTGATCATATGGGTTTATTTAGTTTTGAGCATAGTTGATTTGTGCTAAATTTGAGACCATGCACTGAAGTGCAAAAAACGTTATGTAGGAGAAAATTTGGTTTCCCAAATAAATTCTAAGCATAGTTGGCTCTGTGATATAAGATTTTGAGAAGTAATTTTAATGGAGATATATCTCACATGCACGAAGGTTTTATGAGTAGTTTGATACATGGTTAGATTCCTCTTTGAAAGGAGAACATATGGTGCAATTTTTAGGACATGAGATTAATTAAGGCAAAAGTTATGACTATGCAAAGGTGGCTTTCCAGGTGTATTTCAATGGTTCCCATACTTGGTCATTTTTATACAAGTTAAAGTTCAATAAATATTGATGATGCACATTACTCTAAGAAGTCAAGAAGTAGTGAGATGAGCACATGTGCATGATGTTTAACAACTGAGCAAAGGTATAGAATAAGGATCTAATGGTGAGTAGGTGTTCATACATATTGATCGAATGGTGAGTGTAGATATTTAAAGACCTAGTTAATCTACAGAGATCAATGGAGTGCATTGAGTCAATATTTCAAGATTGCACGAGATGAGTTCAAAGTGATTGAGGTTTAACATTTGAGCATTGGTGCCTATTCCTTAAAGTTTGGATAATATTGATGGTGTGAAATTGATCTAAATCTAAAAGAACATGAGATGTGAGAAAAGTGGTTGAAATTTAATTGTGACCATTTTTATTCAAATATTTGAATTTAACATAGGGGAAAACTAGACCTATGTATTTTGTCCATATCTTTCAATAGAAGTAAAATTTATTGGTGATATAAAACTAAAAGATGAATAAGACTCTATGGTGCATCTAATGAACCTAATTTGAAGATTTGGAAGTGTGTACATCCAAATGTATTAATTTTCAAAGTTGACTATGTTCGTTTTTATTCTTCAAATGACCTAAGAAGGATATTTGAGTTTGTTTTGGTGTTGTTTCGATGTCTCATGATGACTTTTCTATTTAGGAGTGTTTTAGATTCCATGAATATGCTCTATGAGTATTTTAGAGGTGTTATCAATCTATCTTGAGTATTAAAAATACTTAATAAGTTGACTATATGTTTGGTAATGGTGTTCTTGTGTATAAATCTTTTTTTGAGTTATTTGAGCATACGTAGAGGTGAGCTAAGATGATTGTGATCATTTGATGATGTTAAATGGGATGTAAAGAGTGGGCCCATGTATTTAAAAAATTTCATGTGTTATTTTTTTTTTTATGATGGTGTGCTACATGGATGAATAGGTCTCCATGAGACCTATAAGAGCTACAAGGGCCTTTTTAAAAGGTGTAACTACTTAAGGGTGACCCATAGATGATATGGCTGACCTATGAAGATTGTATTTATTCATGTCTTTATGTAAAATATGACTTAATGGATAAGTCATGCCTATTGGCTGACCAAGGTGTTGATTATAAAATATGCTCTAAAAATCATAAAAGCAAAGATGGTGATTTATAGACTTGTGAGTGAGAGACTTGTATGTAATAAAGTTGGAGAGAGAATTAAAATAGAGGAGAGTGAGAGTGCATAATTATTGGTTTGATGAGTATAAAATATTGAGTACTATGTGTATGATTTTTAGGTCGTGTTTTTGATGATAGTATAGTCTTCTTGCAATTTAAAGTTATGCAAAGAGATTTAAGTGTGCATATGTGGATTATTTGAGTAAGGAAGGAAAGAGATTGTGGCATGCCTATGTGAGAGACCTATATGAGTTAGATAAATAGTTTTTGTAGTTGATAGATAATCAAGAGGTCTATCATCAGGTGTTGAATACATTACTTCTAAGGTGAAAGTGTTCTTTTCAAAAAGGGTCTAAAGGACTTGATATTCCTTAAGGGAAGTTGCTCTTTATGAAACATGGTTTCATTAAAGACCTTTGGTCAGAAGGACTTGACCAAATAGGTGTTCAGAAGGACTTGATCATCTTAGGGGTAGGTGTTCCTTGTGGAACAATTTTTTCACTAAAGGCCTTAGGTCAAAAAGACTTGACCAAGGTTCTTGATTAGAAGGACTAGATCAGTATCTTGTTTTTTATCATATTATAGGATAGTAGTCCATGTGTTTATAGGCTTGAGATTGGCTTTTATTCCCCAAGATGGTTTCTCACATATAACTTGTGTTATGTATGTGATCTTGCTTTATGTTCATTATTCATTGTTATGAATGATTTGTATGCTTCATGAAAGATTGCATTGAATGCTTAAGTATTTTCAAGGGTTTGAAAATTGAATTGGATTGTTTTCCATCATTGATTCACCTACCCCACCTCTTAGTGGATTATACCTCTAACAACCCAAAGCCTAGAAGTGTTCCCATTTTGTAGCTAGGAGTGAGAGAGCCTAAAAAACTCTCCCATAAGGGTGAAATTTTATGATACAATAGAAACCTTTTTAGAAATATTAATGGAAAAGTGTACTAAAAATTGTTTTATAGGAGGTTTGAATTCTTTCATAGATTAGAGAGCCAAATCATAGAACCACATTAAAGCATAGTTCTTAAGGATTTTTAGAAATCATATGGTCAAAAGTTTATCATTGGAGGCATAGCAAAGGAAAAAGGTTCAAATATGTTGTTCAAGATCACCCTTGCAATCATAAAATGTTAACTTGGTTACAACAAATCTAATTAGTAAAGGGTGCAAAGAGATATCAAGTGCAATAGGGTTATGAAATGCATCTTACAAATATATAACATGAGGGGATTTTAAAATCATTTTACTCAATGTTTATAACCTTGTCTTCTAAGGTATTTATAACCTGAAGGAGTGTTTGAATAGTAGACCTAGTGGGATTTAGATTAGAAATTTGATTAGTCACCAAAGGGGATGAAAAATGTTTTGAGTAGTAATAGGCAATGAAACTAGTATTTATGTGAAAATAATGGGTAATTACATTATAGATATAAACATGGTAGTTTTAGGAAACAAAGTTTTAAACACATAAATTGTGCCCCCATTAGATGTATTAAGTTATAATGTGCTCAAGGGGAGGGATGTTTCCACTATAGTTTTGGAAATTTTTTCTTTGTGTATAGATTTTAGTATTTCATCAAGATATTTAGGGTTTTATCAAATATTGTTCTAAAATAATTCATTGTCTTGTAATTTATCATGGTCTATTTACTCATTTTCATTTGTTTCATGGTTTTCATTATCAGAATCTTCTTCTACGATAACCTTATTAGTCTATTTTCATTATCAACATGGATATAATCATGATCCAAATTATGAGATCCCTTATTGGTTTGAGACATCTTAGATTATGGGAGGGTAAACTCAATATGTTTAATAGATATAATTCCTAGTCTAGGGCTACATCTAGGTTACATGTAAAATAGTAGTATAAAATTAAAAATTGCATCAATCTAAAACCCTAGCTATTTTAAAAGCTTGGGAATAAGAAAAAATTGCATTTAAATGAATTAGGTTCACTAAATGTTTAACCCTAAATTTGGATAATGTGTCTATCTATACTACCTTGGTAGTATAAAAGGGTTAAGAATATAGAAATTATAATGTAAAAGGGTGATAATCAAATATATAGTTGGCCAATTGAGTGTTAAACTTAGATACAAGCATATATTGAATTTATTATGTTGAATATAAGCTAAATATATAAAGTACAACTAATATATATGTGTAAATGACAAATAATTAATATACTTATTTGGTTCTAATGATAATTTTTGTCACTTGGATTTAAAACCTTTGAGGAGATGGAAAATCTCTCCTCATCCAACTGGCATAATGGAAACATCTCTAAGCTTGTTGGTAGCCTAAGGATGAGGTGAATCTCTAGATAGGGCTAGCTCCCTTGATGTACCACTTTGGATCACAACTATACTTAAATTTAAGGGGTGGAAAGGGAGAGAGATAAATGAAATAAAACTAACCTAAGGTAGGTGATACACCAAAATAGATGATGACTTCCAACCATTAGCATGTTACACATGAAATCAAGGGATAAACTAAACATACACTTCTCCAATCTGCATCTTCTCACATCAATGTTACATTGTGAGGTTATGAATGAATGTGAAAAGCTATGAGGACTAGACAAGAGGCCTTGAATGGAAATAATGAGAAAAATAACTCACTCAATCCTTGACATTTCTTAGAACACTTCACATGCCCTGTAAGAAGAAGCTTTGCAACTGTAAATAGGATAAAAGAATGAGACAACATGTTAAGGAATCCATAGTCTTCACTAAGCAAGATCCAAAATTCAAGTAAAACAAACTAATAATATTCATGAAGATGTAAAAAAATAGTATTCTTATTAATCAAATGGTATGAAAATGAGCAAGGTTTCACCATACTCAGGTGGAACATAAGTTACAATGGCCAAAATGGGTAGTTCTTATAGAACTTGAGAGAGAGAGGATAAGAGAGAAGTCCAAGGGTCATAAGGACACTTTTCAAGATGATAAAATTAGTTACTTGTGTATGATAAGATCATGTGGTATGAACCATGCAAATTCACAAACTATAAATGTCAATCCAATTCATAAACTTCATGAAAAGTGGCATGAAATTCCTCATTGTGGCTCAAAAAACTACCTTCATGGTTTGGACCTATTTGAACGTCCCAAAATTGAATAGGAATAGGTATAATTATTTTAAATAATGTTAAGGTTATTAGACATGCCTCTTCATAGATTGGTTGTAGGCTTAGTCATCTAGAATCACTTAGAAGTAAGCCATCATCATCTACAATCCAAAAAATTCATCCTTCATGAACCCTACACACTTGTATTCAAATTTGGATTTACTTTCTCATGACAATATATGGAATAGAGTATATGAAAATTTTAAAGACCCTCCATTTCCCTATAATCATCAAGGACACCTTAAAATCACCCCACTTAAAGTTTTCCACCCTTCTCACTAGCTTATCTAATATGTTAGTTTTGAATTGCTCAAATGATATCTCTTATTGAGAAAATTAATATTTTTTATAAGGAATTAAATTTAAATGGGTAGTTATATTAAGTCTTAATATTTCCCCCAAATTTTGTTTCATCTCTTGTAACCTCCTATAGCTTATAAAATACATAAAATAATTAAGAAAAACATGTTTTATATTATGTCCATATAGTTTCATATAGTCAAAAATAATGGGGAGTATATTGAGGGAGTTTATTTCAAGTTTAAATAGTTTTAATGGTCAAACTATTCCCTTATATCATCTATCCAACTCTATTTCTCCAAACTGGTCTTAACTAAGGGTTTCTAAGGGTTTTAGTCTTGTTTTGACTCTTAAGCTTTGTTCATAAATATTTGACATCAAACTTGAAAAATAATTCCAAAAACATGTCCTTAAATATCCATAATAACCTTCCATAACTCCTTTAGCTTTCATACAATTCCTTATGAAAGATATGAGCACTTGAAATTGACCTATCGAGCTTGTTTTCTTATTCTTTATAGGTCTGAGTTGGTTTCTAAGCCAAAAGTGACCTAATTGATGCTTTATTTGAAATTTTAAAGTTTCCAAATACCCATAATGACCCTATAAAAATGTTTCAATATGTTATATAGCCCATCTCATGCTATAAGTGTGAAAGACCCCCAATTTGGACATTAGGCCTAATGTTGGTCTTGTAGTCTATCTATAACTTTTGGTGTTTTAGACCTTCCTATTTGATTTAATTGAATTAAATAAGCTTATACATACATATAATAACCATATATACATGTTAAAAACCACTATAAATTCCAATTAGATCTATAATTTAAATTGACCCGTTGTTTGGCCTTTAGGCATAACCATGCCTCATGAGCCTATCTATAATTTTTAGGGTCTAGAGAACCCTATTTGGTTTCATTCTCTTCAAAAATGTTTTTCATGTTGTTTTGGATGTTATAAAAATTTATACACTTCATTTTAGTGTCAAAAAAACTCCTAGTCTCATCTCCCTATACACTTTCCTCTAAACCTACTAGTTTTGTTCCCAAGGGAGTGCCCTCTATTTGAGACAAAATAGAGGGCACTCCCACTATTTTATCAAATAATATGAAGATTTCATATGTTTATCCAAGTTATGGATACCATATATACTAATTTTATGCTTTTTTTAGGTCATCTAACCTTCCAACTCCATAAGAATCCAAAGCTGACAGTGTGAAATGGACTGTGTGCAGGGATGTTAGAGAGTAGACTGTGTGTTTCATCATTTAGACCCCCTAATTGTTATAATTACATCATGATAATCCTATGAAAATATATTTACCATAATTTAGGTTATATCATTCCCTTTCATCACTCTAATCCTCCACTTTACTTGTCTGTACAACTATCTAGTCAAAACTGAGTATCCTTTTTTATTGTGTTTTGCCTTTTTCCTCCTTCAAAAGGTGACCCCTGTAGGTATAAAATCATGTTTTAACATAAAAAAAAGGTTTTAAAAACCTCCTTTACCTCCCTTATATTAATTAGTTATTTTTTAGACCATTTTTTTCATCTTTGAGCTATGAGCACTTCAAGAAACTAGTTTACTTGTTCCCTGCCTAATTGAATTGCTCTTTGGAACCCTACCTATAGGTATAGGTGCATCATTGGAATTCAAAAAAATGTTTAAAACCTCATATACCTTCCTTATATTAATTTATTTGTTTTTACTTGTATTAAGTCTTTGAATTAGATAAAATCACCCCTTAAATACATTTCTCCATTGAATATATACCTGCAATCACCTACATGTGACTGTAGGGGATCCTATAGATGGTTTCTATCCTCAAAAACTCATGCTAAAAATCCATTAGAAACCTCTTGAAACTATTTTTAGTAATTTTATGCTCACTTTTGTTCAATTTAATCATCCCCTATGTATTTATATGCTTAAATATTACTCATGTATGCTTACTATCTATCACAGTCAATAGTAGTTGACTTTTTTTAGAATAAAGGGACTTGTGGACCACCATTACCTTTGAAACCTATGATAATAATTCCTTGTAATTTCTGTAAGGTATTTAATATAATTTTATCATCCCAACATGTGTGACTTCATTTTCAAATTCCTTCTATGGATTGTGTGTTCCTACAGTTAGTTGTAGGTGGGAAATCATAATAATAAACACACCTATAGATGAATGTAAGGGTCTAAGACACAAACCATGAGTCTATTTTATGATCTCTTAGGTAAAAATTACTCCCTCCAATCATTTATATACATTACTCCATGGTGAAAAGGCCTAATTTTTAACCTTAGGGTGACAAAGGTCTCCTTTTGACTCAAAATTATAGATCAAACTACACGTATGTAGTGTTTTTATAGGCAATTTTAGACCTCAAAATTACCCTCCTCCACTACTCATTATCCCTTCAAACATTTCAAGGTAATTTTCCTATATGGAGGATACAATATAATCACATTATGAGGCATAAAATTTTATTTAAACCTTGTTATGTGATGTTACCAAAACACTGATGGGCCTTTGTTTTGCTCTTTTAGGGACTTGAGGCCTGAACACAGTCACTTGAACCTTTTGGCATAGTTTCACTCTCATTTGACCTCTTTAACAAGACAAAAATTCATGATAAGCCCCTTTAAACATATTAGGGTCTCAATAAAGGCTTAAATTCATGTTTAAATACTCCATTATGACCTCATATCCCTATGTTATGCCCCCTGTAGGTGTGCATTCAGTGTGTAGGTAGTAGGGTGAGCAAATTGGAAAGTGAGCCTTCCCTTTGATTTTTCATGAGTTTTAAACCTATATCATACTTCCAAATTCATATATCACATTCTAAAACATCTTTATAAATTATCAAAACCATACTTTCAACATGAACACTTCTTTTATGGCACTTGTAGATGAGTTGTCCATGGTAGATTGACTATTTTTTCTTGTATATGACTGCAAATATGAAGATCTCTTAGAGAATTAATGTTTAAAGGATGAAGGGAACAATATCACATTGAAAACATGAAATTATAACTATCAAAACATTTTAAAGAAATTTTCAAATCATGAATATTTGGAAATGGTGAAAATAGGCTTGTCATCCCACATAAGACCAATTTGTAAACCAAAGATGATTTTCTCATCAAATAAAATTAAAAAATGAAACTAATAATGTAGTTCATCTAAGAATATATATACAACATCCTCTATATTCCACCTCATTAACTGGTTTGTATGGATTTTCCCAAAATTGAGTAAAACCTATAGGGTACATAAAATAATAGGTAGAAAAGTACAATCACCTTCATGAGGATGGTTCATAAATCACAAGCCACAATTATTCAAAATAATTATATTTAAATTAATGTATCTTATTTTAATACAACCTCTCAAAATCATTTGACTCGAAACCTCTTTAGTTGTCCATACTGCGCAAAAACTTAAAAGTCACTTCTTTATGTCTAAGAAAGCAAAGATGGAATAGAATGGTTTTGGACCAAAAATTTAAATTATAGAGAAAATAAAATGTTGGGATGAGTGTGGGTAATAATAATTAATGTTTCATGAGATTTTCCCATTTGGCATAATTCCCTATGGGTCATACAACTACCATTTTCTTTTCCTTTCTCAAGAAAACTACCTTTTTCTGATGAACATACCAATTTTTAGTTATGTTAGTTTATTAAGACCTATAAAGATGCATTTTATGTGACATCACATTTTAAAACTTTAAAACTTCTTAATAAATCTGTAGAACTCATTAAATGCTCAATTTTGATCCCTAAAATGACTCAAAAGGACATGTTAGCCAATAAAATTAATGACCAAGGCTAATATAACATTGAATAACATTAAATGACCTATTATATACCTTATTACCAAAAATTATACCCATTAAAACACTTGAAAGTCAATTTTTTACCTAGGGGTTCCCTAGTTTGACTTAAAAGTCAAATTTGGTCAATAATTTGGTGACTCATTGGGGTAGTCTACCTGATATACTAACTAGACTAGTAGACTTATCAATAAATTGGGCTTAAGAGTCATATAAATTCTAAGACAAACAATGAAACCTTTGAATATTGACCATCAATACAATACCAATAATTACCTCAGCCACACAAAGGAAAGGACAAACACAAAACAAGGTAATAAACTAACAAGGCACACACGCACGCACACACACACACACACACACACACACACACACACACACACACACACACACACACACACACACACACACACACACACGCACACGCACACGCACACGCACACGCACACGCACACGCACACGCACACGCACACGCACACGCACACACACACACACACACACACACACACACACACACACACACACACACACACACACACACACACACACACACACACGTGCTCAAGGAAGTTAGGGGAATTAGAGAACAAATTATTATGCGTAAATATAAACTAAACATACCTCATTTATAATATCAAAATGAAAACTTATTTAATCATCCTCTTGATGAGATGGATCATAGTGCTAAACATGTTTCTCCTTGAATTGGATGCTTTGTAGATCAGACATATTCCATGGCACTTCACTTGAATTGATCTCAAATAGATCATCTTAATATAGATCTCCAATGTAGATATATTTCTCTTGAACATGTTTACATACCTCATATTTCTACCCACTCTTCATCTCATGGTCATCTTGCATTTTCTTTGTAGGCATGGCTTCAAGAGGATTGATTTATTATTCCTTAGAAGATTAAGACCAATAGGAACTTGTTCCATCCTTCAATAGTTTATGTGTTTCTCATAAATTATTGAGAGGTTGATATCCCATCTTGATGACTTCAAACATGTCATCATGAAATGTATATGCTTCTTGAAAGGATATATTTGAAAGGTTACTTTTCCTTTGCATACTTGAGTGTCAAAGCTACCTTCTCCATCTTTGACTAGATCATATCCTCTTTGAATAGGATTATATCATACCCTAATGATTTCAAATAAGTCATCCAAATGCTGATTAGGATATTTTTCTTGCTCATCCATGATATCTTTCATAGTGATGGAAGAATCAATGATCATTTCTTCTTCTTTGGCACAAAGAAAACATTTTTTCTCATCAACCCAATATATAGATTCTTCATAATAATTCACCTATTCTTCATCAATTAGGACATATTTATGGGTCTTAAGTTTCATCTCATTTTCCACAACATTAATTTTATTCTCAAGGTCTGTAAGATCTTCTATCTTCTTCTTTGTGATTCCAAGACTAGGCATTTTGAAGTCATGTGACTTAGTCTAATGAGGATGCCAAGGAGATAAACTTTCTTCAAGAAATATTTATAATTTTTTATCAACCAAATACTCCTTAGGTTCCCATACCACATTTCCATCAAGGAAAATGGTGATGGGGTGAGTAAAAGATGAACTCGTTAGTGAAGGTGGCACATAGAACTCAAAATAAGATTGAGAGTGGAGTATAGGGGATCCTTTTGGGAGCTCTTGAGGAAGGAGAGGTAGACCTTGGGATAAAACAACTTTATTATCTTTCTTTAAATTTACAACCAATTTATTCATATCTAATTTAGCTTGAGGAATATTGTGAGGAAGGGTGGATGGGGTGTGTTTAGGCAAAGGATCTTCTTTTGGGTCTAAACCTTCCATCACACCTTGACTCAACAATCTCATCTTTGACTCTAACTCTTCAATTTCCTTAGCTAGTTTATCTTGGAAAATTCTTTCTTGAATTTAATAGGAATCATCATGAGTATAATGAAAAGAAAAGGGCTAACATGGAACACAAGAAGTTTCTTGAGGAAGGGTGGGAGGAACTTGTGAAGGATCAACTTTATTCATAACTTCACACTCCTTATCAACCAAAATTATATCCTCATTTCCCCATGATTCCACTATCTTACTCCATCTTAGGATTTTAGTATTAGAATTATTTTCTTAAAGAAGGGTGGGAGGGGTTTGTATAGGATCAAGCTCCTTCTCAAATTCACACTCTTTGTCAAGACTTTTATCCTCTTTCTTTCCCCATGACTCCACTATCTTATTCCAACTTAGGATGTTAGGATTATAAGTCTCCTTCTTAGGTGGTATGGATGCAATGTGAGAGGTAAATGAGGCTTTAATTCCACTTCCTTTCCTACTAACATGGACTACTACATATGCATATTGGCCAACTCAATTTCCCTATCAAGATTAGCTTTAAAAACAAGGTTTCTCCTTTCAACTCTCTCTTCCAACTGATTAGGAAAAGGATGACTTTGATATCCTTGATTGGGATCATGATTAGGGATAAAATATGGTTTATAGGGAACTTAGGGAAGAGGATATGAAGGCTGATAGGTTTGGTGAGGTTGCCTTTCATGAACTCCTAGCTTATCCTCTAAGGAAGAAACTAGGCCACTCACATCAAGCATCTCACTTGTGAGCCTTTGCCAATTATCTCTCTCAATAGGTACCCACTTTATTTTGACCAACTCTAATGAACCTCTCACCTTATGAATAAGATGACTAGGAATCTCTTGACCACATCCCTTAGAGTATCAAAATCCAACATGTACTTCTCATATCCCAAGAGTGTCTTCTTGAAGGTGGAAATGGATTGAGTTGAGAAGTGTTTAAGTTGATTATGAGGAGAAAGACATTAAGGCTACTAACTATAGGACTATTAAAACTCATGAAAAATATAGATATAGTGATGATAAGGGTCATGATGGGGTTGGAAATGGTCATTACAATACTAGTAAGAATCACACCAAGGTTGATTAAGAGCTTTCTCTTGTTGATAAGGAATGGCATAAACTTTAAATGTCTCACCAACTTGTGTAATAAAAATCTCGACACCAAAATTAACCATGAAACCTCATTTAAAGTAATAACACAAAGAAATATTCTACCAATAATCTTCAAAGGATAACCTAGACTACTTGACTAGTTGATATAGCTTTAGAGTCACCATTGATACTTGAATAGATGCCTCTAAAGGCTGATTATTGAAAGATAACACCAAAAATATTCCAAACTCTTGAACCAAGAGTCCCACTGAGCATGCCAAAAAAATTTGTCACTTACATTTTCACCCTTTGAAGAGATGACAAATCTCTCCTCATCTAATTGGCACAATGGAAACACCTCTAGGCTTGTGGGTAGCCTAAGGATGAGGTGAATCTCTAGATAGGGCTCACTCCCTTGATTTACCACTTTATATCAAAAATACACTTAAATTTGGGGGGTGAAAAAGGATATAAATAAATAAAATAAAACTAACCTAAGGGAGGTGATACACCAAAATAGATGACTTCCAACTAGCAACATGTTACACATGAAATCAAAGGACAAATTAAGCATACACTTATCCAATCTACATATTCTCACATCAATGTTACATTATGAGGTTATGGATGAATTTGAAAAGCTATGTGGAATAGACAATTAGCCTTGAATGGAAATAATGAAAATAATAACTTACTCAATCCTTGAAATTTCTTAAAACACTTCACATGCCCTACAAGAATCTTTCCAACTGAAAATAAGATGTAAGAATGAGACAACATGCTAAAGTATCCATAATATTCACTAAAAAAGATCTAACATTCAAGTAAAACACACTAATAAAAGTCATGATGAGTTAAAACATTAGTATTATTATGGATCAAATGGTATGAAAATGAGTAGGGCTTTGCCATACTCAGGTGGAGCATAAGTTATAATGGCCAAAATGGTTAGTTCTTATAGAACTTGAGAGAGAAAGGAAAAGAGAGAATTCCAAGTGTCACAAGGATATTTTTAAATCTGATATAATAGTTTAATTATGCATGATAATATTATATGGGATGAACGATGCAAATTAAATAAGTACAAATGTCAATCCAAGTCATAAACCTCATGAAAAGTGGCATGAAACCCTCATTCTGGCTCAAAAACTACCTTCATGATTTAGACATATTTGAACATTCCAAAATTGATTATTAATAGTTTTTATGATTATAAAAAAAGTAAAGGGTTTTAGACATGCCTCTTCATGTATTATTTGTAGGCCTGGTCATCTAGAATCACTTAAAAGTGAGCCATCATCATCTACAATCTAAAAAACTCCTCCTTCATGCACTCTACACACTTGTCATCAAATTTGGCTTTATTTTCTCATGAAAATATATGAGATTAAGTGTCTCAAAATTTTAAATTCCATACATGTCTTATAATCATCATGGACACCTTAAAATCACCCCACTTGATGTTTTCCACCCTTCTCCTAGCTTGTCCAATATGTTAGTTTTGACTAGCTAAGATGAGAGATCCTATTGAGGCACATAGGATTTTTAATAAATCATCAAATAAACATCATTAGTTATAAAAAATATTAATATTTCATCCAAATTTGTTTTCGTCTCTTGGAACCTCCTATATCCTATAAAATACACAAAATAGTTAAGAAAATCATGTTTTGTATTATGTCTATATAGTTTCATACAATAAAAAAGCATGAGGAGTATCTTGAGGGAGTCTCCTACAATTTTAAATATTTTTCATGTTCAAAATATTTCATTATATCAACTATCCAACTCTATTTCTCCAAACTTGTCTTGACTTAGGGTTTGCAAGGGTTTTAAGCTTATTTTGACTCTTAAGCTTTATTCATAAATATATGACATCCAAATTGAAAAAAAAAATCCACAAAAATGTCCCTAAATACCCATAATAACCTTCCCTAACTCCTTTGTCTTCCATGCAAGGCCTCATGAAAGATATGAACACTTGAAATTGACCTATCAAGCTTATTTTCTTATTCTTTGCAGGTTTGAGTTAGTTTTTGAGCTAAAAGTGACCTTCTTGATTCTTTCCTTGTAATTTTAAATTTTTCATATACCCTTAATGACCATATTAACATTTTTAAACAATTTATATATATCATCTCATGTTATAAGTGTGGAAGACCCCCCATTTGGACAATAGGCCTAATGTTGGTCTTGTAGCCTATCTGTAACTTTTGGTTTTTATACCTTTCTATTTGATTTAATTTCATTACATAAGATTATAAAAACCTATAATTACCCTATATACATGTTCCAATACACTATAAATTCCACTTATATTTAGAATTGAAATTGGCCCCTCGTTTGGCCTTTAGGCATAACCATGCTTCATGAGCCTATCTGCAATTTTAAGGGTCCAGCGCACCCTATTTGGTTTCATCCTCTTAATAAATGTTTTTAGTGTTTTTTTTTTATGTCATAAAACTTTATAAACTTCCATATAGTGTAAAAATAACTCCTATTCTCATCTCTCTATACACTGTCCTCTAAGCCTACTAATTTTATTCCCAAGGAAGCACCCTCTATCTGAGACAAAATAGAGGGCACTCCCACTATTTTCTTAGATAATATGAATATTTGAGAGATTTATCCAAGTTATGGATACCATATATACTAATTTTAGTCTTTTTTTTTGTCATTTGACCTTCCAACTCCTCAAGAATCCAAAGCTAACAGTATGAAATGGACTATGTGTAGGGATGTTGGAGAGTAGACTATGTGTTTCATCATTTAAACCCCCTACTTATTCTCAATAAATCATGATAGTTACATGAAACTATATTGACCATAATTTAATTTCTATCATTCCATCTCATCACTCTAATCCTCCATTTTACTTCACCATACAACTATCTAGTAAAGACCGAGTATCTTTTTTTTACTGTGTTATACCTTTTTCCTCCATCAAAATGTGACCCTTGTAGGTATAAAATCATGGATTAACCTCAAAAAAAGTGTTTAAAACCCCCATTACCTCCCTTATAGTCATTAATTATTTTTTGGTCCATTTTTTTCATCTTTTAACTATGATCACTTCAAAAAACTAGTTTACTTGCTCCGTACCTATCTATATTGCTCTTTAGAACCCTACTTGTAGGTATAAGTGCATGATTGGACTTCATTATAATGTTTAAAAAATCCTATACCTCCCATATATTCATTTTAGTTCTTTTTACTTTTATTCATTCTTGTATTTATAGAAAACCACCCCATAAACACACTTATCCATTGATTGTCTACCTATAGTCACCTACAGGTGACTATAGAGGATCCTATAGATGGCTTCTATCCTCAAAATTCATGATAAAAGTAAATTAGAAACCTCCTAATATTATTTTAATTCAATTTATTCTTTTTTTATTTCAATTTAATCATCCCCTATGTATTCCAATGCTAAAATATTACTCATGTATGCTTATTACTTGTGTCACAGTCAACAATAGTTGACTTTTATGAGTCTAAAGGGACTTATGGACCACCATTACCTTTGAAACTTGTGAAAATCATTCCATGTAAGTTATTTAAGTTCTTTAACATAATTTTTTTCATCCCAAAATGTGTGAATTCATGTTCAAATTCCTTCTATGGATTGTGTGTTCCTATAGTTGGTTGTAGGTGGGCAATCCTACTAATAAACACACTTGTAGATGAATGTAGGGGTCTAAGACATAGCCCATCAGTCTATTTCATGATCTATTAGGTCAAAATTACTCCCTAAAATAATTTAGATACATTAATCCATGGTTTTAAATCCTAATTTGTAACCTTAGGGTGACAAAGGTCTCCTTTTGACTCAGAACTGTAGATCAAACATGTATTTAATGTTTTTATAGGCAATTTTCGGCCTCAAAATTACCCTCCTCCACTACTCATTATCCCTTCAAACCTTTCAAGGTCATTATCATAGATGGATTATTCAATATAATCACATTATGAGGCATAAAATGTTATTAAAACCTTGTTATGTGATGTTCCCAAAACACCTCTGGGCCTTTATTTTGCTCTTTTAAGGACTTATGGCTTGAGCACAGTCACTTGAAACTTTTATCATAGTTTCACTCTCATTTAACCTCTTTAACATGTCAAAAATGTATTATAAGGCCTTTTAAACATATTTTGGTCTCAATAAAGGCTTCAACTCATGTTTCAATACTCCATTATGACCTCATATCCCTCTGTGAAGCCACTTGTAGGTGTGTATTCAGTGTGCAAGCAATAAGGGTGAGAAAATTGGATAGTGAGCCTTCCATTTTATCTTTCATGAGTTTTAAACCTATATAATAATTCAAAATTAATCTTTAAAATTCTAAAACACTTGGATAAATTTTCAACATGAACACTTCCTATATGGCACATGTGGATGAGTTGTCCATGGTAGACTAACTATTTTTTCTTACATATGACTGCAACTATGAAGATTGCTTAGAGAATGAATTTTGAAAGGAGGAAGGGAACAATATCACATTAAAAACATGAAAATATAACTATCACAACCTTATTAAGACATTTTAAAAGCATGAAGATTTGTAAATGGTGAAAATAGGCCTATCATCCCACATAAGACCAGTTTGTAAACCCAAGATGATTTGCTCATCAAATCAATTTAAAAATTAAAAATAAGTATGGGATAAATCTGAAAAGAGATAAAAAAATACTTTTTATTCCACCTTAGTAATTGGTTCATATATTTTTTCCCAAAATAGAGCAAAACCTATAGGGTGCATGAAATAGTAGGTAGAAAAGTATAGTCAATTTTCATGAGGATGATTCATGAACCACAAGACACCATTATTAAAAATACTTATATTTAAATTAATATATATAATTTTACTACAACCTCCCAAAATCATTTGACTTGAAACCTCTTTAGTTGTTTGTACTAAGCAAGAACTTGAAGGTCACTTCTGCATGTCTAGGAAAGCAAAGATGGAGTAAAATGCTTTTGGGCCAAAAAAGGCACTTCCAGAGAAAATAAAATGTTGGGATTAGTTTGGGGAAGATGAAAGGATGTTCTATGACATTTTCCCATATGGAACAATTGCCCATGGGTCATACACGTGCCATTTTCTTCTCCTTTCTCAAGAAAACTACCTTTTCTTTTGATGAACCTACAAATTTTTAGTTATGTTAGTTTATTATGACCTTTAAGGACACATTTAATTTTAAATAACATTTTATAACTTTCACACTTACCAATAAATCTATACAACTCATTAAATACTTAATTTTGACCTCTAAAATGACTCAAAAGGACATGTTGGCTAATAAAATTAATGAAAAAGGCTAATATAACATTGAATAACATTAAATGACCTATTATATACCTTGTTACCAAACACTAAACCCCCTAAAACACATAAAATTCATGTTTTTACCTAGGGGTGCCCTAATTTGACCTAAAAGTCAAATTTGGTCAACACTAACACAATGTTGGAAATAAAATAGGTAGGAAATAGGCTGGAAGATAGTTCTATAATAGTTGTTAAATTTTAGATCTGATATTTCTAGCCTTATGGACACTAACATTAACTTGGGATGGTTGTTTTGATATTACTATTTGGATTTGACGTAAGTGTCCTATACATAATACTTGTTAAAATGAGATGTGACCAACTAGATGCTTTTAGGTTTGACTTCACCTTTACTCTAGTGCATTAATATTTGGGTCATGGACTGTCTCTCCTCATAAATTTTCAAAACCCTAGTTCTTCATCTTCATGGTGACCTTGGGTAAAAATGGGTTAGTGGGCACATGGTGTCGAGATAACCTCAAATACCCCACTATCAATGGGTATTGCCTACATAGTAAAATTCTCTATAAGAAGGCCTCATTCTCATATATTTTTCCCCTACATGTTAGTTTTTGTGTGAATCATGTAATATTGTACAAATCAAGTACAATAGTGACCTAGCTTGTAACTTGGTAAATTAGGCTCTTGGGTTGCTCCTTTAATACTTCATACATGTAGATGTATTGTACCTATAACTGATATGTAAATAGGGAAGTGTTGTTCAATTAAATTCTTTATATATTTATTTTGATAGTTTACCTTGGTCTCTTTGGTCTTTTTCTAGGTGAAGAATGAATGAGAGATGATCTTATATTGATATCAATCCCTTTGGAGTAATAACTCACATTAAAGCACTTAAGTCAACCATTATGATACATTTTATTTGTAAATTAGATGAATTTAGGGCACTATACACTTGTTTTGGCTCGGGACACTAACATTGATGCTAGTTTTTATCTCATACATTAGTGTTTAGGGAGCATGAAAGTACGTATAATTTCAAAACTTTTAGAGATTGAAGATAAGTACTTTTTAAACATTATAGACAAGATAGAAGGCCTAAATCATCAACATAAGACTAGTTAGACTAAGAGCTATACACCAAGGGGCATAATATAAAGTATATGTAAGACTTGTGAAAGCATAAAAGATCCAAAACTGAGAGGAACAACCAAGGTCTGAGTTTGCCAAGTGTAAAAGACTGAGGTGCTATATAGTCCATAAATATCATCTACAACATGTTCAAATTTTCATTTTATATAAATTTCTCAACATAGATGATATTAATACAAATTATTAATGCCATCTTCACACAAGATTTAAATTACCATAATATAATGGATTCAAATTTAACATCTAAGAGAAATCTTCTAGTTAGAGTCTCTCATAAGATGGATGAATCAACAAAAATAATAACAGTCAAGAAAGAGAAAGTTAAGGTGCTCAATAAAGGGAAATAAGTAGTTTAAAAAGCACTATCTAATGTGAATAAATCTACTTTCAATAAGAGGAAACCACTTCACTTTGATAGATTCATAGATCAACTTCATGATATTTTATGAACATTGTTGGATAAGAAGCTAATGAGTCTTCCTCCTAATTACTATCATCCTCATCATCATCTTAAGTACATAAAAGGAAATCTATTTTTCACATATCATGATATTAATTTACATCAAGATAATGATTGTTATATTGCATGAAAATATTACACAACTTATAGATAAATGGATTTTTACAATTCAAATCAATAAAACAAGAATAAAAGATACTATGGTCTAAGATAAAGTTACATCTCTCCTTACAAAGAAATGACTACCAAAGTAAAAGCGACAAGTTTCAAATCATAGATATGAATAGGTAATACATACTTCATAGAAATAAAAAAATCATCAACATTATCAATCTCCACTATCACAAGTAACCAATACAGGTATGACTATGTCCAAGAATAGAAAGCTAAATATTAAATATCAAAAGTCAATTATAAATGACAATCAATATGGTTCACAATTTTGGTTTCCATTGGGGTGGTAAAATCATTCTATAAATCTCAGTTAGTTTGATTAGACACAGTATCATGATTGATAATGGGTCAAGTGAAAATGGATGTACAATGACACTTATTTACACTCTTGGGTACACACAGAATAGGATTTACAATATAAATCAAGACTAGTCAAACCATTTGATGAGCATACATAAAAATCTCTTGCCATATAGTGTTACTTCTTCATGTAAGCTCTGCAACACTAGCTACACCATTAGTCTTCCTAAACACAAAGGTTTTTAATATGTTTTTAGGATTCCCTTAGATATATAAGTTCCATGTAGTACCATCCATAGTACATAAATGTCTAAAATATATATGTTGTAAGAAAGTGCTCAAAGTTGTAGGCATTGAATATGAATACCCTCTATAGTTAGTGGTAACTCTTCTTCCTCCCCCACCACCATGACACATGGTTGTTTCACCTATTCAAGAGAATAATAAGGAGATATTTATTTCACCTATTCCATAAGATAGTATAGAGATAATTGTTGTTGTTTAATTTTCAAGTCTCATTTATCCCTCATAACTCACATGCTAGGAACAAGATTTCTAGGCCTAGACCAACTGAGTATGAACTAGTAATACCTTCATTATTGATCTTCTTAGATATAAATCAAGTATTTGATGAACTATTTGGATTTTCTCATATATTTATATGTTTCCATAAGGCTTAATAAGTCTAATGAGATTAAAAGGTCATATTAGCCTTTTTTAAGGCCTATTTGATTACTAAAGGCATTAAAGGGTGTTTCTCAATGCAAAAGCATATCAAAAAGGACCAAAATCAAGTCATTAACTCATGAAAAAGGGGTGTATCATTTAAAAAGGTTTTATAAAGTTTATTTAGAGGTTTGAAACTCTTTCACAACCCTTGAAGTCCATAAATCTTGTTCAAAACATCTTTGCCATTATTTTCCCTCCTATCTTGCCTCTTTGTAGACTCCTTCAATCTTCCAACATGGAAAAATCTCATTCAAGACCATGATCAGGCCTGTTACAACTTCCAAACTCTCATTCAAAAATATCAAAGCCATTTATATTTCTTTCAATATGTTTATTTAGGTTTTATAAATATTTATCATCCTTTCACTCTCTCTTACATCCATTCAGTACCATTTCAAACTTCATATAGGTTTCCAAGCATGGATATGAATCCATTGACATGAAAAATAAGGAACACAAAGTGTTCTTGATTGATCAAGTTTATGTAATGATATTAATTTACCAAATAATTAGAAATACAACAACAGATCACAATGATATGGAAATATAGTAGAAAATATGAATAATAGATAAGCCACTTTAAGGGTGCAACCTCCCAAATGCTTACAATAAGAAATGAATACTATAATATGATTATGAAAAACTAACCCTAACTCATATTTTTAGTCTACTAAGGCCATATACAACCCATAGGCTAACCTACTAAGCATATTATTGTATAGAGAAATGTAAAATAATATGCAAAAGGGTTATGCAAGTCACGAGTCAGCTACACATATCCCTAGATATGTTAATGGTTAAAGTTGTAGCATGCCCCTCCCCTTAAAAACAACATTTTCCTCAATGTTAAATTAATCTTGAATGTTTTTTCATGAATGCCTCATCCTCCCAAGTAGCATATTTAGAAGGAAGATTCTTCCATTTGATCAAATACTCTATAATCTTTTTAGACCATAGCTACTTAGTGTGTATTTGAAGTACCACTTAAAGATCAAGAATAACCCTCCCTTCCTCATCTATTTCTAGTAAATCTATGTCTCATGACCTTTTTAAGGCAAGATATATGAAATACTAGATGAACATGAGTGGGTGGAGGAAATTCTAGCTTGTAGGCCACACTACCAATTTTATGCAAGATCTGATAAGGGCCATGATACTTGGGAGATAACTTGTTATCCTTTTTTTGTTGATTTAAGTACATATGCTTATATAGTTACAAGCAAATAAATACCCAATCACCAATTTCAAAACTCCTCTCACTCCTATGTTGATTTGCCTATTCTTTTATGTAATTTAGGGCCAAACCTAAATTTTCACATAAACTAGCAAGAACTTCTTATTGATGTTAAAGGTGTTCCTCCATTGTATGCACATTTGGGTGGGACTTCAAGGGTGAAGTGAGGTATGGAGGATGGTATAAATATCTTTCCATAAAAGGATACATTTTAGATGAACTATGCACTAAATTATTATACCACCATTCAACTAGGGGAAACCACTGAACCCATTTATCCTATTTGTCTAACACAAAGAAATGAAGGTACCCTTCCAAACACTTATTGACTACCTTATTTTTTCCATTATATTGATGAGGGTAGGATGAGATATGATCCAATTGGGTTGCCAAACATGCAAATAATTATGTCCTAAAATTACTAGTGAATATAGGATCTTGATCACTGATAGTAATCTTGGGAGTACCATGCAATTTCTAAATTGTATTGAGAAATGCAAAATCTACTATACTAGACACCAATGGTTGAGATAAAGAAAAAAAATTAGCATAATTCATTAGTCTATCCATAATGACCATGATAACATTTCTACCTTAAAATCATGGTAACCTAGTAATGAAATCCATTAACACCTCTTCCCATTGTTGACTAGGGTTGGATAAGGGTTACAAAAGACCTAGGATTTTAATGGTTTCACATTTATGTTACTAATAGACCATACATTCAGCCACATATGTCTATACATCCCCCTTGATTTCTTCACAAAAATAATTCTTATTGACTCTATGATAGGTTTTAAAAAAACTTGAGTGATCACCAAGTGGAGATGTATGAAGTTCTTGAAGGATTTTCTATTTGATAAAAGAATTCTAACAAAGATATAATCTATCTTTGTACCATAATGCATTCCCATTCCATGTAAAATTTTAAATATAATTTGAACCCTATTTTATATTTTGAATCAATGCATGGGTAGCATTATCATTCTCTTATTTTGACCTTACTTCCTTGAGCTAGTCTACCTGCCAAATGGTCATGGCACATAACAGTGCCTCAACTTGTTCATCTCACCTAGATAGTGCATCAACCACCATATTTTATTTTACTTTCTTTATAATATTTAAAAATAAAATCCTAATTTTTTTCTCACCCATTATTGTTTTTATTTAGAGGATAACTATTATTCCAAAAAATATTTAAGGCTATCATGATTAGTCTTTACCTAAAAGTGATGACCCAATAGATAAGATCTCCATTGTTTGAATGCATGTATAATAATCATCATCTCTTTTAATATACGGGTTTGAGCCAAATTTTTACCTTTAATTTATGACTTTAAAATTCAATGGGCCTACCGTTTTTCATGATTACTACACCCATACCATATCCAAATGCATCTTTTTAACCACAAAAGTTTTTGAAAAATATGGAGTAGCCAATACTGAAATGGTGCATAGAGCCATTTTAATCTATTAAAATGCCTTAGTAGTTGTATCAATCCATTAGAAGTCATATTTATTCAATAAATAAGTGAGCAATGATACAATATTATCATAGTTTTTGACAAACCTATGATAGTAACCAGTTAGCCCTTGAAATCCCCTTAGTTACTTAAGTGTCTTGGGAATCTACCACTCCATGATGGCTTAGATTTTTTTAGGATGAAATTTTACTCCATCATGTGATAAAATATGACTCAAATATTCCACTTCCCAAAATCTAAAATCACATTTAGATGGTTTATCATACAAATTATTTTTCTCGAGAAGTGAGATTACCTGTTTCACATACTACAAGTGGTCTTCCCAATTTTTATTGTAAATAAGGATGTCATAAAAAAAACACAAGTACAAACTTTATCAAAAATGGCCAAAAAATCATATTCATCAAACTCTAAAATGTGGATGGTGCATTGGTGAAACTAAAAGTCATGACCAAAAAATTATACTGGCCTTCGTGAGTATAGAAATCTATTTTAAGAATGTCCTCCTCATGGATCTAGATTTGATGATACCTAGAGAAAATATCTAATTTGGTAAAATAAATAGCATAATTTAATTAATCTAACAAATCATCAATTATAGGAATAGGAAATTTATCTTTGATAGTGAACTTGTTGAGCTCTCTATAATCTAGGCACATCCTCCAATTTTCATCCTTCTTTCACACCATGACTACTAGAGAAGAATATTCATTTTGTCTATGGCAAATGGTTCATGTCTCCAAAAACTCTTGTACCTTTTTTTCAATTTCACTCTTTTAAGCATAAGGATATTTTTATGGTTTGATGTTGGGTGGCATACTTCCAATAATGAGTCTAATGACATGATCATGAATATGACTAGGAGGAATACCTTTTAGCATGGGGCGAAAAACAACTGAATGTTCATCTAATATTTTTTATAAATTAGGATGGGTAAACTTTTTAGTTTGTTGAACATAAATGTAAAACAATCATGCCATAAATATTTTAGCATCTTGGTCATATAATGTGAACTAACCACTTATTAAGATTTAAATTTAATCCCCACAATTCCACTGGCTTGCCTTTAGAATGAAAGCACATGAATAGTTATTTGAAATTCATCTTAATAGTACCCAATGTGGTGAGACATTATACTCCCAAAACAATGTCAGTCCCACCCATAGGAATAGAAAACATATGAGAATATAGAAAATAATCCCCCATTATTAACTTAATATTGTGATATTTTCTAGAACAATTTACTTTACCACCATTTGTAATCATGACTTGAAATTTTAGGGCTGGGTAGATCAAATAATTTAAATAAATAGACAACTTATTGTTGATGAAATTGTGTGTACTTCATGAGTTAATCTACATCTTGACCTTCTATTTCTTAAGGAAACCCACCACCTTTAGAGTTTGAGGAGTAGAAACACCTTCGAGGGCATGATAAGAGATAGTAATTTGAGAATATACAGTGTCATCCTTGGGTCCTTTAAAAATCTTGCCAGATGCTTCCTCATCTTCTTCATCCTTATCAGCCCCTTCGATGTAAAATAAATTATTTTCAGCACATCGATGACCTTTACTCCATTTGTTATCAAAACAACAACACAACCCTTTTGTATGCTTCTCCTTAATTTTTTGTAGTGTCAATATGGTAGGTTGAGGTAGTGATGGAGTTGGGAAGGTGCATTCCTAGCTAATAGTGAAAGGACAACATTTGCTCATCTCTTTTTAGTATGTTAAGTGTGCCCTTAGTATAGCCTTAGATATAGTTGTGGGGTTAAACATGCAAACCTCCAATTGAATACTATCTTGTAGTATACCTAAAAAAAGGTTAGTCCAATTTAGATTAGTGATGTCCTCCACATGTAAGGATAGATTCTAAAACTAGTGAATATAATCCTTTACTATTCCTATTTTTGGTAGTTTGGCTAACTATCTAAAGTAGTTTTCAAAAACATTATCCTGATAGTGAGACATTAGTTCATCAAATAATATTAACCATGTAACAAAATCGCCATTCTTCTTATTTTTAACACAAACTAATGATACCAAATAAATGGCTCAAGTTTTAGATATAGAGATGCCAAGACAACCTTTTGATAGATAGGAGTTTGGTGTAAAACAAATAAATTTTTAATTTGAGTTATCCAAGTGAGTGGATCCTTACCATCAAACTTACACAAGTCCACTTTTGGAAACATTGATTTCACCCCCATATTGGTGGTGTTAGTGTTGAGAGGAGGAGGAATAGAAGGAAAAAGTGGAGTTTTGTTGAGTGGAAAATGAGATGAAATGATATCTAATTGTGTCATGATCTTCTACAACTAATTTTTCATACCATTAAGCTCCCTTACATTGCTAACATTTGAGTTTAGAATTGTACATCCTTCTACATCAGGCCATGTAGATTTGATTGAATTTGAGAAATCATCTCTAAAGACATCATATCATAGGTTTCATAATTTATGTCATCCCCTAAAGGATTTTTAGGGGTGTGTTTCCCTTTCTCCCATATGCGAGTGTTAGGACCAGCCATAAGAAGGCGTGATGGTGAAACTTAATTTACCCCATTGACCCAAATTTGATCATGAATTTTTTTTAATATGTCGACCTCAAATAAAAAATATCAAAGAATAGACCCAAACTAATTTTTTATATTATTTACAAAAATATAAATAAATTATAAAAATTCTGTAAATTGTGATCTATGGAATGAATTTATGAAAAACCCTAAAATGGTAATAAAATCTAAAAAAAAGATATAAATGAGCTGATATTTTAATGGAATATTACTTGAATGATTTATTAACTCCAATAAAATAATTACATATAAATTTTCAACCATTATTGAGATATAGCCAAATTCTAAGATCTAGGGTTTTTGACCCGATTATGGCCTAAATCGAGACTCTGATACCACTTGTAATCATATTAATTTACTAAATAATCAAAAATATAATAATAGATCATAATTATATTTAAATATATCAAAAAATATGAATAATAGATAAGACACTTTGAGGGGGGAACCTCTTAAATGCTTGCAATAAGATATAAGTACTATGATATGATGATGAGCAACTAACCTTACCTCCTATTTAAAGTCTACCAAGGCCATGAACAACCCATAATATGACATAAAAATAATATGAGTACATATAAAAATGTAAAATAATATTAAAAAGGGTTATGTAAGCCACAAGTTGGCTACACATATCCCTAGACATGTTAATAGTTAAGGGTGTAGCAGTTTCTATGCAAAGTTGCAAGCATATTTATAATCTGTGTATCATGAGAATGAGTAATGAAGGAAGATATGAGAAGTTTTATGGTCTACATGATATTACAAAGTTTTGTATAATTATTTCCAAGATTCTCATTACCTTTTATGGTCGTGACAAAGATCTTGAGCATCAAACATAGGTCTACATGTCAGTAATAAGGTTTGGAAGTTAAAACAAAGCTTTCATGAGTTAGAAACTAAATCTACAGGTTTGTTAGAAGTCTACACAACCTTTTTGAATATCTAGTGAGAAATAAGTAGAGGATGAAAAGGTCTTAAAGGTCATCAATAAGGAGTTGCATGTTTTCAATAAATCAAATGAGGTTTTAAATCCATGAAACAATCCAAAACACTATGTTTGTAGGGTTTACAAGCAAAAAATAGTCATGTTTGATCATGTTTATTCTCATGCATGGTGTTTGGAAGGTTTTTTAGGAGTCTTGGAAAGTCTCAATACATATTTTGATGGTATACATACTTCATGAGGAGTCATAAATCATGTGTATCTCTTAAAGACCTTTCACACTCTAAAACTTGGTCTAAATGACCACTAAAACCCTAAACCCATGATAGTACCTTTTAACAATTTTGAAGTATTGGATGGGCATGTAAAAATGTTGTAGAGCTACGTAAAGACAAATCAAAATCTTTAAATAATTTTTAAAGTTTTTGAGCAATATATTAGTAAGAAACAAAGGTTTTAGGTCTATATAACTAGAAACATGACTGTATGTTGCTTTGTTGTAGGTAGAATATTATGGGTTTCAAGCAGTATCAAGGATGTCATCAGGTCTAAGATAGATTTTTATAAAGTTTATTGATGAAATATATAAATATCCATGGTTTCATGATATTTTTATGTATAGATAAGAGTTTTTTGAGCTCTAAATGCCTTCATACATTCTTTAAACAGAGTTATAAAGGGTTTCATGATCTATAAAGTTTACTATGGGTCTGTAATATAGTTTTCAACTTTCCATGAATGTATCAAGAATAATACATGAAGTTTAGAGCATCATTTAGAATCAACACATTTGGAAATTTTTTTAAGGTTTTCCCAATGGTATAAAGCTAATATTCAAGGTTGTTAATATATTTAGCATGTTTCCAAGGTTTTTGAGATCTTAGAATGAAGGTTGTGGTTGTAGATCATGATCTAAATAAATTTATAGGTTTTTTCATAAGTTCCCAACATCTCATGATGTTGTTAAGCAGATATCCATAGTTTCATGAGCATATAATGACAACAAAAAGGGTTTTAACACTTTAAACCCTTAATGCAAATCTTAATGTAGAGAATACAAGGTTTACAAATATAAAACAAGGTTTTATAATATGTATAGGTACTCATACAGATCTGCAAGGTCTAAGACATAATTTCATAATCATAAATCCTTCAAAACATGTCTACAACAAACTTTAACATAGCTTCTAAGATTGTATCAATGTCAAGATCATCAAAATAGGTTTAGGATCATTATTTAGATGGTTTCATGATCATATAAGGATAGTAAAGGGTTTTAGATTCACCAAAACCTAGAAACCAAGTATCCAAGCAAAGAATAGAATATGTCTTGATCTAGAATCATGAAGCATAAATATTTCAAGGTTTCCATGTACAAACTTCCGCATAAGTTTGTAGGTAGATTACAAAATATCATGGTATCTAAGACCTAATCATAGACCTACAAACAAAGTTATTTTAAGGTTTTTTATGATGTAAGGAGAACAAATGGGTTTTCATCATCTCAAGACCTAGTAAACAAGTCTACAAAAAGTTTGTGAGGCTACCATTATGGTATAATGTTGAAACAAGTCTTTAAAACTCTTAAGCCTACCTACAGGTCTACAATAATGTTCTCTTGATTGTATAAGGTCAAAATAGGGGTTTTATAGAGGTTCCAAAGCATGATCTAGGATCATCGAGAGGTCTACAATATGTTTCCAGTGTTTCAAGCATCACAAATAAACATCTAATAGGTTTGTAGTAGGGCTTATAATTTTTCATGATCTTGTAATGTAAAAATAGGAAGATTCATAATCTTAAAGACCTTCATATAGGACTAAAAATAGAGTATTCAAGTTCTAATCACACCAAGAAGTTTGAAGTAAGAAATAATGCTTCAATGATGATGCAATCTAAAAATAAGGTTTTAGAGCTTATAAGCGCTAGCTAGCAAGTTTGTAGTAGGGTATTTGAAATTTTTTTTATAATTTAATGTGAATATAGGGCCTCCATAGAATTATTTAGAGTACTCATAGGTCTATAAGGTAGATTTCCATAGATATACAAGGTTTCATAATGATATTATACTAATACAATGTATTAAGGATTGTATAATGTGATATAAAGGAGTATATAGGGATACAATAGAATTATAATAAGGGTTCTATATTGATCAAAGATAAAATAGGGTTCTAGAGCTTATACATACCTAGATAGCAAGGGAGGTTCATTTTCTCCTAGAATTATCATGTGAGAGCCCTATAGGTCTTCAAATAAATAAGTTAAAGTGATCAAATGGTTAACAACATTGTAGGGACTTCAAGCATATTATCAATCCTATGTATAAAGTAAGGGACAAAATGTTGGATCTCTTTGTACACAACAAGGAAACCCATCTCTACATCCCTTGTTTGAGATGGTAAATGTAATTTTATAGGGTATAGTGTAGGAGAGTAGGTTGGAATGTAGGATAGTAAAGATGTTACTCATAATAAGCATGTTTTCAACCCACTCTTAGCCAATAAAACTATTGGAAACACCCTCCAAGTAGTAAGATCTAATAATTTAAGACCTCAATTATGTAATTAAAGTCTATTTAACCTTCTCAAACATACATAAAGAATAAAAATAGCCTAGATAGGTTTCTAAGGACTGAGATAAGGTCTATTTAGACTTATTAATGATTTAAGTTGATTGAGAGGGTGAAAAAAACATGGAACCAGTTAAAAACATGCTCCTAAAGAGATGCAACCTCCTCAAGGCAGTTGGAATTGATGAGAAATATGTGTAAAAGCTAAATGGGTGAGTTATGTTAGTTTAAGACCTATTTTGGTGAAAGAGATTTAGATAGGGATCTAAGCATTGAGAATAGGTCAAGATAAACTAACTTCTCTCTAACCATCACATGTTCAAAAGGAAGGTGGTGAGTTCATAGCCTTTTTAGGATTTTCTCAAACAATAATACCAAGTCATCATCTAAGGAGAATCAAAATCAATAATTTTAGGATACAAATGGAGTGAATATAGGATGGTTTTATCCTCCACTATGCTAAACAATGAGCCAAGTCTATATGGGAACAAGTCCAAGGCATTAAAGGAGTTTAATGCATCTAACTTATTGGTCACCTTATATTACACATGTATGATCAAATGGATGTAGTTGAGGATGTTAATGTCTCTTCATATCTCACTTGTATTCTCTATATATGATTGTAAAATGATGAAAAAAGGAGCCTTTTAATATGGTGTAATAAAATTAAGCTCATTTTAATACTATATATTATCTTTAGCCTTGACATTAATAAAGAGTTGATATTGCCTTTCTTCAACTTTCTTTCATGATGTGTATGACATTAGGGTCATTTATCTTTGCTTGTTGATTTTAGTATTTTCACTTGTGATGTTGTCCAATTCTTCTTAACTTCGTTCAAAAGTATATCACTTTATTTTATAGGTTGTATGTTGTGTATAGTCAATTTTATGTATAATTAGTTATGGATTCTCATCATTTGATCCTTTTTAAGGTGAAGTTTGGTCCCTCTAGATGTATTTTTATACTTAATACATTCATGGAAAGTACTTATGTGAGATATGTGTGAATTTAAGATTGTTTAGACAAGTTATTAGTTTTGAAGGTTGTCTTATGCCTATTTAATCAAGTTGATGAGTTCTCTAAGATTTTTAAATCACCATTTATGATTTTTAGTTTACCTTTATCCCATTTTATATGATAATAAGTTTAGTATCAATTACAAATAAGTATTTCTAGTGGTGTTTTAGATCTACAATCTGATCTTACATCAGATACACTTAATTTAGGTAGGATATATCCTTATTCATAGGTTTATCCCAAGGATCCAAGGTCTCACACCTTGGGGATGTTCCCATTATTGGACTAAATAATATTACTAATCAAATGAGTGCAAGATTCATTTGTAAATAGTTTTTGGCATGCCCAGTGGAACACTCAATTCCATTAAATCAAAAGTTTTAGATAATAAATTTGGTGTTATTATTAATCAGCCCACTTTGGTACCCCTCACTAAAATAATTAGATAATTAAATCCAACCGTTACCCCTTATAATGAGATGCATGAATTCAAAACCTTGCTACAAAATTTTGGGATTGAATTGGTATCTTGTAAAAGGTAGAAAACTTAGCATAATAGATCTTATCATCTTTTTAATCGAGCATATCAACCCAATAGGTAGCCTTATCAAGGTATTACCCAAAGACAAGGCTAAATAGGTTATACTAATACCTTGAGCATCCAAAACTTAGTCATTTCAAGTTATTCTAAGGTTATTAATCTTGTTCAAAATAACTTAGTTCAAGATTATGAATGATGCTACGTTTTTAATCAACCCCATAATCAAAATATTTGTCCAAATAGGGTTCTTAGCTAATATATAATGGTTTAAAGTGCATCAGTACTTCAAGAACATTAAGTGGAATTACCTCCAAAAGGGGAATAATCTCAAGAATAGGTTAAAATTGAGTCTACTTTATTAAATTAAAAAGATAAGGATTTTTTTATGTAAATTAGAATGAACTAGTAAACAAGGGAGGTAATCCAGTTATATACAATACAAGGCATAAGAAGAGAGAAATGGAATGAAAAACATCTTCCATGATTGGTCAAACATCTGCTTATCAAACATAATAAGAGGATATAAAATAAGGTACAACTACTAAATATTTTGAACTATAAGCAAATTAAGTAGTTAATAGGGACAATCAATTCAAAAATTAGTGCCCAATTAGTCAACAATAAAAAGAAGATGTTGTTTCTATCAAGGTTCAATCAAAGGTTGATTATATTCCTTCCTTTTAGTATAGTGGAGAAAATGAAAAGAACCAATCTAAATATGACTATGTGGGAATCACTCTTCATTCCATCACAAAGAGATTTATTTCAGTAGTCCTTGGATAATTTCTATCACATAAGTGAACCAGTAAAGGGTACATCAATTGCTTCTACAAGTTTATGCCAGCTAAAGAAGGAGAAACAAGTAAGTGTTTAACCCTAAAATGTTTGTTTCTAGGTTGATATTACCTATAAATTTTACTAAAGGGGTATATAAAAATGAATAAGCACAAGGGTGATAATCAGATCTACAACATGCCAATTAGGTTCTAAACTTAGATAAAATATATATTAAATTTATTATGTTGAATTATGCTTAAAATAATAATTAAAACTATGCTAGATATGGAAATGAAAAAAAATAATGTACTTAGCTTATTTTGATGTTAATGTAGTTCAGGATCTAAAATAGGTGGGAAGTAGATTGGAAGACAATTCTAGAATAGTTGTCATATTATAAATTGAGTGCCTCTAGAGCCACAAACACTAACATTAGCTTAGGATGGTTGCATCAACACTATTATATGAACTAGACACACAAGTGTCTTGTATATAATACTTTCTAAAATAGGATTTAACTACCTAAATTATGATGAATTTGTCTTTTCCTTAAATCTGTTGTATTCATATCTATGTCATAGACTATTGCTCCTCATAAAGTTTTAAAACCCTAGTTCTCCATCTTCATGGTTACCTTGGGGTAAAATAGGTTAGTGGGCACGTTTTATCAAGCTAACCCCAAATACCCCACTATTAATGAGTTATACCTACATATCCAATATTCTAAAGAGGGCCTCAAATTGATGTCGTTATCCCCTATGTGTCATCTTGTGTGTGAATCATGCATTATATGATAATCAAGTACACTAATGACTTAGCTTATAACTAAGAAAATATACCTCTTGGGCTACTCCTTTAGTAATTTAGACCTATAAATGTGTTACCCCTATGAATGATGTGGACATAATATAAAATAGGGAAGCTTTGCTCAAATGAATGCTTGATAGAATGCTTTAATAATTTACCTTGGTTTATTTTGGTCTTTTCTAGGTGAGAAATGAATGAGGGTTGATTTTGTATTTATATCAATACCTATGGATAAGTAACTTGAAATAAATAACTTAGGTATACTATTAGGATATGTTTCATTTATAAATTAGATTAATTTAGGGCACTGAACACATACAATAGAGTAGGATACTAGCATCAATGTAGGTGTTTATCCCAGACATTAGTATCTAGGGAGCAAGAAAGTAGGTATAGGCTCAAAACATATAGAGGTTGAAGATAAGCAATTTTTAAGCACTCTAGGTAAGATAGAAAGTTTGGTTCATCAACATAAGACTAGTTAAACTAAGATATATTCCAAGGGGAACTAGATAAAGCAAATGCAAGACTTTCAAATTTGGGAAAGGTTTGTAACTGAGAGGAATAACCAAGGTCTAAGTTTTCCAAGTGTATAAGACTAAGGTATTATATAGTTCATAAATAGTGTCTACATTTCCCCCCACCCTTTAATCTAGTAATGAAATTGCTAGTTTAAAATAAATCAAATCATACTTGGGTGTACATAACATACCTTATCTTTTCTTGAGTCTAACTTGAGATTTTTTTTGGTGACTAACCTATGTGTCGATGTAATTACCTTTCCTATTGGTAAGTTTTATTTGAAAAAATATATCATTATAAATCTTTCAAACTAATATTATGACAAATATATATGGATTTGGAAAGTGAATATATCTAAGGAGAGAGAGAGAGAGAGAGAGAGAGAGAGAGAGAGAGAGAGAGAGAGAGAGAGAGATTAGAAGGCACGTGCCCCCAACCTTGGTAAAAAGTGAGTTTTCACTTGGCAATTAAGAATAGCTCAACCATGAAACTCAATGATATTTATAACTTGGTAAGTCTATATGATACAATCAATTTCAACCTAAAAACTTGGAAAGATTGAATGATTTAATCACCTCAACTATACCAAAAAAGAACTAACTATTGTATTAGATTAGATCAATATAATATGTAAAGGTTTATCCTAGGTACCAGTGTGTAAAATTCCATGATGTGGTAATAGTCCATATAAGAGTTTTGAAATCTGAAACCAATTTGGATTTTATAAAATAGGTGCACATTGCATAGCATATGCACCTTAGATATGTCTCATGTTGAAACTTTGTATAACAATGGTACCAATGTATAGAATTATACCATAAATGTGAATATGAATCATATAACTATCTGTTTTATAAAATTTTGAAACTGTGTAAGTGTGGAGAACATGTTTACAAAGCATGCCCCTCAATATATGGAGAATCTTGAAAACTAAAATAAGTACCAATGTTGAGAACATGTTTACAAAACATGCTCACACTATAATCTAGAGATGTTGAATACTAAATAAGTGTGGAGAACATGCTTCTAAATAATTCCCCCACTAAATCTAAAAACTATAAATGTGTGAAGGTCATGCCTGTATGACATGCCCATAGTGAATTTAAAAATTGATATAAGTACCACATATGAATTAGTGTGGAGAACATGCTTCCAAAGCAATGCCCCCATTGAATTTTAAAATTATGTCAAATGTGAAGAACATGTCTCTATAACATGACCCCATTGATATTCCCCCCTATTGAGGTGAGGGAAGAATATAAAATAGTAATTACCTTACCTCAAAAGGATAATACAACTATATAATATGTGAATGTAACCATGTAGCATATAGAAGGAACATGTCTAATGTAACATTGAAGTGCATAGAAAAATGTGATCACATGAAGGCCTAATATGCATGATAAGGATCATGGAAACATGTACATATTAATAATACAATCCCAATAATAAAATTAAGAACACACACAAGATCACTCAAAAGTAAGTCAAATGGAAATGGTCCAAGGAAAACCACAAATAAGATGCATGTTCAAATGTTGCACAATTGAAGGGACATGACTTAGTCAAATGTTCACAAAATCAAGGTTGGCATATTCAAATGTCCATATGATAAATAATTACATACTAAAATGTCAAATAAATCACACATAGGGACATGGGGGGTGAAAGGAAAAGAACATATTCAAATACTCGAAAAAGAAAGACCATAGCAAGACAAGATACTCAAGGAAATTCATAAAGGAAAGCATAAATAACTAGTATAAACATATCATAATATCCCATAGATCAAATGTGTTAGAAAAAAATGTCAAAATGCATATCATATCAAGTACCCTGTATAAGATATAAGCATGGATAAAGGCATGTGTAATTACATAAGATTTCAAACATGACAATAAAGAGACCATAGAATGATATAACCTATGTGTATCAATATTGTAGAGGTGTATGCCCCTAATGTCCATATGACATGAGTAGAGGGAAGGCCCAACATCCAAAATATGAACAGATCATGTATTTGTGTATTTATGTATCACACTTATGTAGAAGAGTGACACACATATGTATGTAGGAGTAACTGATATGTCATCCATCAACATGGAACTAAAACATAAATGCCAAGGAGCCAATAAGATATGTAGGTGTGTAAAGTATTTTTTTATTTTTATATTTTTTATATTTTTTTGAAATATTTGAAATGTCTAATTAAGGAAGTCCTCATCATCAAAAGGTGTAAGACCACATAAATTTTTTTTCAATATTTGTTTATATTGTTGCATTGCCACCAATTCAATGTTTCTATTTAATGGTTTACCTAAAGCCAATGGTGTAGGAAAATAGTCATTTCCATCATGTTACACACAAATATTTGTATCCATATCAATAAAAATAACACACATGTTTGTATTATATAGAATAACATTCCACTTGATTATCCAATTTCATCTAAACTTTAGTTTTAAATTTGAAAGTTGGTTTAATACCCATATGGTGGAAGATTCTATCCTTGAGCCATAGGTATAGGTAGTTGAATGTATCCTCAATATTGTAGAATTAATTGAGAGTATATTAGTTCATTTGTAGCATGTCCCAATTGTGTGATAAATGTGGTGACACAAGTTGTATCCCACTTTTTAATATCAAACTAGAGATGGTGGAAATATACCTCATCAATTTTGGCAATAATAATTAATTCTTCATATTTTGCTTGTTTTGAGAAAAAAATCTTTGCTAAAAGATAGGAAAGATTTTGCATTTTTATCATGTCAGACACAATTTGTATACATCCCTCATTATTATATTTTTTAATTTGGTTATTTAATGTCTCACATTTATTGGTATTATGTCCAATTACCTGATGATTTTTATAGTATGATACTATTTCTTTTTTGGGTAGTAGTCTACTGTGTGATCTATGTCTCGTAAAAGGTAAATAAATCATTATAAACTCAAGTAACATATATAACATGGTGTCTAGATTATATTTTTGTGTCATGATCTATAAAATTTGATTAAAATTTGTTGTGAATCCCTTTGAGAAGAATCCACATTGTTCACATGATGAATTTACATTTGATCCTTGTAAGGTTGACTCAATGTTGTCATCCAAGAGGGATGTATGGAGTAACAATCATTTACATGCTCATCTATTATTTTTGTTTTCCCTTTATCTAGATTCAGTTATACATTTTTTTCAAGTGAATTTAGTTTATATTTGTTAGTACCTATAGGTTTTAATAGGTTATGAGATAGGCGATCAAGTAGATCACATTTTAAATTTAACATTTTCTCATATGTCATTTTATAATAAATACATCATCACTATCATAGTAATCTAAAACATGGACATATTTTTGTTCAGTGTTGACCAATAGAGGAAGCTCAAAAGGTGGGTACTCTTGTAGTTTTATTGGCTCCTTTAGTCATGGTTCTTGGTCTTCATGTGCATCTATGTGTACATCAATATTCATTGCCTTGTTTACATATAAAGACAAAGGATCCATTGTACTTGACTCATTTATTTCATACATATATATTTGGTGAATAGGAATGCATTGTTTAGGTGGTAACACTTTAGGGATGCCTTTAGTTTCAAAATGTATCATTTGACAAAATTTTAAATTCTCATCATTAACACACATGGATAATAAGGTCCCATCATGTATGAATTTTACACATCAGTGAAATTTAGGTGAGACATCCTCTATTGAATGTATCCAAGGTTTACCCAAAATTAAATTATAAATTCATGATTGAGACATGACCTAAAAATTAGTTGAAACTTTATTTTGTCCCAATGTCACATCTAATATTATTTGACCAACCATAAGGCTATGTGAATTATCAAATCCTTTTATATACATAACCATTCTTTCAATAAGATTGATGTTAATTGTAGACACCCATTTTGGTACAAGTACACATGTTACTAGTCTTATTATATGTATATACCTATTTACTAATAATTAAACATCTAGTGTTGTGGTCTCTCATGGAACTCTTTGGTTCCATCTTATTTCACTTGATTTACCTATCCCTTGGGCCTATGTGTTATGTTTTTTTATCATTATCCAACATATACTATAGACATTTACCTATTGTGCTTATTTCATAAATGTTTTTAACCCTTGTATACTTACATTCATCCTAGACACTAACATTTATGTTAGTATCCAATCTCCATGTAACTATCCAGTCTTATATTATTATCTCTTTTTCATATCTTTTGCATCTTGACCATTTTTTGGCCATCTTTTCCTATCTTATGGTTGGATTTTATTTCATCACTAGGTTCTAATTCAAATTCAAAAGGTTCCTATATATATAAAGGTTATGTTCTAATTAATACACCTTTTAATTTGATAAGGCAACCCTGTAATAAGAAAGTATCATCTATTTTAAGCTATTAAATTGCACTATAACACTATTTTAAATATCTAAAGCATTTAAAAGGTCAACTATAATATTGTATCACTTGTACCAAGGTTTACTAGGAGAAAGAGCATATAGTCATACTGTTACAATTCCACACACATGAACATGAGGGAGAACTACATGAAATTTTGAGGTCCTCTTAGGGGTATTGGCTATGTAGGAATCACTTAGCAATATTAAGGTTGTTAGGGATAACTCAACTCATGTTATTAACCCCTTTTTACCAAGTTACAAGAGGTATAATGCAAAAAAACTAAGGTTTCTTATTATCTAGATCTGGCACATAGGTGAGCATAAGTTGAGACACATGATTATTACACAAGGGGCATCACAGGTGTGATCCAAATTTGAGTTCACTCCTATGTTTATATCTCACTAGATAATAGCATCAAATATAAATAAAACCATCAACATTACTATCCCAGATCGACACAACTATTTGAAGGTTAAAAATAGTCAAAACATATAAAAATGAAATTGATATCTCCAACACAGACCTGTGATGACTCATGACCACTATCATGAGCCAGAATAGAACATTAAATAAGATACACTATCTTTATCCCTTAGTTTTTATATACTTATTGTATTTATTGCACATACTATATTATTCAAATCTATATTATTGACTATATTTTAGTGTAAATCTAAATATTTACATTCCTTTCAAACAACTTTATTTTCTAGGGTATTATATTATAAAACTCCTAAAGAACATAAAAAATTTGGTGAACCCAACCTTTGTTTATTGAACCAAAACCCTAGTTTGAATATTAGGATTTTTGCCTTCTTTTAAATTTCATTTCAACATTCTATATTTTATTTTTAGATCTGATTTATGCTTATGTAGGCTTAGTTTAGAAATGTTAAATATTCTTTTTTTTTGGCTCTCTTGGTTTAGATTTTTAAAATTTTCTTAAAGGATCAATTCTTTATGGATTCCCTAATTTATAGCCATCTAAAGGACCCTCAACCAAAAAATACTCATCCTTTTATAGTTAGTTTAATGCACTTTTTTATTAATGTATTTCATATGAGTATCTTATGGAAAATAACAAATGGGCTCAAACCCCTGCCTTTGCTTATAACTATGCCAATGAAAGAACAAATGATACAAATGTAAATCTAAATGACCAAGCTAGTGACAATGGCATTTTTCATTATGGATATGAATGTAATGAAATTCCTCTTAGCTATGTCTAACCTTATTATCCTACTCCTTTGCATTCCAATGATGAGGAGTCTCAAGAAACAACAAACATGCAAAATGATACTATTCCTAATGTTGAAAATCAAATTATTGCATCTCCACCTTCTGTGGTTATCTTAACTATAAAATGTGAGTTTCCCCCTTATAATTTTTTTAAAAGTCAAGGATTTTGAATGTTCCTCTAATGTATCTTATAATGAAAGTATTAATGAAATCAAGTGTGTGCCTTCACCTCCAAATAATACTAGTGTTAAAAATTCCATGTCTTCTTTGCATGAATCAAGTACACCTACTCCAAGTTTTTATTCCCTACGGTATGTAATAATCAAAATATATGTATTATCTCTCACTCTTTCTTTCTTAAATGTAAAAATGAGAGTGGAAATGAACATCTTAAGGAAACACTTACAAAAATTTCATTGTTTGGAGACACACAACAAGTTCAAAGTCTATTTGATGTATATCTCATTTAAAGGCTAAATCATATAATTAAAAATAAAGTCAAAATTATCATTCCATTCTCTCTTTCTTTGATAGGTACAAATGAAATTAACAGTTGCATTCCCCCCACTCATGAAATTTCAAATGAAGTGCCAAATGTCCCTTTTTCTCCCTCTTTTGCATTTTTGGCTAAACAAGAGAAAATGTTTACAAGTGAAATTATTTTGCCCAATCCTATTGAAAGTAGCCAAATTACAAGGGAAATAGCATATTTTAATGGAAATTTTATTATCCTTCATGACATCTAGCATGATATACTTACCTCTTTAACCATGGGTACTCCTTTACCAACTATTGTAAACCTATGTGTTCTCCTCTCAAGAGTGATATAGATCCTACCATCCCTATGTTTCATGCGAATGGTATTTTACAACCCTTAATATAAACTTAAACCTCTCTTCATGATATTTTATCTATTATGACCACCATGGGACATTTTCAATAGCAATTCAACACTCTTAAGTTATAATTTTCTTCTCATGAGGCTATTTTTGAGGAGAATACATTACCATGACAACCTATTGCTCAACATGTGTTTGAATATCCTTATCCACATAATTTTATCATGCCTAATTTATCCTTATTTTAAGGTCAAGGGGATCCTTATATTCATTTATAATAATATATACACTCTTTTGGACATTGGGCCCAAAATGGAAGCTTGATTTTACAATATTTCCATCACACTTTAACAAAAGGGGCTCTTGATTGGTTTTATATCCTACTAGAGGGTTCCTTATCAACTTTAAAGAAGCTTTAATATGTTTTCCTATCACATTTTCACTAATTTACCTTACCCAAGTTACCATTGGAACATTTATAAACATTGACCCAAAATGAGAATGAATCTCTATAAGACCATGTTATTCAATTTAAGGATGTTTTATATTCTTTAAACTTTACATGCTAAAATTTGGAAGTATAATTTATATTTAGTAAGGGTATTCTCTCTCCACTTAGAGAGAGAGTATTACATAAGCCCTTTGCTTCATTCGAGATCTTATATTAGGATGTGCATAAATATGCATGTGCTTTAATAAATACACAAACTCAATTACCTATTTTTTATCACCAACCAAACATGCTAAGACTCATGATTCAATGGCACCTAAACAAGTTATGAATGATCATGAACCACTTCAAAAATATTTTTTTGAACCATCGAGACCTATAAAATCACCAACAATTAAATTATTAAACAAAGGAAAGGAACATGTCTTTTATATACCACCCACAGTTAGACCAAATAGCACCACTAGATGACATCCTCTTCAATTTAATTGGTAATGAGATAGACCACATGATATATCATGAACTTTTTTGGATAAATGAGTGTTTTTCCCTTGAGAAAAAGCTTACATAGTAAGCATATTATGGAATTCACATTGAAAAAATTGGCATCCAGAACTCATTCACATACTTCTTCTAGAGGTCCACTAATAAGGTTGATCCATCCCATGTTGATCCTTATATAGAAACCATGGTCCATTAACCTTCCTAGAAGATGTCCACTATTACAATTCCTTCTCCTTGTGTGCTCTCTACTAGAACTGATTACTTTCACACTAATCCTAACAAGGAACCATTGGTTGATCATGTCTTAGATAAAGGCATGCATGGAGGGGATATACCTATATAGTATATTTGCGTTCCTAAATAGGTACCTACATATTTACTAGTTACATGTATAATTATAGTAGAGTTAACTACAAAATCAAAATAGATAGTTACTTTACCAAATGATAATTATAGTAAAGCATTTTTGTTTCCTCCAAGATTCTATTACATACGATGAGTAATTTCTTGCTCAAATAATATAATTAGTTCATTAAATTTAAATGTTTATTATACCTTTTACCATATCCATAGCATACACCATGGAAATAAAATACAATTAAAAAATCATATAATGATCAATAAATAATAAAATAATGAAAATATATTAGATACCAAATCAAATCTATATAAATAATGTCATAAACATATAAGTTGATATAAATAATTTTAAAATAAACATATCAATCATAAGTGGGGGGTATATCCCTCTAGGTATACTCATCATCACTATAAACATCCATAAATCTAGCACCTCTAGAGGTAGATGCACTACTATCAAACTATGGGACCTGTACACATGAAAGCATGTTACTCTCTCCTTAAAATCACCTAGCTACCACACTGTATCCTCATGTTCTCATCTCAAATAATTATAATGCTAAATAAGTGTTTGCATGATCTTAGTGGAACTCCACTTTGGGATGTCCATCTATCATTATCTACACATAACTCCTCACACTCTATGGATAAAGTGTGGCAAGTCACCATAACTATTAAAACTAGATCAAATAATGGTACATGCAAACTAATAATATTAACAACTCTATGAATAAATTTTTTTCTATCTATGTCCATCGACACACTGAGTAAGGGCCTAAATTTCTTGATCTACCATGGTTGACCACTCTTAGTTACCTACACACATTTGATATAATACACTAGTTAGCAACATACACAAAACCTAATACTTTTATATCAAACTCAAATGTAAAACTTAAAACTAATATATCTACGTGGCTCTAATGGATTACTCATAAAATAGTGTTGTTCATTTTGAAGCATTATCTCCTCCATCACCATGTATATCTCCACCAACACCTTATGATGTAGGAATTATACCTAGAGCCACAATTATAATAGGAAATTATAGAGACCATCAATCCCCAACCCACCACTACACATACCCATCAGTACAACCCACATCATCTCTTTCTACCATGGGAACCATGGGATATTATGCATCACCTAAGTGTGGGCTAAATCTACAATATTGGGTGTTAGCCTATCATGTGGCTTATGACCACTCCATATTGTGTGATGCCATGGATATAGTGTTGAGGGTACACCCTAATCTATCCCAAATTGTCATGTCACTTGATCATAATAAAATAACTCATACACTTCAAGAAATTGATCAATCAACCACATACTAAGATGAAATCTCTATAACTTGTAACCATCCTCAAGCTAAGCAATAAAATTCCTATAAGGATGCCACACAATCTGATCAGAAGTAATCCTATCCAAAGTAGTCTAATATTCCATCATGGTATGAATTCTAACACATGGTAATACCCACCACTCAAAAAACACCTATGGGTGGTCCCATATAGGATGGGGACCACCGACTGGTCACACTATTATGATATGCTCATATGCCTAGACATGTAACAAATTCACCTTACTAATATCACCACATGGCTCTCTAGTGTAAATATATAAAAATATCTATATAAATGGGTTAATGTAGTGTGAGCCAAAGAATATTTAGTCTCATCTAACTCAATATGATGAGCTACTTGGTACATATGATAATAAATCCCAACTTTCCCACCCTCTAAAGCTATAAATGATGTTAGTAATATAAAAATAAACTTTCATAATCATGAAACATCACCACTGATAATGTTATCAAAATTAATCATACTACTCAGATCTTCCCGATGATGACTCTAACTAATAAAATATACACACAACTAGTGAACATAGCTATGACTACCATCACTATCAACCTGTACCCTCTCACCCCTAATAGGAAATCAAAATATCTTATATACATCCTCTAGGGTGATGGTTATCTCATGAGTAGGGATCCAAAATGTGTATGTATCTAGCTTCAACCTCTCTGCTAGAGTGATAAGGAGGTGGATATTATACATAATATATATGCCAAGTGGGCCACATACCCTAATCATGCATTATCAATAATGTCCTAATGAGTTGCATCTAAACCCAACTCTACCAAATTTAAATAATGTCAATCATGCCATAACTATCAAATATGCACATCCTTTTGCAACCAAGAAAGAAATAATAAAAACTCATCAATGATCACATTTTATTATAAAAATATAAAAATACCAATAAATCTAAGCTCAAATTATAAAGATACTAGTGTTGGATGTTAGCATCCACACAAGACAACTACGTCAGATGCTAACATCCACATTGGACACATATGTTAGATGGTAACATCCAAAAATGGTAGTTGCATCACCATTCCAATGAAATTAACTAAGACACCGATGCAAGTGTCTGATATCCCACAAAAATTCCAAAAAAATAGGCTCAAAATGTAAATTTTTAAAAACTCAAAATTACTAATAAATTATTAACAAACTACTTACCTACTTCAAAAATTTCTAGCCGACTAAGGCACTTTGAAACATATCAAATTGTAAAGTATGAGGAGCTCTTATGTGTGACATTTTTCTTATCTAGTCTTAGATCTCAAGATTCACAAAGGTTCAAAATGCAAATTATTTTAAAATTGTATTCCAACCCACCTAATATACCACTTTCATACAACTTCAAATGACCATATCTTGAGCCCCAATTATCCAAATTCAAAACCACAAGTTGCATTGGGATATAGACAATGAGCCCTTTCATATTATACCAAATTTTAAAATTTTAAATCATTGTCAAAAATAAATAAAAATTTTACTACACATATATCCTATGACATTCTAGTTACTACCAAAAATAATGTTACAAATTCTTGGCTACATCTTTAAGATAATATTACCAAGTCACAAGTTACCAAGAAAATTATTTATTATTCCTTTTATGAGGAGACCACCATCAAGATCTATATTATCTCCTCCCAAAAGTTGGAATATCAGTACGGGAATGTTTACAAACATGTTCTACATAATCAAAACACACTGGGCACAGCTCTTAGATACATTGAGGGCATGCTTTGGAAGCATGTTATCCATATTTATTTAGTATGTGGTACTTATATCAATTTCCAAATTTAGTAGGGGGCTTGTCATATGGACATGGCTTCCACATATTCATAGATTATAGATTATAATGGAGGCATACTTTGGAAGCATGTTCTTTATGTTCATTTAGTATGGTACTTATATAAATTTATAGATTTAGTGGGGGCATGCTTTGGAAGCATGTTCTCCACAACCATTTAGTATTAATCATCTCCAATTTATAGCAGGGGCATGTTTTGGAAAACATGTCCTATAAATTGGTAATTATTATAGTTTCAAATTATTTTATACATATTTGGGGCATGATTTGGAAGCATGTTATCCACACTTATACAAATTGCCAAATTAGAAAAACATACAGAGTATATGATCCAGGTTCATAGTTATAACAAAATACTATGCATTGGTACCATTTATTATACATAATTTCATAACAAGACATATCCAAGGTGCATATTCTATGAAACATGTTCCTAATATTGAAAAAATATAAATCATCTTCAAAATTTAAAAACTTCTATGTATTGATACCCCAATCTACTGATACACCAATTGAGCATTATGGACTATATCGAGCTTTACTTATCTATAATAGTTAGTTCTTAATTTTGGTGTGATTGGAGGGATTAAATAATCTATTCTCATTAAGTTTTCTAGGGTGAGATTGATTACAGCACTCACCTTATACTGAGTTATACATATACATATCTTTTACACATGAGTTGTGTTCATTGGGAAATGATACTCCCAATAACTAAAGTACCACTCTTCTTATTCTAAGTTGGGGGCATGATCACCTCCCAACTCTCCTCACTCTAGGTACAACACCATCATGGTGTAATACACTTTTAGCACTTGTATACTCACTCATCTTCCTAGATAGAAGATGTGTTAGGATAAATTAAAACCCAGTTCTATCCCCAAATCATATACAATAGAAACTATGAAACAAATTAATCAAACATTTAGAAAATAAACATAAACGTGCACATAACATGAGATACCAAATTTAATGTGGTTCACCCAAAATGGGCTACATCCACCAAACTTGTCCATTATATTATTTCTAGTAATATAAGGAAGAAGCAAAATCCTGTAATAAACCCTATTACACCTATTTACCTTTCCCACCTCCTGTAATATTTCATTAATTCATCACAATAATCCATATTATCCATATATCAATACATTTTAGGATAAAAACACCTAAACATAACCTCTACCATCAGATCTGTAAAATTTTAATGAATGGTCCAAATTGACTACAAAATTACAATTTAACAACGCAATTTGAATAAAAATGTTCCCCCCTTACAACCCCTCACACTATGAGGGATTCAAATAATGGGATCTAAAATTGGATGAAATAACATTAGAATTTTAAAATCTGATCCTAGAAGATAATTAGGCTTCACACCTAATAATCTCTCACTTGTATATTGATTGTAGCAACTCCAATGCTATTGCATCTACTAGACTATTTGGACCTAGACAAGTTCATTAATTTAATTATCATCCATGTAGAATAACTAAGATAAAAAAAATCTTTAACTTCTCTCTTTTAACTACCTTGGTCATCATATCCATAAGATTTTTGCTATTATGTATCTTCTCCAATTTTAGTTTCTCCTCCTCTATCATTGAATGAATGAAATGATATCACAACTGAATGTGTTTTGTCTTGAAGTGAAAAGCTGAGTTTTTTTCTAGATGGAATGCACTCAAACTATCACTATATAGTGTACATCTTTCTTGACTATGTCTTAATTCTTCCATCAACCTCTATTACCAAATTATTTCCTTACTTGCTTCTGTAGTAGAAACATACTCAGCATCTATGGTTAAAAGTGCCACAACCTTCTATAATTGTGATACCCAACAAACTATTGTACCACCAATTGTAAACACATACCATGTAGTGCTTCTACCATCCAAAGCACCTTCCATATCTGAGTCAACATGTCCTTGTAATGTCAAATATATTCCACCATTACTTAACATTGTATATATGGTCCCTCTTAAGTAAAAAAGAATCCATTTTACTACCTTATAATGTTCCTTTCTTGAATCACTCATGAACCTATTCACCACTCCCACTGCATGTGCAATGTCTGGCCTCGTACACACCATTACATACATTAAAAATCCAACTACTGATGAGTATATAATTTTAGACATCAGGTTCTTTTCTTCTTGTGTTTTAAGATATTGTTCCTTTGTTAATTTTAAAGTGTGCAGCCAAAGGTGTCCCAACTAATTTTGCATCCTATATATTAAATATTTCCAACACTTTTCTAATGTTCTCTCCCTGTGATAATTCCAACTTCTTATTCTTTCTATCTCTATTTATCCTCATACCAAGGATCTATTTATCTGCACTTAGATCCTTCATAGAAAAGCAATCACTTAAATGTTTCTTGAGTACATTAATATTGTGCATGTTGGAACCAACTACAAGCATATCATCTACATATAAAAGTAAAATAATATAACTACCATTTTTAAATCTTTTAAAATATACACAATGGTCTGAATGACATCTAGAATAACCTTGTTTCATAATAAAACTATCAAACTTAATATACCATTGTTTTGGATTTTGTTTCAAGCCATACAAGCTCTTCTTTAATTTGCACACCAAAGTCTCCTTACCATTAACTTCATAACCTTGTGGCTGCTCCATGTATATTTTTTCCTTCAAATCCCCATGAAGGAAAGTAGCATTTACATCTAACTGTTCTAAGTGTAAATATTCAATAGCTACTAAGCTTAAAATAGTTCTAATTGACATCATTTTAACAACTAGAAAAAATATTTCATCAAAATCTATACCTTTATTTTGTGAAAAACTTGTAACCACCATTTTGGCCTTGAATTTATTTTCACCTACATTCTCCTCTTTTATCTTGTATACCCACTTATTATGTAATGCCTTCTTTCCTTTGGGAAGCTCCACCAAATCCCATGTCTAGTTTTCCATTAGATCATCATACTCCTCATTCATATCTTGTTCCTACTTATCCTTGGCATCAATCTGCACTACCTCTTCATAGCTTTTTGGCTCACTGCATCATTAAGTAATAAATAATATATAGAAAGATAAAAATGATTAGGTGGTCTACTTACTCTTATATATCTTCTAACAGGGGTTTGAAGTACATGTTCCTATTACACATTTTGATCAAGAACCTTTGGGATATGTTTTTTTCTAATGTCTTCTAACACTACATATTCTTTTTTGGATTATTCTTACTTTTTTTCTTGTAACTGGTCCCAATACATGAATTTTTCATGGAACACATCTCTACTCCTGATTATTTTCTTATCTTCCATATTCTAAGACTAGAATCCAAAGCCATCAGTTCCATAACCAATAAATGTGTTTTTCTAAGACTTAGCTTATAACTTATTCTTATGATCTTTATCAATATAATAAAATGCCTCACAACCAAAAACTCTTAGAAAAGAATAATCTACCTTCTTTCTAGTCTATGGTATTCCACCATCCAAAGTACTCAAAGTTCCTCTATTTATCATATGAACTACTATAGTTATAACATCTTCCCAAAATTATAAAGGCAAACCTGCATGCAATCTCATGCATCTAACACACTCCATAATAGTTATGTTCATTCTTTTTGACACACCATTTTATTGTGATGTTCCTAGAACTATTTTTTGTCTACAACTTCCACTTTTTGAATAGTAATTAATAAGTGTTACTAAAATACTCACCTCTATTATCTGATTGAGACATTTTAGTTGTAAACCTATTTTATTTTCAACTAAAGCTTTACATTTTTTGAATGTATCAAAAACATCAGACTTCCTTTTTATATAGTATACCCAAACCTTCATAGTTTCATCATCAATAAAATTAACACAATAATATGAACCACCAAGTGAAGATACCTAAGTTGGTCCCCATACATCCATATACACAAGCTCTAACTTATGCTCCTTCTTGGTTGGTCCAACCCTAAAAAGCCTCACATGTTTTTATTTCCCATATATACAATGCTCAAAAAATTCCATATCTAATTATTTTAGACTTGGTAGTTTATCCTTTGCATGTAGGGTCTTGATTCCCTTTTCACTCATGTAGCCAAGTCTATAATGCCACAAAGTTATGTCTTTACCTGTAGTAGCTAAAACACAATATAAATTAGAATTATCTATAAATAAATATAAAATGCCTACATTATTACCTTTTAAAACCACAAAATAACCCTTTATAACCTTCTATGATTTAGTTGTAAATGTGACCATACAACCCTCACTACCCAACTGCCCTATAGAGATTAGATTTCTCCTCAAGCTTGGAACATGCCTAACATCCTTCAGCACCTAAGTGTTTTCATTCTATAATTTAACCTAAAAAATTCCTTTTCTAACAATACTAAAAGGTTCATCATTACCAAGGTAAACATTTCCATAATTACCTTGAACATAATCTATAAAATAATGTCTATGAGGGGTAGCATGAAAAGAAGCACCTAAATCTAAAACCTAAGATTCAATAATATTATCCAAAAAAAGTATAAGAACATCTTATAATACATCACCTACCATATTTGATTCTCTATTACCTTCATGTTGGTCCTTACCTAATTTTTCCTTTCAAAACCAACATTATTTCTTTTTGTGTCCTAGCTTGCCACTGATCCAACATTCCATCTTGCCTCTTGATTTAGATCTTGTACCCCCTTTTGATTTTCCATGATTTCTTCTTCCTCTATTCTTTTGCCTTCCTTTGTTCTCTACTATTGATATATTCCCAAATATGGATGTTTCACCTGTGATTTTCCTTTGCACTTCCTTGCTTAGGATAACACCCACTACATATTCAAACTTTAGTTTGGCATTGTTATACATAGAGTTGCTTACTACCATTACTAAGCTATTCTAGCTTTCAAGCAAGGAACAAGGAATAAGAAGAGCCCTAACTTCATCATCAAAGTCAATAGCCATAAAATGTAACTAACTAGGAACTATGTTAAACTCATTTAAATGTTCTATTACTGAACCATTTTTAGACATTTTCATATTAAACATTTTTTTTATCAAAAATATTTTATTTTAGGTAGATGGTTTTTCATATAGCTTGCTTAATGCACTCATAATACCTTCTATTCTCTTTTCTTGTGATATGTTTAATGTTATATAAGATTCAAGGCATGACCATATGGTTCCAAGGGCTTTCTAATCCAATAGTTTATAATCTTCATTTGACATTGTCAATGTCTTCTTGGCTTGCCCTCCCAATGATAAATAGAGGTCCTTTCAGTATAGGTAATCCTCCATCTGCATCTTCCACAATCCAAATTTCTATCCATTAAACTTCTCCACCTTATATTTATTTTCATCCTTTATATCTCCCACTTGAGTTCAAACCCTTTTCTTCCTACAATTTAAAATTATGCAAAAAACCTTTGCTCTGATACCACTTGTTAGGATAAATTAAAACCCAGATCTATCCCCAAATCACATATAAAGAAACTATGAAATGAACTAATCAAACATTCCAAAAATAATCATAAACATGCACATAATAGGAGACACCAAATTTAATGTGGTTCACCCAAAATGGGATACATCCATCAAACTTGTCCATTATATTATTTCTATCAATACAAGGGAGAAATAAAATCCTATAACAAACCCTGTTACACCTCTCTAACTTTTTTGCCTCCACTTTATGCCCAAAATTTCATTAATTTATCACAATAATCCATCTCAGCCATATACCAATACATTTTAAGGTTAAAACACCTAAACATAACTTCTACCATCAGATCTGTAAACCTTTAATCAATGGCTTAGATTGACTATGAAATTATAATTTAAAAAAGCAATTTTAATAAAAATGTTCCCCCCTTGCAACCCCTCGTACCATAAGGGATTTAAAGAATGGGATCCAAACCTATTTGAAATAACATCATAATTTTAAACTTTGATCCTAGAAGACAATCATGATTTACACCTAACAAGATGAATGAGGTTGCAGGTTCCCCTGTCTACTTCTCTAGTTTCCAACACTCTAGACCCAATTACTACACAACACATACATAAGTGTACTCTATCCATGCTCTTTCTTTATGTTAATTTTAAGTATTGTTTACATATATATTATATACACTAATTTATATTTTCTTTTATAATATACTTGGTTTTAGGTAATAATTAAGGATAAAAGATTGAATGAATAACTCGAATAAAGACAAGGTGTGTTGTCTACATCATAATATACATTTTGTTTTCCTTTAAACTAGTAATTCCATTTTTTCTTACATTACTAGATTAAAAGGGGGAAATGTAGACATCCATTTTGGTACAAGTACACATGTTACCATTCTTATTATATGTATATACTTCTTTGCTAATAATTATGCATCTAGTGATGTGGTCTCTTATATAATTATTTGGTTCCATCTTATTTCACTTGATTTACCTACCCCTTAGGCCTATGTGTTATGCTTGTTTATCCTTATCTAGTTTATACCAGATACCCTTGTGCTTATTTTCTAAATATTTTTATCCCATGGACACTTGTGTTAGTCTTGAACACTAGCATTGATGTTAGTGTCCAATCTTGATGTAACTATCCAATCTTATCTTTTTGTCATATCTTTCACATTGTGAACATTTTGTTGGCCCTCTTTGCCCATCCTATGGTCATAATTTCATGGGTCACTAGGATCTAATTCAAATTTAAAAGGTTCATATATATATATATATATATATATATATATATATATATATATATATATATATATATATATATATATATATATATATATATATATATATATATATATATATATATATATATATGCTATGGTTTATTTAATACACCTTCTAATGTTATAAGGTAACCCTATAATTTGAAAGTATTATCTATTTAAAACTATTAAATTTCACTACAAAATCATTTTAAATATTCAAAGAATTTAAAATGTCAAATATACTATTACATGACTTGTACCAAGGATTACTAACAGAAAGAGAATATAGTTGTGTAGTTATAATTCCACACACATGCATAGGAGGGAGAACTAAATGTGATTCTAAGGCCCTCTTAGGAGTATTGGCTATGCAGGCAACACTTAACAATAGTAGGGTTGTTTGGGCTAGCATGACTCATGTTACTAACCACTTTTACCAAGTTTTAAGAGGAATAATGCAAAGGAACTAGGGTTAATTATTATTTGGATCTATCACATAATGGAGTATAGGTTGAGACACAAGATGATTACATAAGGGGAAGCAAAGGTCTGATATAAAAATGAGGTCACTCATATATATATGTCACTAGACAATAGCATCAGATATGTACATAAGCATCAATGTTACAATATTATATTGATGCAACTATCTAAAGGTCAAAAAGAGTCAAAACATAAAACAAATGAAATCTATATCTTCAACATAGCCCTATGAAGACTCATATCTATTGCTATAAGCTATAATAGAACATTAAATAAGATACACTCTCTTTGTCCCTTAGTTTATTTATACTTATTATATTTATTACACATGATGATTAGGAAAATTGTATTATTGACTATATTTTAGTGTAAAACTGAATATTGTCATTCCTTTCAAATAACTTTATTTACAAAGGTATTATCTTTTAAAACTCCTAAATCACATAAAAACTAATACCCATGGTGGTTATGATTTTTATGCTACAAATTTTTAGGCATGATCCATTATTAACAAGTACCCTTTTAATGCATTTATTTTTCATGGTCACTTGTATGAATAAAGGCAAAATTTTATCAATAATGTATTTGGGTGGTAACTTTATTAGATCAAAAGAAATGAGATTAGCATCACTCTTTAGGTTTTTCATGATATCTATAAAATAATTAGGCTCAATATCACTCAAAACTTGTGTCTCACATAATGCTTCCTATATGATATCCTTATAAACATTAGATTGATTTAGGAGCTCAAGGATTGAAATTTTAACATGTGTATTACTCAATTGGTCAATAATGTCATGTCCATTGGATTTTATTATAATATTAGGTTTAGGAGGCACCTATTATATATTAAAGGAGGTGGGATGGCTTGAGTAACCTTACCTATTTGATTAGTAATAACAAGGAATATGAAATCCAATAAAAGTCATGGGAGAATAATGGGTGTAAGATGGTAGTGTAGATACTATGAAATTGCACCAATGATTACAAATATCACAACAAACCAATTTTGACCCCTTCGCCCCACTTTGGTTAAAACACCTCTTAACCCCATTAAAGACCCATTTACCCACTACCCACATTTAGCTAATTGTTTATTTATTTAAGATAATAAACCCCTATTTCCACCTCACCCTAAAACCAAGTCCCATGCCAAATCACCACCACCTTTCCCTACAACTAATTCACCTAAGTCTTAGCCACTCAAGACCATTTATTTCCCTAACATTTACTCCCTAACCTCCCTAGATTATTTCTAACCATGTGACCACACTCTTTTAAACTAACTCAAACTATTTCAAATGGTCCTAACTTCCAAAAGTAAGTGCAAGGAACTATTTTTAGTAAGTTATACCTATTCTACCATGATCAATGTCAGTCATCCCTTGATCGATATTGGTTGACCAAGACCAGTATCAATAACTTAGGTTTGCTTAGGACCTTTATTCCAAAGGTTGAACAAGCTAAGTTTAAGTGTAATTTATCATTCTTGAGAGCTTGTGAATGATTGAGAGAGTCAAACCAGAGAACCAGAGACTTTTATAGAGGCACAAAAGAGTTATACCATTGACAAACTAATTTTTTTAACACTATTACACTACCTAGAATATTCTAGGTCTCCATCCAAGTTTTCTTAATTTTATATCAACTTATAGGCTAACATTGATGCATCAAATAAGTATTTATTATTATTTAATTAATTTAAAAGTTAAATATCTTAGAATTTGTGAATTTTATCATTTCTATACCTTCCTCATATCCCCAACTACCTGTGTTGAAGTTCTACACTTCAACACTCCTTTGTCATCAAGCACCCATCAACCTTCTATAATCCTTTTGAGCCTAAAACCTCTGTCTACATATTATTAGCTTCATTTTAATCCTTAATAGCCTATCCAAGCCTTTATCCAGCCCAAAAACTCTTCAAATCCAACCAAAACCCAACCATTCCACCAAAATCAAAAACTATGTTTTTACATAGTGATTGTCATTGGTTCTGCATAACTGGCATTGATTCAAAGAGACCGACATTGGTCTATATGTAAAATTTATTTATAAAAATAGTAAGCTAAAAACCACTTAAAACCATCAATAACCCATATTTTTCAATCTTTTTCATTATACACTACTAGTCCCTCTCACATTTCAATACACACTTAAAAAAGACATACATTTTATGGGACCTGTCAGAAGAAATATCACTCACATAAAACATGCAAGAGTATAATGGAAGCAAGGAAAAGACATTCATCACCTATCAACCACATAAACCACTTAACACACTTAGGTAAGAGATTATAGAGATAAAATCAACTTCATAACTTTATTCAAGTACAAATTAAAATTTCAAACCAATATAAATTTTCCATACCAATTTTAGATCCCTTATAAATCAAAAAATGCTTGCATATATAGAGCATAGGAGAGGAGAGAGAAGAAGATAAGTGGAAGGGTCATAAGTCCAAGTTTCAAGACTTAGAAACTAGTTATAATTCAAGATAATTAGTTTTAAAATAGGTTAAGAAGTTTTCATGAGCCTGTGTCAATCTGAAACATAGCATCTTCCTCAAGTTGGCATAAAACTCTTCATTGTCTCTTAAAACTACTTGATTGATGAGAAATCCACTTGATTATATAAAACTACTATAGTATTTATTTCCACATGTGTCCTAAAATTATATTTTAAAAATAAGATAGTGAAAATCATCTACACCTCTCCAACTGATAGCCTCTTCTGCACCACTTGTCACTCATTGTTTATAGTTACTCACTAGCTCTGAAGGTCTCAATTACCACATGTTTCACTTAAGTGGCCCTTAGTTTCTCATGTAGATTAATTTTAGGCATGTTATACAAATTTATAATCCCTATTTGTCCTCTAGTCTATCAAATAGACATCAAGATATTCAACATCACTCTTCTCACTATCACACTTAGGCAGTCACTTTGCCTTCTCAATGTCTTAGTCAAATTGCCTTCCATGAATAGTCTAAAAAATAGGTTTACATGATTCATTAATTTTATATATTAGTATTAAATTTTTAAACAAGTCCCTATACACCTCCCATAAGGGTTCTCACTTTTCCATTCTCCTTTGCATTTGTAACACGCTTCAAATCTTATAAAATTAGAGAATTAAAGTGATGGTATGGAAAACATGGATGGTGAGGAGCCTGAGAGAGTGATAATCATTTCCAATCCAATTTTGAGGCCAATTTACCACTTTTTGATGCATCTCCAATTGTCTTTTCTCCATCAGGTTCATACAAAGGTTTTAGGAGGGTTAGCTTATTAACAATTATACATACATGTTAGACATCTAACCTTCAAATAAATTCCATTAATTTTTATTTTAATACCCTCCTAAACTATCCCAAAATTCTTGAGGCACCATCTAGCTCATTTGTATAAATATGAGCAAATGAATTTGGCTTTTAAGCTCCTTCTAGGCATTCTAAATAGTCCTGAGACCAAATTAAGCCAAAATGACAAATTTGAGCTATCTATTTTAAACCTAATGGATATTACCAGTCTTAAAATCCCATATAAATGTTATAAAATTAATTTAAAATGTCATATGGTCTTTTTAACTAAGTTAGGCACCCTATGGGTTTAGGCCTAGTTCTAGGTATAATAGGCCTAATTGTGTTTTGACTGTTTATGACCACCTTTGAGTAGTTTCTAATGATTATAGGTGTTTGTTCACATTTTTTAATATCCAAATAAATATTTTAAATTATTATAAAGTGTTTTAATACTCTTCATTCCATCCTCTTCTTATTCATGTACCATCTCAATAGACTAGACTGTCTGTGGAGTGCCCTCTATTTGAGATTAAAAAAAGGGAACTTACCTTATTTATTTAGCCCAAATGAGACTATGGATGGATTTATTATGTATTTAATACCATATTTTTAAAAAATTAATGTCATTTCACCTCTTTATAGCTCCCAATACTTCAAATTGTCTAGACTAGCTTCTAGGTCTGATGATTACAGGCAGGGTTTTTAGGGAGAGTTGAACTTGTTCTATCTTCCCCTGAGTTAGAGTGTTTTACATAATAAATTTATGATTTTAAAACTCTTTTAAAATATTAATGTATATACATAACCACCACTTAAAATTTTTTGAAATCCTTAAGTCACCTGGATAGACTATATGCCTTTGACTATGTAAGATTTGGGTAGGGATTAAGAATCTTGAGTTATGACTATATTTGCTCATATTTGGCCCTAGGGATAACATGTAAACATGGTTTCATCACTATAAGAGTGTAATATATGTTTTCATCCCATTGTAACTCTACCCACCTTACCAAACTTGCACTATCCATTTACTAGGCTAGTCTGTATATGTGTTAATTATGGGTGTCTCATTAAGGAATACAAAGGATTCTTGTAGGTAGTGATTATTGTTTGAGAACTATAATCACACCCTTATTTATTTTCAAGTCATTAGGATCATCTCAAAAATTCATGATCATATATGCATATATACCATGCTTATCATCTCTCATCATCAATGTATTGTATACCACTATAAGGTACATGTTTCTTTTAGACTAATAGGCATTGTGTTTTACTGAGCATCTTCAATAAAAACTTGATTGAATTGAAACCATCCAACCATTATCCTCTCTTTAGCTATAAATCACCTTATTATTTCAATACATTACCCCTAGGCTTTGTCTATAATATATAAACTATTAATTCTATCTATACCTCAAGACACTTCACCATGAGATGGCCTTTTGTGAGGTAGAATCCTCTTTCAGAGAGATTAAGGTAAATTATCCCATTGAACAAATTTTATAACTCTAACTAACTATGAGTGTCAATGAAGTGTTTGAGTGTATATTTTACTATGTTTTAATTCTTATATACTTTCAAACCAATTTAAAAATATTATAAATCTCTATCATGAAGTTCACATCTCTTATCAACCATTGTTAGGACATTCTTACACAGTTATGTAGGTGACTGTTTGAATATTACTTGAATGTATCAAGTGTTAGGACTTTCATATCATCAATGAAAATATTTATTATAAAACTTATATGAATAATATGATCAATCATGATATTTGAGATTAAAAACAAACATATTAGCTTTGTCCTAAATCCATTTATAGGAGGGTGAAACTCTATAACTAGAAACATTGTTCTGTAGACTTCAATGGTGTCTTCTACTAGCAAAATGAGATGGTATTATTTATTATTTGATATAGACATGTGAAAACCATACTAAAAACCATATGACAAGTATGTTCATACTCTTTAATATTAGTTACACCACCTAGTTTTATTATATCAATGCAAATAGAGAAGAAAATTGAAGCCATTGGGGATGTGCAAGCAACTTGGAGGTATCAACAATATTAAAGATTGTTCATAGAGGACAAACTATCAAACCAAAAACTATGGCCATATAATTTAAGTACACATGTATTACTAACATCTACTAAGTTTACTTATCTCAACTCTCCTCCTCATATATGTAACAAGTGTAAATCCATTGACCTTGTTGACCTGCCTAAGAGAGCGATGAGAGAGAGAGGTCAATTTTTGTCATTTTTAGACCTATCAAATCCATCTAATCTTGTAATTTAATTTTATGGATTTGATTAGACTCACTTGAAGCCTCACATGTGCCAAATACATTTTCTTTGTTTGTATAACTACCTAAAACTACCTATTTTATAGTGATCTCCTTATTTCCATGTTGAACCTATCACATTTTTAGTTTCAAAAAAAATTCTAACATTTTTAGACATATTTTTTATTAGATTACATTTGAAACATATGTTCTCTTGTGAAAACCATATAATTTCATTAAATGACCCAAAAAATGGCCTAAGATGACATAAGACCAGCTTAGACAAATGTGACCATGGTTGAGAGATATTATTTGACCTCATTAATGACCATGGGGCCACTTTATAACCTAGGATACCCTCTAAAAGTTTAAATTTGTAAGGGGAGTTTACTTAATTTGACCTAAGGGTAAAATTTGTCAACATTTTGGTGATTTCCTAGGGGTAACATGCCATCTATGCTAAGGACCAATTGCCTTATCCTATATATTCAGCTATGGAGTCACTTATAAACTATACTTGACATTGAAATGCCTCTAAAAGGACACCAAAACAAACCAAACACAACAAAAAAAAAAACACACAAAGTAAGACAAAAAACACACACTTGTGCTCTGATGAACACTTAGGGAAAACCCACACACCAATTTAAGTAAAGTACACCTATCTTAATATGTACAGGACCTCAAATACTTGAGGTGAAGAAAAAATTCATCATTGCTTCAACCAGAGTCAAAGATAATGCTTCTTGCATCATTTTTTCTCCATGAAAAAAAACCTTCATATGATGCATGCTTATCAATGAACACTTTATTATGGAGATAGTCAAATGACTTACCATCTTTAGATCTTCTATTAGCATTAGGTTTGTCATTTGGATTTCTCAAGAACACTCCATCTAGCTCTCTATAAGGTTTGTTTGAATTTACATCTAGCTTGACTTCTATCGTGATCATTTGATGTTATTCATTTTACTTCTTGGGAAGCATGAAACTTATCTCAACTTCAATCTCTTCTAGAATATGATGCACTTGATGTCTAGAACCATCAAGCTTATCTCTTTTCTACTCTAACATGTCTTAAATTGATTCAACATAAGACTAAGATTTTGGTTGATCTTCAACCACACACATTTATACCTTGTCCTCATTACACTCTTTCATGAATTTAGCCTTCTTTAAAATGGTTTAACACTCATTCTCATGCTCAATAAGACACTCTCCTTCATGTTTTTAATGTCCATCAACCACCTTACCATCAGTTTCATGCTTCTTATGAATGGGAGTTGGCTTACTTGGTTGTTCAAACTCTTGAACTATGGCATAGAACTATTTCCATATATCATCTTATTCTTCATGGTTGTCACATTCATGTACTTCTCCATCTTGGGTAGGAATAATGTAATTTTATTCCTCATTATCATGATCTACCATACTTTGAAAACCATCATCATCATGCATGTGAATAAGGTAATTTCCCTCAGTAGTTTATTGAAAATAATTAGCAATGCTTACTTCAAAATGTTCATCACCTTCACCATGGATGATGTATGTGCCAAGGTCAGTCTCTTAAATGAAATTATATGGCTCATGTCCATAAGTATTAGCCCCATATTCATCTAGGAATAGATTAGAGATACCTTCAAGTTTGGATAATGTTCTAGCATCTATAGCATGCTCTTCTTTATCATTGATGGTACAATTTAGATTATAACTTGCTTCTACATATGGCTCAATATGAAAATTGGCTAATGGATGTGTTTTAATAGTCACCTTTGCTCCATACCTTATTTTAAAGGCCAACAAAAACCAATTAACTAAGAGATATCCTCCTATCTTGGCAATGAATTCCCTTGATAGATAAATAGAAAAGTGAGCAGGCAGATCTACCACCACTCTGTCTTGAAGGATTATAAATCTTGGATAGTCATGCAAGAAAATTTTCAAACTTTTGATGAGCCCTACTATCTTATCTAGTGTCCATCAAGTTGCAACACTCCCTTTCTATATGGCTCATATTTCAAGCTTAACTTATCCACCACAAGTTTGGGTATAACTAAGGTACTTATTGATGCATGCATGTTTATCATAGGGTTATCATAGTGTTGAAAACACTTCTCATTTAAATATTCAAAGAATTTTTTACATGAGTTTTTGGTTGTGATCTTCCTAAGATATATGATGGAATAATGGCTAGGTTATTTGATTGTTTCACAAAATAAAATGTAAGTGGTTGTCGAGAGTAACCATGGTTTTAGATATTTTATGAAAGATGGAAGTAATCTAAACTAGGTCTAATGAATGATGATCAAAACCTAAAATCTAAACCCTAATCTATCATGAATATTTACAATGGAAAGTTAAACTACAATGATTTGATCAAAAGAAAGAGAAAATAGGTAAGGTAAGATAGAACAGAAGAATGTTTATGTTATGAGTCCAAACATCATGACAAAGCTTAAATTTCATCAAATACATGCATTAAGCTAGCTTATGAAGTGAAATTACCAAAATCACATATCCTATTATATACCAAGCAAATGTCTAAGGATCTTTGAAACAATACAAATAAGAAATTAAATTCACTTTAAATATTTACTTCCACAAGAAAATTGCATTAGCACATCTTCAAGAAAAGTAAGGAAAATTAAATTATTCTAAAACCTTTCAATCAACCTAGCATAAGCTCAAATTGACAACTCTGTATTAACATATGCACATTTAGATTTTATGAAAATAATTCAAATATGAACATCAAACTAGATACTTGAGGAAGAAGCCATGATAAAAATCACACAAATAAATATGAGACAATCTTTAAAAAATTACCTTGCTTGAATTACTTGCTCCAAAATTTACACAAAAGTTTTTCTCTAAAAACTTACTCCCTTTAAAAATGACAATAACTCCTTTTATAGAAGACCTATGAGGTATGTCGGTTAATCATTATCAAATGATAATTAGCCAAGTGTCAAGGATAACTATCCTTCTACAACCTTCTAGAATCAATGACACTTTACAAGTGGACTAACCTATAATCCATGTGCATTACAAATTTCACATGCTTTAACAAAATAGAATATTATTTCTAATGATTTACAAAGCTTTTAGTACAATAGAATACACTAGTCAACTCAATTGACTTTGAGACACCCCTACTGATATAGCCTTTTGTCTTTACTACAAAATCTTCATGGATTTTTCATATTGTATATAAATTAGTTTGAGGTTGATGACTGGCTCCATGAACGATTCTTCTTCTTACACTGCCAACACTTTGATGTCTTTATCAATTTTGTCTAAGGCTTCCTTAATGCTTGTAGCATTACCTATTTTCTCTTCTGCTAAAAATATCATAGCTAATATTCATTTATTATCTTCCCCAGTGGTTCCTTGGCTTTTATTATTCATTTTTTGGATGAATTGAGTAGCCCTATGTTGGAAATCCTCATCAGTTATCAAGCCCATAATACTGAGTATGGTTGGATTCTTGATCAAGATCCCTAGTACTTACACCATTTTGTTCTCTAAATACTTGTAGTCATTTGAAAGTCCCTCCATGCCTTTAGACCATTTATTCACATCCCTTATCTTCTCCAACAATATAATCATGGCCATGTTCAAATGTGCTAAGTTATCCCTTTTAAACTCAGGAATCTGGCCTTCTATCAATATCATGATCAATTATTTTACTTTATTCTCTAAATTTTACTATTGATTGACCTATTTCATAGCCATGGAGTGCTACTTTCTCACCACATCTAGTTTGGATCTAATTGTCTTCAAATAACCAAATATTTCATAAGTAGCTGCTTCAAAACTATTAATAATGTTCCCTGGAACTGATAGAATAGATTTTTCCTCTAGATTCTTATTTTCCTAATTCATGCCTTTGATGGTAGCTTACAACCTTTTTGACTAATATTGTGATAATTCTAGGACATATTATTCAAAAATAAGATGCTCCCTTGGTTTCTATCCTTTATTTTGAGTCAAGTGAGTTAAAGGTTCAGCTTTTTGATGCACCACCTCTTCATCACCTTCCATGACCATTGTCTCAGTCACTCTTTGCAAGCCTATAGTATCTAAATCATATCTAACCCCAACTAAATATTGACCCATATGCATACTTATAAATCATGTTTGTATGTCAACTGATTGAATTTGATCATCGAAACTATTTGCCTCTTCCTCTTGCAAATGTAGGATCCATGGCTTCAACTCTTGTTGCATACGGATGTTATTAGAATTAACCATAGCCCATGCATGATAATTAGGTCATTTCTCTAACCTTGGTTCATAAATGAACCATTAAGGAATAGGGGGTCCATATATGATGTTCTCCTCACTAAAAAGAATTGACATTCTCCAAAGGTGGTGTGATGGACACTTTTGGTTTCTTAGCTTTTGAGACAATGGTAGTCTTAGCTTTCTTCTTGGGAGTGTTAATGGATACTAAGTCTAAAGACTTCTCTTTCTCCTTATCCTAATTAGTTTACTCAACACTTGTCTCTTTTGTATCTGAATCTATATCATATGTCATAGATAATATCTTTAATACATCTTCAATAGACTCATGAGGATCTAGAGCTATCATATAAACCTATTGTTGAAGCAACCCTTGCTCTATTGTTCTAAAAGATTTGGGAGCTAATGAACTAGAATCAATTTCAATTGGCCTTATTTTTTTAGGCCTATGTTCTACTTGTGTATCTACTGATGGAAATCTAGAAGAATCAACATTTATCAAATGATATTGCCTAGGACCTAATTGCCACCTCTCTTCCATCTTTTGGTCTCTATTCAATATGGACTCAAGTCTTATTTTATTTTATTTTAGCCTTATTATAACCTCATAGTAGGTAGATGCCTTAGTGTGTATAAAATTAAATAAATTGGGCTCATGATCATAAGTTAAATTCAAAATACCTTTGATCCTTAGATGTTCCTTTAACCTACCATAAGGTTCCCATTTTCTATGGTCATCAAATTGCAAGTTAAAATATAGCCTATGCTTTGAGGTAGTTTCAATGTGATCCCACTATCTAAAAATGGTCTTGCCAATTTTCATAGGGAAGCTATGTAGAAGTCCCTTCCTCTTAGTTTTAAAAAATCCATCTATCCCATTAAGTAATTGATATTCCACCTCCTATTCTACTAACTTATCAGGTAGATGAATTAGTGGTTTGAGAGGGGAAATTTCAATTATTTTAATCCTTATAAATATTCAATCATGATAAATCCATATTTCTTCTATTTATTTAATATAACTCTTGATTAAATATCTTATTATCATCATAGGAATACCATCTATAGCTTGGCTCAATGCAAGGTAAACATAGTCATAAATAAACTGGATATGGTCTCTATACTTATAGATGTGTAATTTGGAATAATACTGGGAAATAGTCTAGGTGCCATTAGGAGACCATTCTCTTTGATTAGGTATCTTTTTGGTTTCACATAGGGTATATAATAGATAGGATATCATGTAAAATGTAGTCCTCTTCTTATTCTTGATCCCATATATCTGTCTACTTAAGGAGATACTAATAATTTTAACTAATGGAGGAACCAAAACTTCTATGATAAAGTATGCCATAGGGACCCACATTGGCTCTACATGTGTTGTATGTGTACATCCATACAACTTATTTAGCATGGTCATGACCATCCTAACTCTAGTTCTAACTTGACTCACTGTGATGTTCTTTTAGGATTTAAAATGACTTGGTTACTTATTTCCAACCATTTGGCTAGGATATCCATCATGTTTTGTTTCTTATTCCATGAATTAATGGAGATTAGGTCAATTTGGAGCTTAGGTAGCTTATAGTAAGACTCAGGCAATTGTGGATATGTAAGTAATTTTCCTCAGACTATGTTCATTAATCAACATACCCTTGTCTATTTTAGCTTCTTTGAAAATTAGACCAAAAACATTAATATAATGAAGTACCTTAGGTTTAGTAGTAGTATAGTGTAGTCTAATAATCTGAATGGCCACAATATCATTGTATAATCTCTTTACTAGGAGTATCTTCTCTTCTTCTTTGGATTTAACCCCTTGGTTCTCAATAGTCTAGTCTAACTTTGAGCAATTAGTGTCTCCTATGTCTAAATAAGTAGCTAAAAATTATGTGTCCTTAAAAACTCAACCTTCTACATCTGATATTAGGTATAGTTCAACCACTTACTTTGAATCATGTCTATGTGTCACCATTGCTATAATCCCAATTGAATTATCCTTTTTTAGATGACAATTCAACTCTTTCAATTCAACATAGTGAATCCAAGAATAATTTAGGGCTTTCTATTCATTCTAAAGCTTTTTAAAGGTTTACACATATATTTAGTGGTGGCAAGAAAGTTTAAAATATGTGCTTTGGTGACCTAGATCAAGTTTGTATCTCATATTTATACCTTTCACATGCTTATTTCCATAATATATTTGAATATGATGTCTTCTACCTATGTGGCATCACCTTTTCACATAGCTCATTTATTTTTCAAATGTGATCATTTATCACTTGGACACATGTCATCATCTTATGCCTTCTAAATCTTGATCAAATTTACTCCATCAATATTTATGTGTATTATTTGAACATACACCATTTTTATCTATTTACATGATTAAACATGTGTCTTTGATCTCCTCGAGAGTCTTTTGGCCTTGACTTTCATTATGGTCATTGATATTTGATCTAGGCTCATGATATTATGCCACCTAGTAGTATCACATGCTCTTTATGTATCTTGAAAACATTCTCCATTGCTTTAACACTCTTGCACCATGTGGTGGCATCATGTTGAATCTAGGCTCTTTAACTCCTTGACTTGTTATGCACCATTGATCTTCATCTACCAAATTGAATGCATACCATTGATCTTGATATTAGTGATTAAATATACACCATTGATTTATTGAATACGCAATTAAGCATAGACCATTGATCTCCTTCCTATTCACAAGATTGAATATGGGATATACATCTTCCTCATCATTCATTATGATTGTGACACTTGTCACTATTTCATTTGATCTTAGGATATTTTGACATTTTAACTTCAGGCTCATCATTGATTAGGATTTTTACTATTGAGTGCTCACCATCAATCTCTGATCTAGGGGAATTTTGACTTGTTAACTTTAGGGAATCTCCCACTCACCATTGATCTTAGATCTTACCTCTTGAGATTTCACCATTTGGTAACACAAAATTTAATTTGTTCCTGTGACCAATAAAATCAAAGAAGTAAGTGTTCGAGATATAGAAAGACTTAAGATAAAATTTAGACTAAGGTTTTAATGAATTAATAAATTCAATTAAAACTTAGGATAAAAATTAAACTCGATCTAAAATGAAATAAATTGACCTATGGAAAAAATATGAATCTATTTAATAGAAACATTGGCTAAAGAACTTAGACTAAAGTTTTTAAATGTGATTAAATTTAGATTCAATTAATCGATTAGGGACCAAAAGTTAACAAAAGGGTCAAATTGATCATTAAATCATAGACCATGAATACTTTCTCATCTTAATGAGGATTTATTGAACCTATAACATGGAAACATATAAAGCAAATGTTAGAAACACCAAATAGAGTCAATCAAAGCTTATGTGCCAACATGCCAATGAAAGCTAAAGTAAAATATGGCATTCAATAATGCACTTTGATCAAGTTAAATGCATAATTTTTAGCACAATTTTAAAAATTAAACAAGGATCCTAATGTTTCAAAAATGGGGGTATGTTGACCTTGACAAATAACAACTTCTAAGGGAAACATTTTAAAATGTTAGAACTCAGATACTCTTGGTTTAAAATAATAAACAAACTAATCATTCCACATGATCAAGTACCATTATTAAGATCAATCTATGATTAGAACAAATTTTTAAAATGTATAATTAGATTCAAACATCAAAACTCAATCATGTTGTGTGTGTTTTTTGATTCATTCATTGATTGCCATGGTATTTAGTGGATAACTTCCAAAATTTTTGACCTTAATCATCAACATAGACTTGTAACATATTTAGATATTCATTATGAATCATGCTTTATGAAAGGGGAAGGCTTAGGCATTGCTCTGTTACCAACCAAGCATCCATATCCCTGATAAAGATACCTTCGGTTCTACTCTAGGCCTTACTCCATTGCTAGCTAGGCATCCATAGCCCCAGTGGAGGTTACCAGAATCACTTTTGCTTAGAAAACTTTTAAATTTTTAATAAAAATTTTATTTTTATATTTTTCAAATATATTTAGTTTTCCAACAAAGGTTGGGAACCATAATTATCTAGTTTTTTGGGGTTTTGGTCAAATTTTTGATCTTTAGACAATCATCCTTAGTCATAGACTTTATCCCAGGCTATAATGTTCTTTAAGTGCTAACATGATTTTATTCTAATAATTCAAACTTTCACTCAAAATATGTAATCCTTATTAAAATCAAACCTAGATCAAAATAAGGTTTAATATTTTTAAGGAACAATTAATCTATATATAAATATTCACCAATTTCTCAAAATCATAACATTAAGCTCAGAATTTCCAAAATCCATGATCAACTAGTGTTTAATAATCACACATGCAATCTTGATTTGAGAAGTTCTTTTTTAGCATTTAGATGGATAAGAAAGATTGAAAAATTGTCTTTGAAAAGACTTGTTGAAAAGTAGAGAAAAAAGTAAAGAAAATAAACACATAATAGATAAACAAATATTCATAAATAAGGAACATGAAATGAAACTAATCTAGGCATACCTACACTAACTCTAACTAATCTTATAGATGCTTCATAAAGAACATACTAGAGCAATTTCAATCATATAAATTATAATACAACAAGGCTGCAATAACAATCCTTCCTTTAGGATCAAATGGAAATCTATTTAATCTACCATAGAACCTTGGACCATGATTGCCTCATTTTGATGGCATCTTCTTAAAAATAGAAGCACTTGTATGTTTATGACTCCTAGATGATGTAGCTTGGTTTCCTATCTCCATTTTCAAGAACATGGATTAAATATATGGATCTAAGACCCAATCATCTTCTTCCCAAATTACTCTTTCTTTCATTAAGAGTGATAAAAAAAATTCATTCATAGATTGATCATGACTTATATCATTCTCATTCAATGATTGTATTGGCAACTTAGGCAGTATACTTAGATTGATGTCTTCAGTTTCTTGATAGGTATTCAAACTTGGTTATAATACATTATTAATTTATTCTTGATGAAATAATACAATAGTACCTTTTGTAAAACATTCCTCAATCTCCATTTGAAGTGGTGATGAACTATTAATCTTTGCACCAAAATTATCCAAATCATCCAAAAAGGTCTCTTTATTATGATCAAATGAAAGAACATGAAATTCATTTGCATTCTTATAATTTGAAATATTTTGATCACATATCTCTAATCTTTTGATGGGGTCATATGAAATTTATTTATCTATTACATTTGCTTCATCTTCATCTTCTATAAGAAATGGCATCTCATCTATCCAATCAAACTCTAGCTCATCTTACTTTGGGATCTCTAGAATAGTATTGACTTTTTAAAACTTTTTAATTTCAAGAAATAAATCATGGCATAACTTCTACCAATGGTCATATTATTTAGTAATATTCTCCATTTCAACAATGACTCTATATGAATTATCCTCATAACTAAATTTTGAAGAAATATCAGCTTGTACTTGATCTATATCATCTATTACAAGTTTTTGAGAAATCTCTTACGTCTCATATTATTTGATTGTTTTATAAAGAATAGGCTCTTTCTCCATGATTGGTATAGTAGATCCCTAAAATTATTCAACAAAATTAGGAAGGTCCATAGATGTCACCATAGATACCTGATTTTGTTAATGTGATTGCTCATCTTGAACAACTATCACTTCCTCTCTTTGCATTCTTTCTTCAATAACTTTCCATGAAGGAAAGGATTTGGGCCTTTGATGAGGAAGGACTAGAGGTTGAATGATCCCTAGATTTTCAATGGATAAGTCTTCTTTATATACTATTGAGAAGCATGAATCTCTTCTGGAGTATCTTTAGGTTTATTCTCATCTTGAAATGGAAAATCAAAGGTTTCCACCATAAGAGTTGTTTCAAAATATTTGGATGTCTCTGAAGAGACAAATGTCCCTACAACATTATATTTGTTATGAATAGCTTAAAATTTATCCAATTCATCTTGATATATTTTTAAATCATTATAAAATTCTATACAATATAATTCACCATGCTTTGAATTATTATGAACCTTGCAATAATTAGATAAAGCTACATCACAAATGTTTACTTAAATTAGGTCCTTAGTTGTAGATCACTCATTGTTATTGTGAAACTTATTTTTAAGTCTATTAAACTTTTGATAAAAATAGTTTATGTTAGAATTTTTCCCAATGTTACCTATTTATCTTTGTAACTAAAGAAAATTAGTACTCAATTTTTGAACCATTTTTAATATGAAGTCATTTTAATTTTTAGGTGCCTCTAAACTATGAACTTGAGTATTAATACTATCATCTGGCACCATAGCTCATAGGTAGTATGGATGAGATCCACTTGTAATGTTATTTAGGAATCTTAGGTTTTAACTAAGATGAGCATGACTCAAAGATAATTGGTTTAAAATTGGAGTTCGATTCAAAGCATGCATGTTCTGATTAGCATTTGGTATGACATTCAACATAGGTAAATTAGGATTAACATTATTAATAACATACACTAATTATCCCCAGGGTTGAATTTGATCACTAATTTTCATAGATTTAGCATAAGCCAAGGATAATGTATTTATTACTCTGACAGATGTTTTTATAAATATAAAAGTCATTGGATGTAAAGCATCCTTATAAATCTCTAAAGCTAAATTTTCATCAAGCCTATAGGGAGCTATAGTTCTAATAAACATATTTAAAATCTAGCATTAAAATCTCTAATGGTTTCATTTAAATCTCTTTTTGATGTAGTGAATTGTTGATAAAGAACATAAAGACTTATGACCTTTCCAAACTAATCAATGAAATAACTATTGAAATCATTCCAAATGGTAATGTAATTTTTAGGAAGATTAAGGAACCAATCATATGTTACATCTATAAAGGTAAAAGGAAACAATCTATAAGAAACATCTTCATGAACCACATTTAATAATCTTAGGATAGATTTAAGGGACTTGATATGTTCTTCAACAGTAACAACACCTATAAGACTAAATGAAGGTAAATATTTATAGGCAAATCATGTACCTGACCAAGCACATTGATAAAAGATATAGCCAATTAAGCCATACCTTGATAAGGATTGAATATAGGAGCAAAAAAAATAGGTGAAGTAGGTTAAGATTTAGAAACCCTACACTTACCTTTTCTTCTCTTACTTTCCTATGAATTTCTAAAGAAAGAAGAGGTGTCCTTGTCTCAAAACTTGTCCTAGTCCTTATTTTTAGTAGTACAATGTAGAAACCTTATCTTTGCAAAGAAAAATGATTAGATTTATATGTTAAGAAAATTTTACACAAATTCCTACAAGTATCTTTAACTGAATTAACTTAAAGATACATTAAAACTTGTAAATATGAGTGATATTTACACTTCTAAGTTTAAATAAAACTAAATTTGCAAATAATAAATCAATATTTGAACAAAATTTCTATCACTAACCTCAAACACATCAGATTTACAAAGCTCAAACCACCTTTACAACAATTTCTCATACAAATCTTCAAAGAATAACTATCTTTAGCTAAATAATCCTAAAGATTGGTCTGAAACCATGAATATTAGTGATCTTTAAATATTAAGCTAAGAAAAACACAAATATGCAAATGATGAACTAATCTTTGAACAAAATTCACTAAAATTAGATAAAATACTTCAAATTCACAAAGATTTAGCTTAATTCCCTCCTTCTAAAACCAATTTTTCTCCTATTGATGCATGTATGTGTATCACAGGGTTCTCATAGTGTTGAAAACACTTCTCATTTCAATATTCAAAGAATCTTTTGCATGAGTTGTTGGTTGTGATCTTCCTAAGATCTATGGTGGAGTAGTGGCTAGACTATTTTATTGTTTCACAAAATAAAATGTAAGTGGTTGTTGGGAGCAACCATGTTCTTAGAGCTTTTGTGAAAGATATAAGTAATCTAAACTAGGTCTAATGAATGATGATCAAAACCTAAAATCTAAATCCTAATCTAGCATGAATATTTATAATGGAAATTTAAACTATAGTGATTTGATCAAAATAAAGAGAAATAGCTAAGGTAGGGTAGAAAAGAAGGATGTTTATATTATGAGTCTAAACATCATGACAAATCTTAAATTTCATCAAAGACATGCATTAAACCAGCATATGAAGTGAAATTTCCAAAAGCACAGATGCTATCATATACCAGGAAATGTCTAAGGATATTTGAAACAATGAAAATAAGAAATCAAATTCACTTTAAAGATTTACTTCCACAAGAAAATTTCATTATCACATCTTCAATAAAATCAAGGAAAATGAAATGAATCTAAAACCTTTCAATCAACCTAGCATAAGATCAAATTGATGACTCTGCAATAACATATGCACATCTAGAATTTATGAAAATAATTAAAATTTAAACATCAAAATAGATACTTGAAGAAGAAGCCATGATAACAACCACACAAACAAATATTATAAAATCTTTGCAAAATTCCTTTACTTGCATTATTTGCTCCAAAATATACACAAAATTTTTTCTCTAAAAACTTCTTCCCTTTACAAATGATAATACCTCCTTTTTTAGAAGACCTATGAGGTATGTTGATTAATCATTATCAAATGATAATTAGCCAAGTATCAAGGATAGTTATCCTTGTATAACCTTCTAGAATTAATGACACTTTACAAGTGGACTAATCTACAATCCATGTGCATTAGAAATTACACATGATTTTACAGAATAGAATATTCTTTATAATGATTTATAAATTTTTTAGTACTATAGAATATATTGGTCAACTCAGTTGACTTTGAAACACCCTTGTTGTTGTATCCTTTTGTCTTTGATAAAAAATCTGCAAGGATTTTTCATATTGTGTATCAATAAGTTTGAGGTTGATGACTAGCTCCATGAATAATTCCTCTTCTTATCCTACCATCTCTTTGAAGTCTTTATCAGTTATGTCCAAGGCTTCCTTAATGCTTCTAGCATTGCCTATTTTCTCTTCTACTAATAACATCATATCCAATATTTGTTTACTATCTTCCCTAGTGGTGCCATAGATGAATTGAGTAGCCCTGTGTTGGAAATCCTCATTAGTTATCAATCCCATATTACTGAGTATGGTTGGATTCTTGATCAGGCTCCTTAGCGCTTGCAGCATTTTATTCTATAACTGCTTGTAGTCATTTGAAATTCCCTCCATGCCTTTGGACCATTATTCACATTATTTGTCTTATCCAACAATATAATCATATAAATGTTCAAATGTGCTAGGCTGACCATTTTAAACTTAGGAATATGGCCTTCTGTCAATATCCTAATCACTTCTTTTACCTTATTCTCTAAAGTTTGCCATTGATTGACATATTTCATAGCCATAGTGTGCTACTTACTCACCACATCTATTTTGGACTTGATTGTCTTAAAATAACCAAATGTTTCATAAATAACTTCTTCAAATCTATTAACAATGTTCCCTAGAACTGATAGAATAGATCCTCTAGATTCTTTTTTTCCTCCTTCAGTCGTTTGATGGTAGCTTGAAAAAAAATTTCTTGAGATTGTACTAAGTTTAGGACATCTTCTTCAAAAATAGGATCCTCTCATATTATTTGTCCTTTCTTTTCAGTCAAGTGAGTCAAAGATTCAACTTTTTGATGCACTACCTCTTCACCACCTTCTATGACCATTCTCTTGATCACTCTTTACAATCCTAAAGTATCTAATTCATATCTAACCCCAACTAAAGATTGACCCATATGCTTACTTATAACTCATGTTTTTATGTCAACCGATTGACTTGGATCATCCAAACTCTTTGCCTCTTCCCCTTGCAAATGAAGGATCCATGGCTTCAACTCTTGTTGCATAGGGATGTTAGTAGCCTTGACCAAAGCCCATGGATGATAAGTAGGCAGTATATCCAACCTTGGTTCATAAATGAACCATTTAGGAATAGGGGGTCCATATATGATGCTCTCCTCACTAAACAAATTTAAGTTCTCCAAAGGTGGTGTGATGGCCATTTTTAGTTTCTTAGCTTTTGAGATAATGGTAGTCTCAGTTTTCCTCTTTGGAGTGTTAATGGATACTAAGTATAAGGACTTCTCTTCTCATTATCCTACTTAGTTTCCTCAAAACTTGTCTCTTATGTATTTTAATTTGTATCATATGTCATAGATATCATATTTAACGCATATTTAATAGACTCATGAGGATCTAGAGATATCATATAAACCTCCTATTAAAGTAACCCTTACTCTATTGTTCTAGAAGATTTAAGAGCCTATGAATTTCACTTGGCCTTCTCTCTTTATGCCTATGTTCTAATTTTCTATCTACTGATATAAGTCTATAAGAACCAATGTCTATTAAATTATATTGCCTAGGACCTAATTACCACATGCCTTCCATCTTTTAGTCTCTATTCAATCTAGACTCAAGTCTTATGTTGTGTTCTTTTAACCTTTTTGTGACCTCATAGGAGGTACATTATTTAATGTATATAAAATAAAATTCACTAGAATCATGTTCATAAGGTATATTAAAAATACCTTTGATCCTCAGATATTCCTTTACCCTATCATAAAGGTCCCATTATCTATGGTCATCAATTTACAAGTTGAAAGATAACCTATGCTTTGAAGTAGTTTCAATGTGATCCCAATGTCTAAAAATGGTCTTTCCAATTTTCATGGGGAATATGTGTATAAGTCCCTTCCTCTTGGTTTTACAAACTCCATCTATCCCATTGAATAATTGATATGCCACCTCCTATTCTGCTAACTTATCAGGTACATGAATTGGTAGTTTGAGAGGGGCGATTTGAGTTCCTTCAATCTTTATAACTATGCAATCAAGATAAATTCATATGTATCCTATTAAATCAATATAATTATTCATTAAATAGCCTATTCTCATCATAATAATACCATCCATTCTTGGCTCAATGCAGGGTAAACATAGTCATAAAAAAATTGGATATGGTCTCTATACTTATATATGTGCAATTTGGAATAGTTTTAGGAAACAGTCTAGGTGCCTTTAGGAGACCATTCTCTTTGATTTAGGATCTTGGTGGTTGCACACAGGGCATCTAACAGATAAAACATCATGTAAAATTTAGTCATATTCTTATTCTTGATCCCATATATCTATCTACTTAGGGAGATACTAATAATTTCACCTAATGGAGGAACCAACACTTCTTCTATGATAAAGTATACCATAGGGACCCACATTGGATCAAAATGTGTTTTATGTGCACATCCATACAACTTATTTAGCATGGTCATGACCATCCTAACTCAAGGTATAAATTGACGCACTAATATGTTCCTTGTAGGATCTATAATGACCTAGTTGCTATTTCTAACCATTTAGCTAGGATATCCATCATGTTGTGCTCTTTAGCCTCTAAATTAATGGAGGTTAGGTCAATATGTGGCTTAGGAAATTTATAGTAAGACTCAAAGTTAATTGGGGATATGTAAGAAATTTTCCTCAAACTATGTTCATTAATCAACATACCCTTGTTTATTTTAACTTCTTTGAAAATTGGACCAAGAACATCGATACAGTGAGGTACCTCAAGTTTAGCAGTAGCACAATGTAGTCTAGTCATCTAAATGGCCACAATATCATCATATAATCTCTTTTTTATGAGTATCTTCTCTTCTTTCTTGGTTATAACCCCCTGGTTCTCAATAGTCTACAATAACTTTGAGTAATTAGTGTTTCATGTGTTTAATGAAACAACTACAAATTCTATGTCCTTGAAAACTTGACCTTCTGCATTTAATGTTAGGTATAGTTCAACTAATTATTTTGAAACATGTCCATGTGTTGCCTTATTATAATCCTAATTGATTTATCCTTTTACAAATGATAATTCAACTCTCTCGATTTAACATAGTGAATCCAGGAATAATTTAGGGATTTTCATACATTTTAGGACTTTTTTAAGGTTTCCACAGAGTTGTAATGGTGAAAAGAAAGTTCAAAATATGTGCTTTGTTGACCTAGATGAAGTTTTTATCTCTTATTTATACCTTTCACATGATTGGCTCCATAATATCTTCGAATATGACATGTTTTTCTTATGTGGCATCACCTTGTCACATAGCTCATTTATTTTTTAAATGTGATCATTTGTCACTGCGACATGTGTCATCATCTTGTGCATCCTAAATATTGATCAAATTTTCTCCATCGATATTTATGTGTATTATTTGGAGATGCACTATTGGTCTCTATTTACATGATCAAATGCATGTTTTTAATTTCCTCAAGATTCTTTTGGCCTTGACTTTCACCATGGCCATTGATATTTGATTTAGGCTCATGATATTATGCCCCTTGGTAGCATTACATGCTATTTGTGTATCTATAAACATTATGCATTACTTTAATGATCTTTCACCATATGGTGGCATTATATGCAATCTAGGCTCTTTGAATCCTTAACTTGTTGTGCATTGTTGATCTTCATCTACCAGATTGAATGCATACCATTGATCTTGATCTAAGTGATTAAATACACATTATTGATCTATTAAATGTGTGATCAAGCATGGACCATTGATCTCCTTATTATTCATAATATTAAACATGGGCCATTGATCTACCTGATCATTCACCATGATTGTGACACTTATCACTATTACATTTGATCTTAGGATCTTTTGACATTTTAACTTTAGGCTCATCATCGATTGGGATTTGTAATATTAAACACTCACCATCGATCTATGATTCGAGGTAATTTTTACTTGATAACTCTAGGAAATCACCTGTTCATCATTGATCTTAGATCTGACCTCTTAAGATTTTGCCATTTGGCAACACCGTATTTAATTTGTTCCTATGACCAATAAAATCAAAGAAGTGTTTAGGGTATATAAAGATGTAGGATAAAATTTAGACTTAGGATTTAATGAATTAATAAATTCAATTTAAAGTTAAGATAAAATTAAACTTTGTCTAAAATGAAATAAATTGACCCATGGAAAAAATATGAATCTATTTAATAGAAACTTAGGTTAAATAACTTAGATTAAGATTTTTAATCATGATTAAACTTAGATTCAATTAATCGATTAGGGACTAAAAGTTAGTAAAAGAATTAAATTGATCATTGAATCATAAACCATGAATACTTGTTCATCTTAATGAGGATCTATTGAACCTCCAACATGGAAAAATATGAAGCAAATGTTAGCAACACCAAATAGAGTCAAAGAAAGATTGTGTCAACATGCCAATAAAGCTAAAGCAAAATATGATGTTCAATAATGCACTTTGATCAAGTTGAATGCATAATTTATAGCACAATTTTCAAATTTTAACAAGGGTCCTTATTTTTTAGAAATGGGGGTATGTTGACCTCAATAGTACTTGCCCCACTATTTACAATGCAATTATGGACTAGTTTGTCTCCCACAATGAAAGTGAAGTAGAAGGGTGGGGGATTTTTAGATTTGGTGGAGGGTTCAACAATGTGATTAAGAGCATTAGTGAGGGCTCCACCACTATGTATTGATGATTGAGGACTGATGTGGACTTGGGATGCTACTCTTGAATAAGTTCCTTTTGGTTGAGAATGTGGAGTACTTTCAAAAGAGATATAGATGTTTTAGTACTCTTCAAAGAATCAATGATATTCAAAAAAGGAGCATTTACCTTTTTAGTGTATCCTTGAAGACAGATAAGTGCCTTGAGCTTGAGGCAATGGAGCACTTTGGGTCACCCTTCCCACATTCTAATTTTGAATAGGTGCAGGACTTGTAGGGACTACCACATTTGCATTCACACCTCATGGCCTTGAAGAAGGATTGTTTAAGCTTGTGTCCACACCATGAACATCTCCCAGAGCTTTCCTCTTTTCTATTATATTGGATGTAACTAAGATACCTTGGTTTAGGACAATTGTGTCTTCCACTTGAAAGTTAGTCAAGCTCACTCCTTGAATCTACCATCCTTTATTTGTTTCTACTTGCATATAGCTCTCATCTTTTGTTATCAATTGAGGAGTAGGTCCTGCTTGAGATACCAAAGATTATCTTTCACCTCAATTAGCTTCCATATACTATCCTTGAGGGTGCCATTCTTCTCTTTGAACTAAGTTACTATGGATTGGAACCATGGCTCTTATGTTGGGATCAAAGGTTGGATTATAATCATTAGGTGGTCTATTAAAGTCAGGCTAGCCTTGTCCCCTCCCTTGACCATATTGCTGAGGTGGGAACCTATTTGCTTATGGAGGATACGAGTATGGATTTTGGTTAACTCCATATTGTATATTTAGTTACCTAACTTGACATACTAAGGCCTTATATCTTGCCTCCCAATAAATGGTATCTTATGACTTCTTTGGGGTAGTTCTAGACTTGTTGTTTGCATTTGGGATTGGATCAATACTTGGATGAAGAGCAGACATATTAGGGAGAATAGGCATAGATAATTTTGAAGGGATTTTACTAGCTTATATTAAAACATTCTCAACTCTAATGGTTATGTCATAGGCTTTAAGAAAAGTGTACCCAGCCATGGACTATAACATGATAGCTATATTAGTCCCAATAGCTCTTAGGTGTGTAGGGAAAACAAAACCTCTAAGTTATCTCATGGGATTTGGCATCTTATACCATGTTCATTGAAACCTCTCATTGAATTCATGCATAGTTTTTATAGGACCTCTTTGAATCACATTCAACTAATGAATGAGTGATGTGTGATCACTTTTATCTTCAAATATCTGAGTTAATAACTCTCCAAACTCATCCCAAGTGGTGATACATTCTCCTGACAATGTCTTATACCAATCAAGATATTTTCCCCTAAGATACATGGAAAGTAATCTATAAATGTCAACTTCAATGACATTATGGAAATTTTATAATTTATAAATGTCCCTAATATGCACACTTGGGGTGATAAGACCTTCCTCATTGAAAGTGGGAACACTCATGGTAGCATTGGGAGGGATATCATCATAAAAATTAAGGTGTATAAGATTTTAAATATTAAAGGTTGGGAAATCATATTGCTTAGCCATGTTGTCCTCAAATTCCTCTTCACTCTCTTGATCTTCTTGGCTTAAAAAGTCTTTTTGTTCTTCAAATGTCAAGATAAGATGAGGGTGTTGAACTTCAAGAGGAAGTTCAGGTTGATGGAATGGGTTTATAGGATTATTACCTATACTCATAGTTAACCTAGTAAGGACCATGAAGTATGAACAAAAGGAAAAATAAAACTTGGTCTACAACCAAATATTACTTTCAGTGGAATCACCAAATACTAAGTAGAACACACATATGTAGTTGTGATGTTATCAAGACTAGCATTCACCTTGACAAGATATGTTTGAGATATTACCCCATCGGGCATGTTAGAACTATTTTCACTTAATCTTACACCCTTGGTGAGGTTTTTCAAGCCTCAAAATTTAGTGAAACATTGGATTACCTCTAGGACTATGGGTTGCCTATAGTAGAGGTAAACCTCTATGTTTAAGGTCTAGCTCCCTATATTAGTCTTTGATAGGTTATCACCTACACTACTTATTTACTTGGATGAAAAGGGATATAAAGAACATGAAAAAAACCTATGTTAATGAGGTGATACATCATATATAAGTACAAAAAACACACTTTCATTTTCACTACGAATAAATACTACTAAAACTGACTTCAACTCTACATCATTCTAGCATAAGTATTTCTCATATAGGTAAATTTATATGAATATCCATAGGTGGGTAAAAATAAAGTATAATATTAGACACTACTATTCCCTCTCACACTTTAAGACACACTTGAAAAACACATACACTTTATAGGACCTATTAGAAGAAATATCACTCACACAAAACATGCAAGAGTAGAATGGAAGCAAGCATAAGACATTCATCACTTGTTAACCACATAAACCACTTAACACACTTAAGAAAGATATTACAGAGATAAAATCAACCTCAAAACTTTATTCAAGTTAAAATTAAGATGTCAAAGTAGTAGGTATTTTCCATACCAATTATGTATCCCTTATAAAGCCAAAAAGGCTTGAATATATAGAGCATAGAAGAGGAGAAAGAAGAAGAAAAGTGGAAGGATCACAAGTACAAGTGTCAAAATTGGAAACCAATTATAATTCAAGAGAATGATTTGTCAAAGAGGTTAAGAATTTTTCATGAACATGTGTCAATCTAAAACATAGTATCTACCTCAAGTTGGCATATAACTCTTCATTATCTCTCTTGAAATTACCTGATTGACAAGAAATCCACTTGACTATCTAAAACTACCATAGGAGTCATTTATACATGTACCCTAACATTGGATGTTAAAAACAAGATAGTGACAATCATTTATGCCTCTCCAACTGATAGCCTCTCTTGCATCACTTATCACTCATTGTTTACAATTACTCATTAGCTCTCTAGGTCTAAATTCCCACACTTGTCACTTAAGTGGCTTGTAGTTTCTCATAGAGATTAATTTTAGGGTTTTTATACAAATTTATAATCCCTATTTATCCTCTGGTGTATCAATTAAACCTCAATATATTCAACATCACTCTTCTCACTATCACACTTAGGCAATCACTTTGCCTTTTCACTATCTTATTCAGACTGCATGCCATGAATGGTATAATAAATAAGTTTCCTTTATTTAATGAGGTGAGAGATTAGTATGATAAGTTGAAAAAATTCCCTCCACACCTCCTACAATGGTTCTCACTTGTACATTTTCTTTTATACCTGTAACACACTTTAAATCCTATAAAATATAGAGAATTAAGCTTGTTCATACAAGTGATGGTACAATATAAGTTGATGGTGAGGATCCTAAGAGAGTGATAATAATTTTAAAGTCACTCTAAAGGCCAATTGGATACTTTTGGATGCATCTCCAATGATCTTTTCTCTATCGAGTTCATATAAGGGTTTTAGAAGGGTTAACTTGTTAACAATGATTCATACAAGTTAGGCATCTAACCTTCAAAAAAAGTCCATTGATTATGAGATCAAAACCCTCCTCAAATATCACCAACTACTTGAGGAACCATGCAACTCATCTGTATAGATATGAGCAAATGAAGTTGGCTCTCGAGCTCCTTATAAGCATTTTGAGTAAGCCTGAGACCAAATTAGGCTAAAATGATCAATTTGAGTTATCTCTCTTCAACATGATGGATCTTACTAGTCCTCCAATCCCATATAAAGGTTATAAAATGAATTGGAAATTCCATATGGTCTTTTGAACTAAGTTAGGCACCCTAAGGATTTAGGCCTAGTTCTAGGTCTAATAGGACTAACTATGTTTGACTTATATGACCACCTCTGAGTGGTTTCCAATGACTATATATGTTTATTAATATTTTATCATATAAAAATAAATCTTTTAAATCATTATACATTGTTTCAATATTCTTCATTACATCCCTTCTTATTCATGTACCACATCTATAGATTGGATTGTTTGTGCCCTTTATTTGAGACAAACTAGAGGGAACTTAACCTATTCATCTAAACCAAATGAGAAATTTTATGGAATTATTAGGTAATTAATACCATATATACAAATTTTCAAGGTCAGATCACCTCTCTATAGCTCCTAATACTTCAGATTGTCTAGACTAGTTTCTAGGTCTGATGACTACAAGTAGGGTTTTTAGGAAGAGTTGAACTTATTCTATCTTCACCTAAGTCAGAATGTTTGCCATGATAAATTGATACTCATAAATCCCTTCAAATATTAAATTATATACTTATCCAAAACATCAAACTTTGGTAAATCCTTAAGTTACCTGGGTAGAGTATGTGCTTGTGACTATGTAAGATTTGGGTAGTGCTTAAGAATCTTGAGTTGTGATTGTATTTTCTCATCTTTGGATCTAGGGATAACATGGAAAGATGGTATCATCACTCTAAGAGTGTAATATTTGTATTCATCACATTTTACCTCTACCTACCTTACCAAACTTTTATTCTCCATTTGCTAGGCTAGTCTTCATATGTGTTGACTTTGGGTGTCTCATTAAGGAATACAAAGGATTCTTGTAGGTGGTGATTCTTGTTTGAGCACTGTACTCATGCCCTTTTTTATCTTTAGGTAATTAGTATTATATAAAACCTAAATGATAATATATGTTTGTATACCATGATTCTCATCTCTCATCATCAATGTATTCTATTCCACTGCAAGCTATAGGTTTATTTTAGACTAATAGGCACATTGTTTCACTAAGCATCTTCATTATAAAATTGATTGAATTGAAACCATCCAACCATTATCCTCTCTTGACCTATAAATCACCTTATTTTTTAGTAAATTAACCCTAGGGTTGGGCTACAATAGATAAACTATTAATTCCATCTAGACCTCAAGACATTGTACCATGAGATGGCCTTTTGTGAGGTAGAATCCTCTTTCAAAGAGATTAAGGTAAACTCTCCCATTAAACAATTTTTCTAACTCTGACTAACTATGAGTGTTAATGAAAGGTCTAAGTGTAGATTTGACTATGTTTTAATTTTTTCTAGACTTTCAAACCAACTTCAAATATTTCAAATCTCTATCATGAAGTTCACATCTCTAAACCACTATTTGGACATTTTTACATAGTCAAGTAAGTGATTGTTTCAAGATTACTTGACTGTATCAAGTGATAGGCCTTACATATCATTAGTGACACTCTTGAGACAAAAGCTTATATTAATAATATGATAAAACATGATCTATGATTTTTCAAAAAAACATATCAACTTTGTCCTGAAACCATTTATAGAAGGGTGAAACTCTGTAACTAGCAACACTATTCTACAGACTTCAATGGTGTTTTTTGCTAGCATAATGAGATGGTCCTACTTATTCCTTGATATACACATAATAAAAATAGAATAAAAACCATATGATAAGTATTTTCCTACTCTTCAAGATCATGTATGCCATATGGTTCTCTCAGATCAATGCAAATAGTAATGAAAACTGAAGCCATCAAGGATGTGCAGGCAACTTGGAGGTATCAACAATCTTAAACATTATTCATAGATCACAAACCACCAAACCAAAAACTATGGCCATTAAATGGAAGTAATTAAGAGTAATAATATCCACTAAGTTCACTTATCTCAAGTCTCCTCCTATCTGTAACAAGTGTAAACCAGTTGACCTTATTGCCTTGCCCAAAAGAACGATGAGAGAGAAGTTAGTTTTTTATCATTTTTGGACCTATCAAAGCCATTTGAGCTTAGAATTTAATTTTATGTATCTAAAAATACTCTCCTAAATCCTCACACATGCCATATAGGTTGTCCTTATTCATACAACTGCTTAAAATTGCCTATTTCGTAGTGATTTTCTTCTTTCCATGTTGAACCTATCACATTTTTAGTTTCAAATAGTTCCCTAACATTATTTTTCATATTTTACATTATATTACACTTTGACACATATTTTCTCTTGTGAAAATTTTACAATTTCATTAAATGACCCAAGAAATGGCCTAAGATGACATAAGACCAACTTAGACAAATGTGACCAAGGTTAAGAGCTATTATTTGACCTCATTAATGACCATGGGAACACTTTCTAACCTAGGAGACCCTATGAAAGTGTGAAATTTCAAGGGGGTTGACTCAATTTGAGCCAAGAGTAAAATTAGTCAACACAACAAACTTACCAACCATACTAATTCAAATTTGTTTGACTCATTAATTTTCTAGTCATTCCACCCCAGCCAAAGAGGAGTACTCATAACATCTAGATCAACAGATCTCAAAACCATATCCAGGTTTACCTACACCTTTCCCTCTAATTTATTTTTACTTTCTTTCATAAATAAAAGTAAAATGATCTAAAATATAGGAAAATTTATCTTGGGTTTATAGTCATTTTAAGACATTTAGAATTGCATTGGTGAATAAGTCATCTAATTTCTTTCAGAAGGTTAGACACTTTTCATTGCATTTCTCTATTTCTAAAATTAAAAATTACAACTTCTTACTTATTCATTTCTAAAATCTCAATTACTTGTTTTCCTTACTTTTAAATTGAAAAGGTAAAATCTCTTGTTCCTTCTTTGTTTTCAAAGTGAAAAGGCATTTTTATTCTTTTCTTTCTTTCCAAAATCTGAAAGGCATTCATCCTAGGACTAGGACTTACACTACCATCTTGCACTTAAGTTTCATTTAGAGGTTTTGTATTCATTAAAATAAATTGAAACTTTCTTTTGGGATTAAAATTAATCTTTCATAGATTAATTTACTATTTGTTTAAGTCACATAGCTTAATTAATTTGGTAAATCAACCATGTACCAATCACTTATTTCCACACACATGCCAAATCACTTACACAATCAACTCATCAAAACCTTGACATAATGGAACTAACTAGGATTTCATCACCTAACGACAACCTTCACCCTGGTTATCCTACTTGGATTTCACCACCAAGGGGAGAACCAACTTAGTATGTTGACTAAGTATAAACTCTAGATAATAGGTATATACTATCAAAGCACTCGACACCCTTACACTATGGTGTGTGAAGTGAGGGGGTAAGCCCCAATACTAAGCTATGTACCAATTCCAATGTAGAAACTTTGAGCCTAAACAACCTAAAACTATCCATAGACTACCTCTTCTATTACCCATTTCAAAATCCAAGTGGAGTCTCATAATTCTAAACTTAAGGCATAAACCAAAAGTGAGATAAAAAGAACTCTTAAGTTCTAACATACTTTTAGTGTGTGTGATATTACTAACTTTTCTTCATTTCTCTCTTTTTGAGTTAGTGAGTTCACTTCTATGAACTTGTAAACTTCTACCACTTTATTGCATGGTCTTGACATGGTAGCAAGGTAGAAACCAAGAAAACCAAAACCAACCTCACCACCAACCTTATTACTCTTCTTCATATATCAAGCACACTCTAGATGTAGAGAGCTCTCCTGACACTATTAAGAGTCCTAATGTTCCCTAATTTTTTCCCAAGGGGACATGGACTTCACAAACCTTTTTGATAACAACCCAATTTCCCTCCAACATTACCTTGCCTCAGTTTCCAACTATGCCCCTACTTTGGTTCCTTCTAATAAACCCCCTTATGGCATGCCTACTCACTTTATGGGTGAGGATTTAGTTTCCACCATTTCCACTACCCAATCTATGGTAACTCAAGCCTCATATTCTATAAGTAACCATCTACTAGTATTGCCCAAAACTAATCCTCTCTTACCCCACCAAAATATACCCAATCACCTTCAACTTCCACCAACCCCATAACCAACCCTTAAAATGTGGGGTCAACCCAACCAATGACAACTTAGACACAACTTAGATTTTGGATTCCATCCACTAGTGTGGTTTCCCTACCTCTTACCACCCAAAACCAAAATATTCAAACATCATCCACACCATTTCACAACTTAGTATTTTTTATACCATCCACTCTTTTACCTATAGGTACAAGGGTAACCACACACATTCAACAAACAAACCCAACCATGCCCACGTCTCAAAAATTATCCACTACTCTTAAATAATGTTATATCCCAAATCAACAAAGATATATGCCTCTCATATCATCCCAACCTTTCATAACCAACTTCTAATATGTGGCATCCACCCAACCTTCAACTTCCTCAAACATGCAATACATTGCATCATCACAAAAACAATAATAAATACCCTAAAACTATGGGGGTTCACCACAAATTGACCTAATCAAGATGTTAATGGATTAAATAACTTTAGAGACATATATTTTTGGAGCTCACAACCTTTTATGCTATGACCAAATTTTTAATGAACCTTTCACCCTTCTGTACTGATTCATCCTTACCCTGCTTAATGGAAACTTCCTAAATTCATGAATTTCCAAGTAAGGAGGATCTCCAATAAAATTTTGAATCATTTATGCATGTGTTTTATCTCATCACCCATGATTATGCTCTTTTAATTCAAACCTTCCCCATGTCTTTAGTAAGAACCACATTGTATTGGTATAGTGCCATCTCTAAGCACTCCCTCTTTTCCTTCACCCAACTAACACAAACTTTATTGGATCACTTCTCCATACAAATATCCAAGAAAGTGTCCATAATTGAATTGTATTTTATTAACCAATTTGAGGATGAATCCATTTCATATTTTTTTGTTCAATTGAGGGGTTAATCAACAAACCTTCCTTCTCCTTACCCCAACCAAAATTGATTGAACTTTTCTCTCAGGCATGTTCCAAGCACATTTCATCTACTTTATAAGTTCAAAAAATATATACCTTTGACAAAGCATTTACCATGGAAAGGAAATTGGAAATCTGAGTGATTGAAGAAGGTAAACTAATTCTTAAAAATAAGAATGCCAACATCAAACATGCTAAAACTTGTTCCAACCTCCAAACCACCCCAAGCCCAAAGGATCATCCAACGTCATTGTCCTCAATATGAATCCTCCTCAAGTGGTAAACCATTCAAACCCATCCATATCTTCAAATCAAAACCAAAATCCAAAACCCCAAAAATGTTTTGTTTAAAAGCAATACACTCCACTAAGGAAGTCTTATGCTTCGATTTTGGGAAAATTATTGAAAGCATTAGTAATCTAAATTCCAAAAATTAAACCCCCTCAATAATTTGACTCATCTCATCCTATACCAATTTGGTATAAGCTGAATGAATTTTGAAACTATCATCACATCATCAAACACTTTATTGAGAGATGCAAAACCTTTAACATAGTTCAAGACTTGATTGATAGAGGTAAACTTGTAATGGATAATCCAAGTACACCTCCAAACTAGGCTCTTGACATTTTCTATCAACCTTTTCCAAACCACCCACCTTCATCAAATGATGTGTGTACAAATACAAAAACTTCCCATAACCATGAGGTTCATACCATAAACATGGCCCTTAATGGACTTACAAATTAAGAACCCATGGCCCAAACCTCACCTATTCCACTTCCCAATTTAATGGAATCAAACCAAATAACCTCACCTATTCCACTTCCTAATTTGGTGGAACCAACCCAAATAACCTCACTTATTCCACTTCCAAATTTGGTGGAACCAACCTAAATAACCTCACCTATTTCATTTCCCAATTTAGTGGAACCAACCCAAATAACCTCACCTATTCCACTTCCCAATTCGGTGGAACCAACCCAAACAACCTCACATATTCCACTTCCCAACATAGTGAAACCAACCTAAACAAACCCACCTATTTCACTTCTCAATTTATTAGAACCACCCATCCTTCATTTATAAATCTCAACTAAGGAAGATGACATCATACCTACTCTACTTCCCTTAATATTGGAACCACCCATCCTTATTTTGGAAATCACTCACAAGGAAGATGACATTATACCTACCCCACTTCCTTCAATAGTGTAACCACTCATCCTTCTTTTAGATACCATGCCTAAAGAAGAGAAAACCATAACCATCCCACTTCTTCAACCACTTAGTCTCCCATTGGAAACCCTTCTTGATGATACCAAGTCCACATATAAACCATTTCAATATTAGTCCAAAATATCAAATTCCTATCATAACTAAAACTTGACCGAGCAACATTTTGGCACCATCTTGGACTTCCCTACCCTAAAAATAAGGAGCCAACAAACTTATCAACCACCCAACCTTCAACCATAAAAAATTAACCACCCTCACCTTAACCAAACCAGTAAACTCGTTAACATGTCAACCTTCAACTAAATCAACCAACCCAACTACCTTAAACACAAGCAAAACAAACCCAACTACCCCACTCAAACTTGTCAAAAACTTGGGTGTTCTTCCAGCCCAAAACCTAACTAATCCACCCTTAAAATTAAGTTAAAACCATAAACCTAACCTAAATATCAACAACCCAAACAAAGGAAGAAGATCAAACCACTTAGGACTCAAAATCCTAAGACCATTTCTCCACTCGTCTTAACTTCACCCTCCATCCTAAGGCCATACCCCTTATCTATTTTAGGACCTCACCCTTACACTTTGTTCAAAATGCTAAACCCTTAAACAAAAGGACCACAAACTCAACCTCCTCTTCTTACCACACTTCCACCTATCAACACTAAACCTTCAATCCTCAAACCATTAACCAAAAACATTTAACAAACATCAACCAAAACTTCACTCATAGTACCTACCCCTAAAAGGGTGACAACCCCAATAACCAAAACAAATACTTAAACCCTATTAACACCATGGTAGAATCATATTCTACTATCATACAAAGGTTTTTACAAACCTCAAACATATCCCTACCTCCCATTAAACCATTCAACCCAAAATTGGTTTGGTTTAAGGATAACCTAGTTTGCATGTACCATAGAACACCTAGGCATGACACTAAGAACTGCAAATCACTTAAAGACATAATCCATAAATTATATGATGCATATGACATTTTGATAGAGGAGCCTCATCTTAGCTTTCTTATAAACAAAAAATACTATCTCACACAAACTGACTTTCAAGCTCTCATCAAAGAGTAAGGATGAACTAAAATAATCTACCAGCCTACCTAAATTCCAAATTGACACCATCCATGTGGTCACTCGATAAAAAAATCAAAAAGATAAGGGAAAATCTAAAGTATCCATACATTAGACATATCATTATTATAAGGAAACACCCAAATCACCTTCACCAAAACCCAAGATTTCTATCTTGGGTACACTTCAACCCAACCCATCAAGATTGATATACAGGTTGGTTCTCAAACAAATTCACCAAACCCTAGTGAATATGACCTTATACAAATAAATATAGACCTCACCTCAACACCATTAAGACATGATAGAGTATTTATAATCAATTGAGGTCTAAATTAAAGATCCTCAACCTCTATCAGCCCTTATTAGAACCCTCAAACTATCATCCCTTGCCACATTCCAAGATTATGAGATACCTCCCATCCACCCAGATGATTTAGATCCTCCTCTCTTCATCATATCCTATATCAATCAAACCTGAATAAAAAGTTTCATGATTGATGGGGGATCTATATCAACATCACCTTATCCCATGCCTATAATCAACTCAAACTTCCTAAAAAAATCATGTCCCAAACCAATGTCATGTTACGATCTTTCAAGGACACAATGGAAACCACCTTGGGAATAGTTGTCCTTCACATAGGCTTAGGCCCTTTAAATCTCCCTAAACTCTTCTACATTTTAAAAGGAGAATTTTAATACAACATACTACTTGGATTCCCTTGGATATAAACCATGTGTTATGTACCTTCAACCTTGCATAGATGCCTAAAATTTAAACATTATGTTCAAGTTCACATCATCCCTACTGACCCTAATCCATTTAAGTCATGCAACATGACTTATAATCCAAATGGCATCCTCATTCCATTGAAGGATGTAACCCCTCCAGCTTCCACCCATGAAGCTTCTACAATCTCAACCATACCCTCCCAAATCCTTGAGAAAAACCCCTTGGAATCAACATTCCAACATCTTTTGCTTGGATAATACCACCTATTGACTCTCGATACCCCTCCTACTCTTTAAAAGTATATAAACCTTGATTAACATCCTCACTATAATCCTAACATTAGAATTGTCATCCCTTTCAGTCTTCCCAACCACGAAACCAACTTTACCTATGGGGAACTTGATCAACCACCTTTGGCTCCTAACACCTCACCTTCTATCAAACCATTCACCTTTGAGTTTTCCTTCTTGGATAAACCAAATTTTTCATAAATATACATTCATCGATGTGCTTGGAAAGGATTTAGTTTAGGCCATTATGATCATGGACCATATAAGCTTATCACATGTAAAAATTAAAATCCTTAGGAGTGATAGGGCCTTGGATTTATCAAACCATAGAAACCAACTAAAACACCTCTCATCTTAATCATTGAGGAAGAAACCCCATCCTCACCTACCTCTTCTTCTTCCAAGTTTAATGACCCTAATTCCATCCCTCCTAAAAAAAATTTATCAATATGTTTAGTTTGAGACCCCTGACCTATCAAATTTATTGGGAAACCAAAACCATTCCTCTGACTCATCTTTAGATGGTAGAATATGATTCCCCCACCATTAATACCATCCAATGTTAGGATGATGACTCCATTCTCACCTACCTTTCTATTAAATACTCCTACATTCACAAATCCATTCCACTTGAGACATTAACCATGTTGAATGAAACTACCATTGATATCAAATTGGGCACTCAAGATAATCCTTGCATAATAAAAATTGGCCAATCTTTAGACTCCTTAGAACATTAGGACTTCTCTTTTCTATGTGATCATATCATAGAATTTTCTTGGTATTATAGTGATATGCCTAGGATAGACCATTCCATTATCATCCAAAACATCATCACCAAAATCGATGCCAAGCCTACTAGTTAAAAGTTTCAAAATATGTACCCTCACATTTCCCTCCTTTTTAAGGAGGAGCTACAGTATCTCTTATCTGTCAACTTCATCCAACCCATTAACTATCCATAATAGGTCTTGAATGTCATTCATGTCATTAAATAGATAGGGAAGATTCATATTTATATGTATTTCCATGACTTTAACCTCACCTATATAAAGGATGACTTTCCTCTACCAAGCATCTACCAACTTGTTGATCTAACTACTAGCCATGAGGTGTTATCTCTTATGGATGGATTCTTGAGCTATAACAAAATCTTATTCACCCTAGAAGATCAACATAAAATTGCCTTCATCACCCCATGGGGAAATTTTTGTTATAGGTTCATGCCTTTTAGCTTGAAGAACACTGGTACAACCTATCAACCTAACATGACCTCATCCAAAAAGACATGGAAAACTATGTAGATTACCTCTTTGGTACATCCAAACATCTTCAAGACCACTTGGAAATCCTTAAACACATCTTTGACCACCTTATCTAATTCCATGTTAACCTCAATCCAAATAAATGCATCTTTGGGGTCTTGTTAGGTAAAGTCCTCATCTTTATCTTTTCTCTTCATAAAATAGAAGTCAATCCTACCAAAGTCAAAAAAATCATAGACATGCCTCCAACTAATTTTAAACAACTTCACAGTTTATAGGATAAGATTTAGTTAAGTTAACTATTCATCTCTTAATTATCTAATAGATGTCAACCCTTTCACCACCTTTTTAAGAATGGTATCTCCTTAAATTTAAACCAATACTGACAAAAGGCTTTGAAACACTCAAAGGATACCTTCTCTTTCTACTTGTCCTTGTCCCTTTGAAAGAGGACTAACTCTTCTACCTTTACATCTCTACCATAGACCATTCCTTAGGTGCCATGATCACAAATCATGATGATCACCATAAGGAACAAGAAGTATACTATATAATCTAAACAATTGTAGAGTATGAAACTCATTATACCATATTGAGAATTTATTCCTTGCCTTGGTATTTGTGGCCTCCAAACTTTGTCACTACCTCTTCAACCACAAAGATTTTATCATCATAAACACTAATCCCCTTAAGTATATTCATTTTAATCCATATTAGAATTAATGTATGGCTAGATGGCTCATGATTTTAGCTAAGTTAGACATTGAATTCCTCCAACAAAAATTAGTCAAAGTGCAAATCATCCCAATTAATTGGTCAAATCCCCTTTAACTAAAAACCAACCTTCTAACCTTGAGTTTCATGATTATTCCATCACAACTCTCTCCCAAAAAAACATTTATTACTAAATGACCATGTTCTTTGATCGATCCAAATTTCAATGTGGTAGGAGTGATGGAATCATCTTTATACCCCTTGAAGGTGAGCCTTTTCCCTTATCCTTTAAACATGACTTTGATTACACCAATAACATGGTTTAATATGAATCCCTAGTTTTAGGTCTACAAATAACTTTATCCTTGGGAGTAAAATCAATCATAAATTTTGAGGATTATAAACTTGTATTCAACTAGATCACTGGTTCCTACCAATGTAAAAATGATGATCTCTAGAAATACAAACATTTGGTAGATGTACTATTAACATAATTTGATCACTACCTTATCCAAACCACTCCACATTCAACAAAAAATTTCATTGACACCATGGCTTCCCTTGCCTCTCAAATCCCATCTATGCCTTCAAACTCTAAAATATTTGTCACCATTCATAGACTTAACCAAGCCTCTTATACCAAAATGTAACTCCCTTTCATCTGTAATGTGGAGTAAATCCAACTAAATATTTGGTATAAGTAAGTTTTTAACTACCTCACCTTAGCCATCATCCCTTCCAAACTCTCTATAAATGATATATGAGCTTTCATGTAGTGTATTTGTTTTTATACCATATTAAGGGAGTCCTCTACAAATAAGTATTTGATGTTCTCCTTTTTAGGTGCCTTCATAGCCAAGAAATCCATTTCAAAATCAAATAAATTCATGATGGGATTTGTGGAGGGCACTTTAGTGGCTTAGCTATCACTAAGATCATCCTTTACCTTAGCTACTACTTGCCTACCCTTAACCAAAACTATTGTGACTATGTCAAATGGTGTGTCAAGTTTCAATAACATGCCAGCTTGCATCAAATTCCTAGTCATGCCCTTTAAGATGCTAAGGACTTCTGGTCCTTCTCTCAATGGGAATTATATCTCATTGGTGAGATCAACCCTCACTCTTCATAGATACAAAATTATATCATCACTGTGATTGAATACTTCACCAAATGGGTGGAGGCTATTCCTCTCATCTCAACCAAAATTGATAAAATTATCAACTTCATCAATCATCATATCATATGCGACTTCAGTGTTCCTCATAAAATCATCATTGATAATTTCAAGTCATTCAAAAATAAGAGTGTGAAAGCTTTGTGATATCCATACTACCCAAAAACTAATGGACAAGATAAAGCCTCTAACAATACCATTAATAAACTTCTCACCAAAGTGGTCAATAAATCTAGTAAAGACTGGCACTTGCACATTCCTTTTGCCTTATGGGCATATCAAACCAGCATTCAAACCTATATGGGTGCCACCCCTTTCTCACTTATATATGGTGCAAAGGATGTCTTTCCTCTCATAGTGAAAATCCATCCCTTTTTATATCCCTAAAGGATATCATCTCAAAAGAGGACTATTGCCAAGAACACCTAGCCCAACTTGAGCTACTTTATGAACATTATTTGACCGCTCTTGACCATCTTAATATCTATCAAGAGTGAATCAAATGCACTTATAATGAAAACCTAAAATAATGATAATTCAACATTGGTGACCTCATCTTAAATGAAAATCAACAAATAACTAACATGGAAAAAAATAAGTGGGGCAAGTTTGCTCGTAATTAGATTGGACCATTTATCATCATGCATAATTATGGGTTCAAGACTTATCAGTTATCATCCCTTAAATGAAATAAGAAACTTAAGCCCCTCAATGCTTTGATTTTATATCTATTATTTTGTTAAAACATGTTCTAAATCACCTTGTGTCTAACTTAAGCTTGTCCCTTATTTTACAAATTTATCACCTTCATCTCTTTATTTTAAGGAAAACCAATTAAAGCATAGAATAATGTGATTATATATCATATATCATCATATATGTAGTTTTATCCTAATCCTAAACATGGTTACCACAGCTATACCCATGGCATAATTCTCATGGATATTTTTTCCCCTTATAGGATGGATCCCCATGGTTGTTGTCTTTTGAACCTCTATCACCCATAATTTAACCTTCTTGTGTTATGGTTTTTCCTTCATAAAGCAAAACCTTAGACATATTTAATCTATTCCATATCTAAAATAAAAATATATATTATGGGTCATATCTAAACTTTTAGATAGCTCCCTTGAAGGATAGCTACCAAAATAATTTAGAATTATTCAAAAAGATAGATTGTTCCTTAGAAGGACAACTATCAAAATCAAACAAATCCAAAACCTAGACCACTCCCTTGAAGGATGGCTAAATCAAAAAAAATTCAAAAATTAAAAACATGAAAGCTTCCCTCTTTGATCAGCTTCCCCAATGTATCAACCAAAATAGCATCAAAAGACCCTAAGTTAAAAATCAAAAAAAAAAAAAAACCAAAGAAAACTTCCCACATTAATCATCTTTCATAAAATATTAGTAGACTTCTCACATTGATTAGTTTACACCAAAATAAGGCATGTACTTTCCTATAATGGTTCTTAGGTCACCTAATAAGGGGCAGCCCATCCCCATAATAAGGTTACACTACCCTTCATTCACCTATCTACAACGTATCACCCTTTTTCACCCTCTCAATTAAGGGATTTTGAGCTTACTTGACACAATGTGATCAAGTCACTTATTTAATAAATGACCTAACACTAATGACAATTAGGCAAGGTTATTATGAACGTAAGTTTACCTATTACAGTTATGGTATTTTCCAATGAGAGCATTTAATCTCCTTAATCTAAATTCATGACTACTTTTTGAAATAATCATTAAGGTGTGTGTCTTACATTTTTGAGTCATTGTATCCTCATTCACCTTTACATTTTACAAATATCATTTCAACTAAAGCAATTTATATGTCGAATTTACATCTCTAAAAATCATCTAAGTCATTGTAAATATAAAATCACGTCATAAAGCATTTAGTTGTTTTGTTATGTATATTATATTTTACCATTAAATCCACTTCAATCAACCATTACTTAGGTGTTTTTATTATGAAAATATGTTATTTAACCATTTAACCATATTATTTATTATAATTCATTTAGGTGTTTTATAATCTCTTACCTCAAATCATCAAAAAAATCATATCATACTCATTATGCTAATGAAATCAACAACAATATGCATCAACCATCTAATCAAAAACCATAAAGTCAAAACATTTCATCACATACAACTCATAACATATTTTTTATTATGTATGAACCAAACTACAATCTCATTTAGTTTATAATCAATTTACACATGAGATAACAATCAACCATTTGATTGTCATCATAAAAAGCAAATTAGACCATAATTAGTCTTTTTTCTAAAAATTAGAAAATGATTTTCTTATAAATCATTCATGTCATCAAAATCACATATACATATAAATATGAAGATCAAATGGATACATTCAACTATATCATAGACATCAAAATATGAAATACCAAATCATGCATACACCTAATATGAGGAAGAATATAAAAACATTCCAACGTGCCACCTTGTCATAATATAAACATGTCATCATCACATAACAAGAACCAGAATCACATCATAAATCATAACTATCACAAACCATCATCATCAATAATCATCATAAATAAACCATGTTTTGAATAAATATATATAAGTTTCAATATCAATGTATCAAAATTATATATACATCATGACACAATGGCTCGTAGGCCAAAATCAAAATCATAATACAACACCATAACCAATATTCTATGATACAGGGCCACCATTGTCCTCCTAACCTTCTCCATCTCTATGCTCCATATGTGTACTTGAGGATGCTCTATGGCCTCTACCACCATTGCATGCAACACTATTTGGGCTCCTCAACCTTGACATTATCTATTGCACAACCTGCTCTGCCAGGTACTCTGTATACCAAGACACATCCAAAAGCCTCCTAATAATGTGCCCCTCATAATACCTCAACTCCTAAATTTTATATGTATACCTAGTCAAATTAATAGTTTGAGGTGGTCCCATAACTACTCCAATTCCACTCAGATGTTTCCCACTCTATGATGGTCCCCCTCCTTCCTACCTCAAGGCATCTTTCTCAGTTGTACCAATGGCCAGTTGCACTTGTAGGCCATCTCTCTCATGTGTCATCATGGAAAGATAAGCCTATGCACTATCTTGTTGTTATGTAATAGTGATCAGCTACCCCTATGCATTATCTCTTTGTTGTGTCATGGTGGTCACCTACCCCTATGTTGTGTCTCTCTCCATCAAGACACCATCCCTCTTAATCTGCAATTGATCCTGCTCAGCACTAAATCTAGCCAACTTTCCCTATAGAGTATCTTGAGTTTATCTCATAGAATTGCTCTTAGTAATCACCATATTTAGATCAAGGTATGCCTCCCCCATCTAAAAATAACCCTTCCCAACACCCTATCCATAGTCACCTCTAACAATAGGAGCCTATCCTCCATATCCACTTGTAGATACAAGGTGTATCCTCTACCAATAAATAATGTACTCTAGCATAACCCTAACATCATAAACTACTAAAAGAGCTGGTATCTCCTCAAAAATTAGCTCTTCCTCTATAGGCTATGGTAAAGGAAGTAGTACCTCTACATCCTCCTGTCTATTTCTCAAGAAGACTCTTAGGTCACCCTACACCAAATTAAATCATCATCAAACATGGTCAAAAGGTATCAACTCTACCTCATGATTCCTCCTTCCATGAATCCACCTAAATCTATGAATGGAAAAGTTCTATACATTCAGCCCCCTCCATGATGGGAAACCCACATATGGTCTTCAAATGACCTTTCCAATTACCAAGGCCTCCAACTATAGCCTATGCCATACTATGTCTCACATGACACCATTTGTCTGTAGTAACTCCATATCTGACCTCTACCACATAAAAACCACTCTAAACTGAGCCTAGTACCATGTATCCTAATTAAATATAATTGGATACAAAATAGTGATGTACTCATATACACAATAATGAATTAGGAAGCACACACTCATCCCATATCTTCTATACACCCAGTAGTCCCAAAGCTCTTGGTATACCTATGTCAATAGGGATGGTGCCCATATATATACAACCATCTCCTCATACATCTCAACTAAAACACTAGTAAGAGCCCAGGTATACCTCCCACCACTCAAATCTAGTAAAGCATAACACATGATGGCTATCATCAACATCATCATCAATATCCTACCTCATGTATCTAGATAATATAGGTCCTTAAATTAGAAACACCTAGAATGGTACCAAGCCTCTACGATATCCTCACCATATAAAATATTCATCTAAGCAAATAGATCATCACTATTAATCAACTCAATTTCTTGACCTTGTATCGACAGTCTCAAAATCCTATGCACATCCTCTAGAATAATCATGATCTCTCTTGTGTGTAACTAGAAGGTATTGATAGACAAATCCCCTCTCTTAATTAGGGACACAAACATACCTACATCTTGGGGTACATGATGATAGTATTGCATACCCCTTAAACCCACAATCATCATGTGGGCCCAATCCTAAATTAGCATGTCTCTCTACAACTTCTCTAGTAGCAGTAGAACTCAATCCCACATAGTCAATAAATTCCTAGCCTATAAGGTTAAATCCTAGACTTAGTTAACAATAAACCATCAACAAACAACATAAAACATTAAGCTACTCACCTAATCACCTAATCACTCTACACCTATAACCAACCAATCTTCCATAACCCTTCACCTAGCCCAAACTTACAAACTAAAGCTTCCAACTAGACTCAATTCTAACCTACACTTAGGCTCATTTGGACTACAAAAACCTTCAAGATTTTATACCCCCCTTAGGCTCATTTGTCCTAAAAACACCTTTTTAACCTTTCACTAACCTAGTCTTCAAACCTCACCCTTCAACAACATCTAAACCAAATCAAAATTGATTTTGCATCTTGCCCACCCCTTCAAACCCCAACCTTACCCATCCTAAACCTAACACTTAAACCTTACCCCTTAAACCTTCTAAGCTTTCTAAAGCCTTAAAACCATCTTAAACCCATCAAATCACAACCCAAACTTACCTTTTAACCCCTTTAGCCCTGAAAGTGAGACTGACACCGACCCCTTCTTGACTAGCATCAATTGACCCTAACTGACATTGGTCACTGTAAAATTTATGGCCAAGCCTAAAACCCTAATTCTTTACCCAATCCCACTCTAAACCCAAAATTTCACACACTAATCCCTCCCTCTACCTTTTTAAAACCCCTTCCCCCTACACTAACCTATAGATCTAACCTATCAACAAAAAAATTCAACAAAATCAATAAAAAAACAAAAAGCATAGTGCCCTTACCTCATCCTAGCTCTTCCTCCTTGGTGGCACACCACCTCCACCTAGTACCTACCCTCCCATACATTATATTTCCACCTCTTTCACCTAACACTCACCAAAATTGCTTTACCCAATCACCTTGCTCACCTTAGTCCTCACCCGGTCCCCATGCTCTCTCCCCATGTTCACCCAATCACAAGATACCACACAATCACCTAGTCCTAAAGAAAATACTCTAGGGTCACTTTCAAATACAAAATCATAACATAATTTATAAAATGGCAAATGGCAAATGAATTGACTATTTCAGTTTGTGGCCCCCTTTCATAGGGTTTGGCCATTGACTAACATTGATCCTACCAAAATTAGATTTATCATCATTGCTCACTATAATTAGGGATTTTCCTCATCCCCAACAACCAAATTTTCACCCTTTCACCACATAATGTGTACCCTTTTTCCCAAACCAAATTGTACACCAAATTAGATAACCAATTTGTACATAAACAACCATAAACACATAGGAGAATAACTTATTCTCTACCAACTGACCAGCCAAATCACCTCAAACTTATTTATTTTAGCCTAATATTCATACTTTTTTTGACAACCTTACCTTGGTAATTTTTACCACATAACTACATCACCATAATTTTTAACTTTAAAAATGCACACTACTTTTATGCACAAACCTTTAGGTGAATCAGAGCATCACACCTTGTGGTCTTGACATCGATGATCATTTTGTCTTCTTAGGATCACATCCTAGTTTTATATCCCTAAGAACACATACACCTCAACTAGGAGACTTGAGTTTATAGGTGTACCCCATATCATCTAAGCCTAATGTTTTGGCATGGTTACCCTATTACTTATCCTTCTAATGCAACCCTATTTACAAACTACTGCAATTATGTCAACCTAGTCTATGCACGATCTATGATATCACAATTAGTCACATTCATTGTTCATATTCATGCTTAAATGTCCAACCAACCAAGAAACCTTGTCCCTAACTTATCTGCTTGTCAAACCCAAACTTGATTCCAATTCACCTCATCAATTCTCAATTTAAGGGGGGACACGTCTTCCCACACTTGAGGCATCCCACCATCCACTAACCATTATTTTTGTTTTAAATCTTGTCAATATAAACTATGCAATAAAAAAGGGTAAATGTAGACACTAAAAAATTTCACCAATGGTTCTATATGTCATAACACACTCCTTTCAACCCCTTGGCCCTATTTTAGTTAAAACACCTCTTAACACCATTAAATACCCATTTACCCCTACCCACATGTAGCTAATTATTTATTTAATAAAGATAATAAACCCATATGTCCACCTCACCCCAAGACTAAGTCCCATGCCAACTCACTGCCACCTTGCCCAAGGACTAATTCACCTAAGTTATAACCACATAAGACCATTTCTTGCCTTAACATTTATTCCTTAACCTCCCTAGACTATTTCTACCGACGTGATCATACTCTTTTAAATTAACTCAAACCATTTCAAATTGTCATAACTTTCAAAAGTAAGTGCAAAGCACTATTTCTAGTAATTTAGGCATATTTTACCATGATTGACATCGATCATTCCTTGATTGACACTGGTTGACCAAGACCAACTTTGATAACTTAGGTCTGCATAGGACCTTTGTTCCATAAGTTGAACAAGCTGAGTATAAGTGTGATTTACCATTATTGAGAGCTTGCACATGAACCAGAGAACCAAAGACTTTTCTAGAGGCATAAAGGAGTTGAACCATTGACAAACTAAAGGTTTTATCACTATTATGCTACTTAGATTCTTCCAGATATCCATCCAAGTTTTATTAACATGCCATCAAATTTCATTCCAACATTGTTATGTTAGATAAGTATCTATTACTATGTAATCAATTTCAAATTTACATACCTTAGCATTTGTTGATTTTATTATCTCCATACCTTCCTCATAGCCCCAACTACCTGTGTTAAAGTTATACACTTCAACACTCATTTACCATCAAGCACCCATCAACATTCCATAATCTTTTTAAGCCTAAAACCTCTATCTAGATATTTTTGAGCTTCATTCCAGTCCTCATGAGGCTATCCTAACTTATATCCATCCCAATAACTCTTCAAAGTCAACCAAAATGCAACCATTCCAACAAAATCAAAAACTATGTTTTTACATAGTGATCGACATTGGTTCTACATAGCTAGAATTGATTTCATAAATATTGACATTGATCTTTTTGTAAACTTTCTTTCTAAAAAAATCCAACTAAAAATAACCATTTAAACCCATCAAAACCCATATTTTTCAATCTCTATCATAATACAGAACCAAAATATAGCAACTAAACTTGACCATTATCACCTTAGTATTTCTTTCATGCAAATTAGCTTAGTTTATTTTTAAAGGAATCAAATAATATTAAATTATTTTATCTTTTGCTTAAAGTAATTTCTCATTTCTTTACTTAATAATATTTTTATTAGCATCTTTTGGACTTAATTGTTTTATAAAAGTGGGTTGATAGCCATCTAAGGAAGATTCATAGCTTTAAGAGCTAGCATTTACTAGGCAACCCACTTACCAACCACACTAATTCAAGTTTATTTGAGTCTTATTAATTTTTAGGTCATTCTTCCCCATATAAAGAGGATTACTCACAATGTCTAGATCAATGGAGCACAAAACTATCTTTAGGTTTACCTATACCTTCCTCCTTTTCAATTTTACTTATTTTCATAAATAAATAAAAAATGATCTAAAATCTAGTGAAACAAGTAGCTATCATTAAATTCAGAATTAGGTAAAACAAATCATTGATAGCATGCACATTAGCATCTAGATACTAGATATATGTCATTACATAAAGAATTTAAAAGAGAGATCAAGCATTTTTTATTTAAAACCCTCTCATTATTGGAACAAATTCACTTAATAAATTTGACAAGGTAACTAATGTAGCAAACCATGACACTATGACATATTAGAACCCAAAATGGGTGATAAATATATCCATGTTGCACATATTTTATAACAATCAAGGATCAATAACATAAAAATTATAAAACCCTAATTGGCTTAGGGTTTGGAGTTTAAAGATCAGGTTCACCAAATGTTTAACCCTAAAATGTTTGTATCTAGGTTAAGATTACCTAGAAAATTTATTGAAGGTGTATATATAAATGAATAAGCACAAGGTTGATAATCAAATCTATAGCAAGCCAATTAGGTGTTAAACTAAAATATAATATAAACTAAAATTATTATGATAAGTTATGCTAAAAATATTAAGGATAATTATGTTAGATATGAAAATGACAAAAAATTAATGTACTTAGCTTATTTTGATGCTAATATAGTTTTGGATTTAGAACAAGCAGGAAGTAGACTAGAAGATGATGTTATAATAGTCATCAAATTGTACATTGAGTACCTTTAGAGCCAAGGACATTAACTTTAGCCTGGGATGGTTACCTCGTTGCTAATTTATAAACTCAATGCAAGTGTCTTATATAAAATACCTATTAAAATAGGATGTGACCACCTAGATGCTTATGGGTTTTTCTTTGCCTTCACTCTAGTGCATTTATATCTGGGTCATAGACTTTCATTCCTCAAAATAATTTAAAACCTTAGTTCTTCATCTTCATAATGACCTTGGTGGAAAATGGGTTAGTGGGCACATGGTTTCAAGCTAACCCTAAAGACCCCATTATCAATGAGTGTTGCCTACATAGCCAATACTCTAAATAGGGCCTTAGACTGATGTGGTTCTCCCCTATGTGTTGGCTTATGTGTGAATCATGTAATATGTTATAAGTAATTATAATAGTGACCTATTGTAATTTGTAAAATATATCTCTTGGGATATTACTTTAGTACTTCATACATGTAGATGTGTTTTCCCTATGACCGATATGGAAATAGGATAAAAAAGGGAAGCTTTGCTCAATATAATACATGATAGAATGCTTTTATAAGTTGCCTTCATATTTTTTGGTCTTTCTAGTTCAAGAATGAATTAGGGTTACTCTTATGTTTATATCAATCCCTTTGGATAATTAACTCATATTAAATCACTTTGGCCGACCATTAATAAATGTTTCATTTGCAAATTGGATGAATTTAGGGCACTGGACACTTGCATCGAGTAAAGACACTAGTGTCAAAATAGGTGTATGTCTTAGATGTTAGTTTTTAGGGAGTAGGAAAGTAGGTATAGGCTTAGAACTTATAGAGGTGGAAGATAAGTGAGTTTTAAGCATTCTAGGTAAGATAGAGGATTCAGGTCATCAACAAAGATTGGTTGAACTAAGAGGTAAGTCAACAGGTAAAAGATATAGTAGATATGAAACTTTCAAAAGTGGGAAAGGTCTAAAACTAATAATAATAAGTAAGTTCTAAGCTTTCCAAGTATACAATACTAAGGTGTTATATCGTTTAGAAATAGTGTCTACAATAAGATCAAAAAACCACCTCCCTTCTACATCTCCATAATCATTGGTAGGCATATTTTGCATTATTATATGATAGATTTTAGAGCTAGTAGTTTTATTATGCCCAATAAAATTTTTGATTTGTTAGGCATGGATTACACACCAATCACCAAGATGGGCATACAACTAGATGGAATTTATATTGATACATTAGGAATCACTAGAAATATAAACCTTACCCTTCATGTTGTCCAAGTCTTTCCATATTTCAAGATATTTCAATTATTGATCTCCCTCATTATTTTTCCATATGCATTTTTAGAGACTTAACTACAAAAATGGGGGGATATTTATCTTCAAATTGGTCACATATGATTCTTAGGAATATATATGGGACAAGGTTAACCATAAAAATTGAATGTATTTCTAAAGATCATATTGAACCATACATGCCTAGTCTTGTTAACATGAATTGTATCATGCATGATATAGAAGAAGATGGTGCTCTTCATGGGGCTACTACATTTTTAGAGGAAATTCCAAAAAAAATTCTTAATGATTATGAAAACTAACGCTATGAGTTTGAACCATATGACCATATGGAAGAAACAAGGTTGGGTACTCATTTCATACATGAGAAAAAAATTATTATACCTAACCTTATGAAGCCATAATAAAATCTTGAGAGAGCATGGTAGCTTTAATTTGAATGCTCAAGAAGTAATAACGGTGTGGATAATCATGTCATGATGGTCTCTACTCAAAAAGAGAGATACTTCTTTGCATTTAGGCTTCAATTTAGTTGTACCAATAATATAGTTGAATGTGAAGCATTGACCCAAGGTATCTAATTATCACAAAATAGGGGAATCAAGGAATTAAAAAATTTTGGAGATAGTAAACTTATCATACATCAGATTATATCTCAAAGTGAAGCCAATAATAACTTGCTAAATGAATATAAACATAGAGTGTGGGACCTAGTGTTAGAGGTACAATCACTAAGAGGAGGTGAATGAGTGATTCAAGATAATCCAATTCAATTCCCAATTCTTAAAAATTTAACATACATCAACTTGATCAATCAACATAAACATGAAATCACATGCATCCAAAGCATACATAATATGAACACATCATATATGTGGGAAAACCTCTTGGGGGATAAAACCCATTGAACCTTGCAAGATGGAATATAGTCTTATAAAATAAGATCCAACATTCATATTCATACCAACTGATCAAGGAACACCCATCCCTTATTTTGGTGAGACACCCATATCACAAAGGGGAACCAACACCATAGGAAACTAAGCACCCACTAAAATACCTTGATTTAATCTTCACCTCTCTAATCAGATATCTTCTGTCAGGATTCTAGAACAACAAACATGCTCTGACTCCACTGTTAGGACCAAGAAAGCACCATTGATTACCAAGCAACTAAACATGTGGAATTAAACCAGAAGTAACAAGTAACTAGAATTTAGAAATAACACAAAATATGAGAGACAATACCCAATTGTATTAATACTCTTCCAGAAGGAAATACAACAAAGAAGATGCCACAGTCTTCTTCCTTACATCTCTAGAGCTCACACACATCTAGAGCATAAACAGTAAATCTCTTCAAGAGCTCACTCTCTCTCTTATGGTCCCAACACACAACTCAAACATAGAGTTGGTGTTCACCTCCACCATCCAATAACAACACCGCTGTCAACCAGTCAGTAACAATACTGCCAATACACCGAGCATACACACATACTCAAACCGAGTACACAACACACTCCAAGTAGATCTCCCATGAACTTGCAACAACCTACAACTCAAATTATCTTACTTTGGAAGGAACTACCTTGCCTTCATCTTTGCTCTCCAACTGAGTACACACCATACTCCAAGTAGATCCTACCTGATCTTGCTACCTATTGTGTTGCTGATCTCCCTGATCCTGCTGCCACCTGTAGATCAATCTGGTCTTGCACACATGCCGACCAACTTGGTTTTGCACACCTGCAAACCTAGATCTTGCACACATGAACACCTGTAAATCAATGATCTTACTTACACATGTAGATCTCCAAACATGTCATTGCACACCTGCTAACCAAGATCCTACATACATGAAGAATCCTTCTGATTCTCCAAACCAGCACCCATACTTGGCACTGTGGCACTAGGAGAAACACACCTTGCTCTCTTCACTCTGAAGGAGCTAATTTTTTCTCTCTTACTCTCTAGCATAAATTACAATACAGCCCATGAGTCTATTATATAGATCTCATGCAAACAATAATTAGACATCTAATTACAATAATTAGATCTGCAGCTCAAGACTAAAATTAGCCTTCTTCATGCAAACAACCCGTTCGTTAACAAACTATCCATGGAACTCACAATTCAGAACCACACAGGCGACTGACGTCAGTCCCTATCTGCCTAGGGGTGACCGATGTCAGCCGATCCCTAACCATCATCAGTAGCTTCCTGTCTCCACCTGATCGATGTCGGTTGGCCTGACCAATGTTGGCAACTGTGACACTCAGCACCCTCCTCCAATGTCTGCATTAGTGAAGCTTTTAGCTCCACAACCTAACAATCTCCCACTTGGAGATAAATAGCTGCACTGTACTTATACATATACCCTATCTAATCTATTTCCAGGCTTGTATCCCTCTTCAAGATCAATCCTGAAGACCACCCACCACACAACCTATGGTGCACCTCCTGTCATCCAAGTAACCTACCACATCCAAACCTACAAACCCATGTAGTGAAGTCCTGACCCTGCATAGCATGTATACCTATTATTGGTCCCTCTCAAATACCTGAGAACCCACTTCCCCAAATTGGCTCCTAACTCTCTGACAGCTCCCACTACTAGGGAAAACTTAGGTCTATACCAGACCTCATGTGATTTTGGACACTGAACTGTCCAGCCCTTGGTGTGCTCCAGTTTTTCATCCTACGTATTGAACCTCGCTAACACCTGATTCACATCAGCTCCCACTAGAGACAAAATCAACCTATGATCTTCCATGTCTCTCATGCTAAAGAATTTCACTACTCCAAATTCCTCATGACATGCCACTGAACTAACCTTACCCTTAGCTCAGCAAAACCCTATATGTATGATCGTGCTAGCTAGCATACCATCCACATACAATAACAGGATAATGTTGCAACCATCATCCACCTGGCAAGACAAACACAATGGTTATACTAACATTGACTAAAGCCCTGCTTTGTCATCCACCTGGTACCACCTGTCAGCCCTATACCACTGTCTTGCAGCTTACTCAAGACCATATGACCTGGCCTTCTGTCTCACGTGTCCATTCTCTCTATTCATTAACTAAGGTATCCATTAATCTTTTAGTTCTTTCTTCTGATGGACAACCCTACCAAATCTCTTATTTGATTATGCATGCTGATCATGCCATGCTCCCACTGTTTCCTAGATCCTTCCTACTCTGCAGTGAGCAACAAGTATAAAAAAGAGGAACAACAAATTTGAGGCTTACTTACCACTTTCAATCCTCCATATGGGCGTTTGAGACTCCTTGACAGCTTGTTGTCTGCCCAAAATCTGTTACAGTGATCAACCTCGGTCACCACACAATCTGCATCCAATCGACGTCAGTTCCATGCGACTATCCTTTCTATCAACGCCAATTTCCTAACCAACATCGGTCTTACTTGGTCACCGACGTTAGTTCTATGACCGATGCCGATAGCCACCCTACCTGACACCACTAATTTTGGTCTACACATGACCAACATCAGCACCTATTTGTTTGACGTCGGTTCCCCTTGATCGATTCTGATAACTGTGTTCATCTATGAGTGATGAATTTTTACCCATGAGCTCTCCATGGATCAAAACCCTGTCCAAACTGCCCTACTCAGAGATGTCCAGCCTTCTCCACTGATCTCTGTTCGTCATCTCCTCCAAAAACACCAAGGCTTTCCAGTTTTTAAGTCTATCAAACACATCTAACTTCCTCTTAAGAACATTCATCTCCTTCTTGCTCATGTGACCAAGCCTATAAAGCCACGTCTTTGCAATAGAAGAAGAATCAGTAATATAAGCAAGTAGATAAAGAGTACCTGCTTTCTTACCACATGTTAATTTAAGTGCATCCACTGTGAGAGTTCCTATGCATTTCTCATCACCCAACTTTCTTGAAGCAATTAGCCACATCTTCAGAACTGGGACCTGCATGACATTCTTCAACACCCATGTGTTGGCCGCCTACAATTTCAGCAACACTTCTCCTTTGCCAATTCTTTGGCAAGGCACACCAGCCCCTAAATAAATCTTTCCAAAGTCTCCAAAGACCTTAACATGGAAAAATAGTCTATTTCAAGCTGCATGGAAAGAGGCAACAAAATCTATAAAACAAGATTCTACTTTATCCAAGGAACATCCCAGAGCATCATGTGCAACAACACCTGCAACATCTGCTTCTTCAGTTCCTTCATGCTGATCTTGAACCAACCAACAATATTTCTTTACCTGCTCTTTTTTTCCATAACACCATAATTGACCATTCGTTCTTTTCAATTCCTCCATTCTTAGCTTACTTTCTTCTACCATTGCTATACTCCCACTCAATCAGAAACCCCTGAGAGTGACCTGTAATCAAACACAAACTTGCTCCTTGCAACCTTAGCTCTGATACCAACTATCAGGGGTATCAAGCTATGAACCAGTAACCTGGCTCTAATACCAACTGTTAGGACTGAGAAAGCACCATTGATTACCAAGTAACTAAACATGTGGAATTAAACCAGAAGTAACAAGTAACTAGAATTCAGAAATAACACAGAATATGAGAGATAATACCCAATTGTATTAATACTCTTCCAAAAGGAAATACAACAAAGAAGATGCCACAGTCTTCTTCCTTACATCTCTAGATCTCACACACATCTAGAGCATAAATAGTAAATCTCTTTAAGATCTCACTCTCTCTCTTACAGTCCCAACACACAACTCAAACACAGAGTTGGTGTTCACCTCCACTAGCCAGTAACAACACCGCCAATCAACTAGTCAGTAACAATACTGCCAATACACCGAGTATACACACATACTCAAACCGAGTACACAACGCACTCCAAGTAGATCTCCCATGAGCTTGCAACAACTTGCAACTCAAATGATCTTACTTTGGAAGGAACTACCTTGCCTTCCTCTTTGCTCTCCAACTAAGTACACACCGTACTCCAAGTAGATCCTGCCTGATCTTGCTACCTATTGTGTTGCTGATCTCCTTGATCTTGCTACCACTTGCAAATCAATCTGGTCTTGCACAACTACTGACCAACCTGGTTTTGCACACCTACCAACCTAGATCTTACACACATGAACACCTGCAAATCAATGATATTACTTACACATGTAGATCTCCAAATGTGGCCTTGCACACCTGCTGACCAAGATCCTACATACATGAAGAATCTTTTTGATTCTCCAAACCAGCACCCATACTTGGCACTGTGGCACTAGGAGGAACACACCTTGCTCTCTTCACTCTGAAGGAGCTAATTTTTGCTCTCTTACTCTCTAGCACAAATTAAAATACAGCCCATGCGTCTATTATATAGATCTCATGCAAACAATAATTAGACATCTAATTATAATAATTAGATCTATAGCTCAAGACTAAAATTAGCCTTCTTCATGCAAATAACTAGTTTTTTAATGAACTGTCCATGGAACTAGTAGTTCAGAACCACACAGGTGACTGACGTCGGTCCCTGTCTGCCTGGGGGTAACTGACGTCGGTTGATCCCTGACCGTCGTCAGCAACTTCCTATCTACACCTGACCAACGTCGATTGGCTTGACCAATGCCATTGACTGTGACACTCAGCACCCTCCTCCAATGTCTGCATCAGTGAAGCTTTTAGCTCCACAACCTAACATCTTCTACACCTGATGATGGACTTCTCTTACTTACACTCTTTCCCCTTTACACTCTCATAAACTTTCACACATAAACAATGCATTCAAAATACCCTTTTGGATCACTCTTCACTTCTTATCATATACACAATTATAAAAACATATATCCACTCTATCACAACATTAACAATATGACATGTAGATCATGCACACAATCCTTAACCTACTCTACACTTCAGTCCATCCACTAAACACACTTAATCAGCCTCTACTAGGCTTAGGTCCAAAGACCTATGTGTTTACCTTCATCACCTTGATTAGATAAACATGATTAATCTTCTATGCTCTCTAATGGTCCTTACTAACTTTTACCTTCTCTTTCAAAGGTTCTCTCCTTTTCTCAATATCACATCTGCTCAACTCATCTCTCTCAAGTCTATAAACCATCACCTTTGCTTTCACTCTTTATAGATTCTTCATGAATATTATCTTCTTAGTTAGTTATAAGACTTGCATTAACCCTCAATACTTCTATCAAACTAAGGCGTAGCTCAAATTCACCCTCATAGGTCAGCCATAGCATCCATGGGTCACCTTTAAGTAGCCACACCTTTCAATTAGGCCTTAGTATCCCTTACAAGTCTCATGAATACCTATTACCCCTTTATCACTTCATTGAGAAAATTAACAACATAATATCACTTTTAAATACATGGGTCCACTCTATATGACCTATAAGACATATTCAAATTAATACATCTATAAAAATATTCTTTTGCTAAAGCACAATTTACTCAAATAATAGTCTTGTACACAGTAACACCATGAACAAACAAATAGTTAACTTTGAAGATAAATATAGATAACTTTACAAACATTCAAACCTTATAATAAAATTTTATAGATGAACCTTGAAGTCCTCTTCAACTTTGATTTTTACTCCATCAATAAATTTTGCATATATTAAAATTTATAGCTCAAACACTATAGACTAGTTTTCCTTCGTTAATTTGAATATTCAAATTCCAACGGTCACTGTGTAAATACAGAAGCTTCATATGCATGTCTTCATCTCATGACCATGTATAATTTATTCAAATGTACTTAATAAATATCCTTAAGATTATCTTGGTATTTAACTCTTTAATTCTCACCATTGATCTTATATTTACACTTCCAAAATTAAGCCACTTGGTAGCCCCACATGCCCTCTACGTACCCTATAGTCAGTCTCCAATGATCTTCGACCACTTAACAACCCCATATGCCTTCTGAGCATCTTATTAACTCAATACGCACTATTGGATAACTAATAAAAATATCATGCACTCTATTAGATCCTTATTTAATCAAATTAATCACTTATCATATATCTGCATCGCTCGATTAAATGCTTACCATAGATCTTTGATATCATAAATTTGGCTATGGGAACCTACTACAATATGCCTAGAAGGCCAAATTTTAACCTTTATAACTTTTACTATGCTTAATGTCTAGACCTAAAATTTGAACCACATGATCACCTATCATAAGGGAATCCATCCATGTATTAAAATGCTCCTAAAGCCTTCACATGTGTGAAATATGACATCATGAAACTACTTACTCAACCTTATCACTCAATATGACTACTTGAACCTAAACACTCATATGATTGCTCTGATGAATCCCTTTCACTTATATAATCACTCCAATCACTCATAACACCCCATATATTATCTACAACTTGACCATATCATCAATAACATCCACCACCTACCTATCCAAGTCAAACACTGAAGAACTATGCAAGAACACTTAAGCACATTGAAGCACACTTTGTCATTGTCATTCTAGCACACATGACTCCTCATCAACATCCTTAGTCATCTTTGAGACATCATTTATAAACCTCCAATAATCTTCCCCTTTGTCATTGGTGTCAAATAACAATACAAAGCTTATGCTCATACTCTATCTCTCTCTTTAAGTACTTTCTCCCCCTTTGACACAATGACAAAGCAGGGCTCATCTTCTGATCTTGAGGACTTTGACAAACTAATCACAGAGATTACAATTCTCTCCATAACATCATGATCCATCTCATGTCATATGTTCATTGACATACACCAATCTAAACTTGGAATTCTCTGAACTTTGGACCTATCTACCTATAGAACTCACAAGCTCCCTTTTCTCATGCATGAATATTCAATACCTTGTCAAAACATGTGACTTGGTTTGATCAAGTCATCATATAAATATTCTTAAATTCATAATTGTATCAAACTTATTCATATCTCCAACATGACTAGAACATCTCACATATGTTCCCACTCACATCATGCTTCACTTGGATCATGACATCTTCAACAAGTCTTCTCAATGAGATAGCTTTGCCAATAATTCTTGAACACTGTCCACACTTTAGTCAAAACTCTTATAGAAATATCTTATCTTTAGAACACTATAACCTACATGGCATACTTAACTTGAATATATAGAACTTTGAGATCTTCTATATGATATCATAAATCTGACAACACATTCTCCTCATACTCCATATCAACCTTATCTTTAGTCTTTCAACATTTGATCAATAAATTTAAGTAACAAAAATTAACAATTTCTTATCTTCAGGACCAAAAACCCTAAACACACATTGAGAACAATATAATAAGATCAACATACCTTTATATTTAATATAATATCTTGACAACTCATCATCCTTGATCAGATACTTGGAAACATCCACTCCCTACTTGCATACCTTGTACACACAAATTCATTCTTTACCATATTGACCAACTAGACCATCCATCAAATATTGACCAAAACTTTGACTTTAGGATCACTATCCCTAAATATTTATTCTAAATCATTCCATCACAACACTTTGGAGTATTTATATAAAACCCATTACTCCCCCTTAACTAAGCATATCTTCTCATGAGCTTTTTTGTCATGTAACATCAACCAAAGCTCAACTAGCATCCACCATGCTTCTTCTTGTTGTCAAGTGTCTCCTTGAATCCTAGATAGAGACACCCTAACTCAAATTATCCTAAAACAATGTGAAACCAAGAGCTACCCACAATTTCTCATATTCCTTCTATACTTTAGTCATTTGATACTAATAGTTATTCTTCTTCATCTTAGGCTTAAGAGAAACAATGTGCTCATTGACTAAAATATTCTCCCTTTCTTCTAAGATTGAATTGACAACATATATAGATAACAAAGATTCATGATATACCATTTCAAATAAAGAAAGAATCTCATCAATGGGTATTATCAACTGATGTTCTTTACATAAAACATGTTCAACAATAGTAGGATGTTCTTTTAGATCCATACATCCTCATAACTATCCTCAACTATCATCTTGGTCTACTCCTTGAGCTTTTTCTCTTCATTCACAATATGAGTAGACAATGAGAGATCTTGGTATTCTTCAACCTTTGTATCATTATCCACCACAACAAATAGACCACTTGGACCTACAGACTCGTCATGACTTACACATTCCACTTTTAGTTTCCATGAGTTAACTATCCTTCTTTTCACTCTAGGAGTCTCATTAAACCTATTTTGACTTGATAACCTTTGCTTGTAGAACTTATAAATGTGACCAATCTTCTCAAAATTGTAGCAACCCACTCTTTTTAAAGGAAACTCAACTTTCCTTATTTTATTTATAAAACATTTTGCAAAGTGTCCCACATCATAACATTTGAAGCATTCAACCTTGCTTACACCACTTACCTGATAATTTCACTCATTCTTAGCAAGTCTTCTACACTCTCTAGCCCTATGACCAAACTGATTACAAGTGTTAAAATAACCATTAAATTTGGCATACCTCAGGGCATTTGGTTATTTGATCTAATTTATCTTCATTCTCCCAGCATCTTCATTCCATGACTGATTGTTGACCCTCAAGGTCTGATTATCTTTGTTCACATTAGTCTTCACCTTGTCTTGAGTCACTTTTTTTGTTCTTCTTTATAACCAAGTCCAATTCTATCACTAGCATGCTTTTGACTATTCATAATTTTATATAGATCAATTTAACTCTTTTCAAACATCACAAATGACTTCATACTACAACATATGCTTTCTATCTTAGCTTTTACTGACTCATTTTCAATCACATACCTTTAATACTCATCTTCTTTAGCTTTTAGACTTGTAGATAGGATTTCCAATTGACAACTAAGATGCTTGACTTTATCTCCATTCTCCTTGGTGTCTTCATTCATTCTTGCCTCAGACACACTAAATTTATATTCATAGTCCTTGATTTGAGACTTCATCTTATTTTTAATCTTCTTCTCAATCTTCAATTCTTCACGAGCATTCCTCAATTCAATCTTATAGTCCTCCTTGTCTTCTTCATTATCTGTATCACTCTAAGTAGACTCTTTTTTATATGAGCAACTTCCTTCCTTGGCCATGTAGATGACTTCATCTTCACTATCAAACTTAAAATCATTGTCTTCACTCTCCTCTAATGAGTTGAAATCTTCATTGGTGTAGATACTCTTCTTGTTATTGAAGGACTTCTTATTATCAAACTTTCTAAATCTTTTCTTCCTCTTATTAGACTTGAATGTCCTCATGCCTTCATCTTTGCTTTCACCATGCTCTTTATCATCATTATTCTTATGCTTATGAGGGCACTTGTTAGCAAAGTGTCCTACTTCACAATTGAAACATTTGAAGGGTAGCTTTCCCTTATACTTCCCTGAGCCTATTTTTAATTTACTTATAAATAAAGCTATTAGTTCATCATCAAATATCTCATCATACTTGACTTCCTTACCTTGATTTCTTTTCTTATTTGACTTCATTTATATCTTGAATGTTGTTTCCTCATTTTGTATTTTGTTATCATTGAGTCTCATCTCAAGCAGTTTGGATGCCATGCAATTCATCCATCTTTATCTAAGTAAGACCATGACTTTCTTCTACAGCAGACACTTTATAATCAAACTTAATGGAGAGAGACCTTAATACCTTATGTATTATAGTAGCTTCTTTAATATTCTCTCCAAGACCTATGATAATGTTCATAATCTCATCAACTCTCTACAAAAAGGATGCCACAGAATCTTCTTTCCTCATATTGAGACTCTCAAATTGTCTTCGATGAGTCTACAACTTGGAAAACTTAACCTTTGAATCCCCTTCATAAATAATATGTAATTCATCCTATATATATTTGGTAAATTTACAATGAATTACCTTGGTGTACTCAGTATCTAAAATACCATAGGTGATGGCATTCATTGCCTTAGAATTGCTCTCACATAGTTTTTTATTATCTATATTAGTTAGAAGGGCTAGGGGGACTGAATATCCATCCACAACATATTGCCAAATGTCAAACCCTATTGAAATGATGTAGGTATTCATAATTTCACTCCAAAAAACATAATTAGACCCATTAAACATTAGTCATTTCTTTGTAGAGAAACCTTGCATCTGTTGACTTGACATATTATACCTTAGATCACCTTCAAGTGGTTAAACTTACAATGAAGGTCTTTCTTTGATACCAATTATTAGAGGTACAATAATTGAGGAGGGGTGAGATAGGGGGGAAGGGGTAAATTAGTGATTCAAAATAATCTAATTTAATTCCTAACTCTTAAACATTCAGCATACATCAACTTGATTAAGTAGCATAAACATGAAAACACGTACATCCAAAGCATACATAACATGAACACATCATATATGTGGGAAAACCTCTTGGGGAATTAAAACCATTGAACCTTGTAAGATGGACTACATTCCTATAAAACAAGATCCAATATTTATACCAACACCAATTGATCAAGGAACACCCATCCCTTAGTTTAGTGAGACACCCATCCTACAAGGACGAACCAACCCCCTAGGCAACCAAGCATCCACTCAGCTAATTTGATCCAATTTCCACCTCTAATATGATGTCTTATACACCTAATGATGGACCTCTCTTACTTTCATTCTTTCCCCTTTACACTCTCACAAATTTGCACACATAAACAATGCATCTAAAACACCCTTTTGGATCAGTCTTCACTTCTTAGCACATACATAATTTGAAAAACATGTATAAACTCTATCACAAAATTAGAAACATGACTTTTAGGTTATGCACACAATCCTGAACCTACTCTACTCTTCAATACATTTACTAAGCACACTCAATTAGCCTCTACTAGGCTTATTAGTTCTAAAGACCTATGTGTTTACCTTCATCACCTTGATCAGAAAAACATGACTAATCCTCTATGTTATTTGATGGTCCTCACTAACCTATACCTTCTCTTTCAAATTTTCTCTCCTTATCTCAATATCACATCTACTCAACTCATCTCTCTCAAGTCTAGAAACCATCACCTTTTCTTTCATTCTTTATAGAGTCTTCATGATTATTATCTTCTTGGTCAGCCATAAGACTTGAATTAACCCTTAAGACTTATATCACACTAATACATAGATCAAATTCACCCTCATATGTTGGCCACAGCATCCATGAGTCACATTTAAGTAGCTACACCTTTCAATTAGGCCTTAGTAGACCTTATAGGTCTCATGGAGACCTATTAGCCCTTTAGCACTTCATCGAGAAAATTAAGAACACGAGATCACTTTTAAATACATGGTTCCACTCCATATGACCTCTAAGACATATTCAAATGAATACATCTACCAAAAATTTATCCTACTAAATCACAATTTTCTCAAACAATAGTCTTATACACAGTAACACCTTGAATGAACAAATAGTAAACTTTGAAGCTCAATATTCACATATTTAAAAACATTCAAACCTTCTAATAAACTTTGTTGGATGTACCTTGAATTCCTCTTCAAATTTTATTTTTAATCCATCAAAAAATTCTAAATATATCAAAATTTATATCTCTCAAACATTACAAACTAGTTTTCCTTCATTAATTTGAATATTCAAATTCCAATAGTCACTATGTAAATACAGAAGCTTCAGACACATGTCTTCATCTCGTGACCTCACATAGCTTGTTAAAACACTCTCCATAAATCTCTTCTAGATTATCTAAGTATTTAACTCTTTAATTTTCAATGTTGATCTTAGATCCACACTTCAATGATCAAGCCACTTGATAGCTCTGCATGCCCTTTGCACACCCTGAAGTCAGTCTCCAATGATCTTCTACCACTTGGCAGCCCCACATGCCTTTTGAGCATCTTGTTAACTTACTAACTCAATAAACACCATTGGATCACTATTGATAAGATCGTGCACTCCATTAGATCCTTATCTAGTCATATTAATCAATCATTGGAGATCTACATCACCTAATTAAATGCTCATCATAGATATTTGATATCACAAATTTGGCTAAGTATGGAAACCTATTGCAATATGCTTGGAAGGCCAAATTTTCACCTTTATAAATTTTAGTATGCTTAATATCCAAACCTAAAATTTAAACCACATTATCACCTCTCATAGGGGAATCTATCTATGTATCAAACTGCTCTTGAAATATGACATTATCAAACTGCTTACTTAGACTTATCTGTCAAGATGACTACTTGAACCTAGACACTCATATGACTAATGAATTTATTTCACTTTCATAAGAACTCCAAGAACTCATAATACCCTATAGGGTTTATGTAATTTGACCATATCATCAATAGCATCCACCATCTACCTATCAAAATCAAATACTGAAGAATTATGAAAGAACACTAAAGCACATTGAAGCACACTTTGTCATTGTCATTATAGCACACATGACTCCTCATTAACATTTTTGGTCACCTTGGAGACATCATTGACAAACTTCCAACACCTAGTTGAATAGTTTTATCCTTTCAACATCCAAATTGTACCAATAATGCAAAATAAAGATGTTAATAGGTTCATAGTTGTTAGTTCAAAATATGATATTCCTCAAGACATCATGAAAGACTTGGATCAACATGTTAAGCTTTCGGTAAGGCCAATAGTTATAGATAATGTAACCAGTTAAAAAAAATTTGATATTGATGAGAAAATTGTTAATTTTATGCAAGAAGAGGTAGAATTTTCTACCAAAAATCAATCAAAGTTACAAGAGCAATATGGAGATTAGATCATCCAGCTAAAGACCAAAATTTTTCCAAAAATATTGGTCACCTTGGAGATCATATTTAATTATAATGATCATCTCAAGAATATTATCAAAGAAGAATATTTTGAACAAGTGGACATCTTATTAAAGGATTATGAAATGAGGTATAGTTTTGTTGAGAAAAAAGTGTTTTCTATTGTGATATCTCTTAATAAATTCAAGCACGTGCCTTATAGTAACACATTTCAGCTAATGGTACCTCATGCAAGTGTCAAAGAATTAATTTTTAGTAAGGATGTCAATAATAAGAGATTTAGATGGATTACCAAGGTCATCGATTATGATGTGCATACAAAAATCACAAATCTTGTGAGGGGTAAAATATTGTGTGATAAACTTGTATCAAACTTGGAAGCTATAAGGAGATAATATACATGCTAAAATTAGGCCAATCAACTAAGCTCGACCCTTTAAATAGTTTGATTTAGGATATGGTTGTTTTCTTACAAACAAGTGAGTATCCTCAAGGCCTTTACAAGACAAAGAGAAGGTATTTCAAGTTACAATCTATTCCCTTTGTCCTTATTGATGGATTTATATTTATAAATGACATAAATGAAGTTATATTAAGGTTTATTTAACATAATTAGGTTATTATAGTGCTTGAATAGTTCTATGATGGCCTATCAAGAGGTCATTTATCACCAAGTACTATTGTTATTAAAATCATGAGAGCTAGTTATTGCTGGCCTAAATTGTTTAAGATGCCTACAAGTGTGTGATAAATTACAAGGAATATGCCTACTTCATATAAAATTAAAGGCTAATTTCCCTTCCTTTTCACCTTATCCAAATAAATCAGCCATTTGTTTGGTGGGGTTTAGATTTTATTGGTATGATAAATCCACCTTCTAGTGTTGGCCACAAATGGGTGTTGACAACCATGGATTACTTCACTAGATAGGATAAATAAATGGCATTAAAGGAGGATAATGAAGATTTCATATTATATTTACTTGAAGGTATTGTTACAAGGTTTGGTGTCCCATTTAATATTGTTTTTTAAAATACTAAAGCCTTTATAGGCACTCAAATTAGTGAATGGTCAATTAAGCATGGGATCTATCATAAAACCTCTAAAAACTATTACCCTCAAGTAAATGTTTTAGCTTAGTCTAAAAATAAGAAATTTATAAGTATTTTCAAGAGAAAAATGGAGGACAGAGACCTTGGCCTACCAAACTCAATACAACCCTTTGGGCTGATAGAATCACACCTATGAGTTTCGTTATTAACTTTCCCTTCATGTTGATATATGGAAGAGAGGGTAAATTTCCCTTTATAATTGGAGTTAGCTTCTCTTGATCTTGTAAAATAGCTTTAAATGAAATAAAATGATGTAATGATAGTAAGATTAGTTGAGTTAATGGAGCTAGAAGAGGTAAAAAACCAATCAATGCATACTCTTGAGGCTCATCAATCCCAAGTAAAGATAACTTTTAAAAATAAATATGTTGTTGGAACCTTCAAAGAAGAAGATTTAGTTTTGAAGTAGGATGAAGATAGAGTTAAATTTTCAATACATCCAAAGTCTTATGCCATTTAAAGTGGCACATACATCATAAACAATTATAATAAATTAAATGCCTTCTAAATCTCAAGGTCAAGTGGAGAATCACTAGCTATCCCACTCAATGGTATACACCTCAAACATTTCCTTTAAAGTCATTTTAAAACCTTGTACATAATAGTGTTTTTGTTTTTCATTCTTCCAAGTGTTATTTGCACATTTTTTTGTTCTTTACTTTCTTATTGTGTGTTTTAAAGATTTTTTAGTTTGTATATGGTTGGCGAAGCATGTTTTATTCATGTTTGCACTTTCATATTGAGTTATTTCAAGGATTTTAATGATTCTTATGCCCAATAGACTCCCATAAGGCTACTAGATTCTTGATTAGTAGGCAAAGAGCCCATAGAAGTCATCATAATGTTGACTTTTCAACTCTCCATGATCCCTCATCACCGTAATGATATGTATAGGACTTCTAAGCATAGACCAACTAAATATGAAATAGTAATACACTCATGATTGATCTCCTTAGACAAAAATTATGTATTTGATAAACTAGTCAGGGTTTCCCCTTCATTTGTATGTTTTTATAAGGCTTAATAAGTATAATGAGATCATAAAGTCATATTATCCCTTGTCAAGGCCTATTTTATCAGTAAAGGCATTAAAAGGTGTTTTTCAATGCAAAAGAATATCAAAAAGGTCCTACATCAAGTCATTAAGTCATGAAAAAGAGTGAAATATTCTAAAAGGTTTCATAAAGGTCATTTAGAGGTTCAAAACTTTTTCACAACCCTAAAATCCATACATCTTGCTCAAAATATCTTTGACCTTATTTTTCCTCCTATCTTGACTCTTTTTGGACTCCTTCAAACTTTTGATGTGGAAAAATCTCATTCAAGGCCATGATCAAGCATGTTTCACCTTCTAAGATCTCATTCAAGAAGATCTAAGCCATTTTTATTGTTTTTAAGGTGTTTTATACATGTTTCATGAAGATTTCTTAGTTTTTCACTCTCTCTTGCATCCAAACAATGCCATTTCAAGATTAATACAAGTTTCTAAGCATATATATGAGTCCATTGACATGAAAAATTAGGCACAAGTGTTCGTAACTAATCAAGTTTTTATGCAAAGTTGCAATCATGTTTCCAATCCATGCATCATGAGAATGAGCATTAGAGGAGGATCTAAGATGTTTCAAGGTCTTTATGAGATTAAAAAGGTATATAACATTGTTTCTAAGATTCCCATGATATTATAGGGTCATGACAGAGATATTGAGGATAAAACATAGGTCCATGAGTCTTTAATAAGGTATACAAGTCAAAATAGAGCTTTCATGAGTCAAAAATCATATCTATAGGTATGTTAGAAGTCTATAGATATTTTTTGAGGATCCAATGAACAAGGAAGTAGAGTATGATAAGGTCCTAAAGTTCATAAATGATGAGTTATAGGTATTAAAAAAATAAATTAGGTCTACAATCCATGAAATAAGCCAAAACATTTTGCTTAAAGGGTATACAAGTAAAAAATAGTCGTGTTCTATCATGTTTCTCCTTGTGCATGGTACTTGGAAGGTTATAAAGTAGTCTTGACAAGCCTAAACACATATATTGATGGTATTCATACTTCAATAGGAGGCATAAATCATGTGTATCTCTTAAAGAGCTTTCAAACTCTAAAACTCAATCGAAATGACCACTAAGACCCTAAACCTGTGATAGTGCCTTTTAATGGTTTGAAGGCTTGGAAGGGCATGTAACAATGTTTTACACCTCCTAAAATTAAAAATAAAAGTCTTTAAATAGGTTTTTGGTTTTTTTAGTAAGATCTTATCAAGTAATAGAGGTTCTAGGTCTGTAGATCTAGAAACAACACTATATGTAGGTTTGTTGCAAGTAGATTATTACGGGTTTCAAGTAGTATCAAGGATGTCATCAGGTTTAAAACATAGTTTTAGAAGTTTTCTTGATGAATTATATATATATCCATGGTTTTATGAGATTTTTATACCAATATAAGAGGTTTTCAAGATCTAAATACCTTCATATAAACTTTAAATAGAGTTCTAAAGGGTTTCATGATCTTTAAAGCTTCTACGGGTCTATAGCATAGTTTTCAACTTTCGATGATTATATAAAGGATAAGAAAATAATTTATATAACATCATCTATAAGAAAACACATATAAAACATTGTTTATAAGGTTTTTCCAATGGTATAAGTCTAAGATTCAAGGTCATCAATATCTTAAACATGTTTCCAAGGTTTTTGAGTTCCTAAAATGAAGGTTGTAGTTATAGATTGTGCTCTAAGGAAGGTTACAAGTTTTTTCATAAGTTCCCAATGTCTCATGATGTTTTTAAAATATATATCTATGATTTAATGAGCATACCATGACAACATAAAAAAAAATTAACACTTAAAAACCTTATTGTGAGTCTTAAAGTAGAGAATATAACATTTACAAATATAAAACAAGTTTTTAGAACATGTATAAGCACACCTACTAGTCTACAAGGTATAAGACACAAATTCATGATAAAAAAATCCTTTAAACATGTCTAAAACATACTTCTAACATAGTTTCTAGAACTGTATCAATGTTAAGAGCATCAAAGAAAGTTTAGGATCATTGTTTAGAAGGTTTCATGATCAAACAAGGATAGTAAAGGATTTTAGAGTCACCAAAACCTAGAAAGCAAGTCTCCAAGTAAAGCATACAAGATTATTTGATCTAGAATCATGAAGTATAAAATACTTAAAGGTTTACATGTACAAACATTCACACAAGTGTACAATTAGATTACAAAATATCATGATCTCTAAGACCTAACCACATGTCTATAAATAGAGTTCTTTTAATGTTTTTGATGATGTAAGGAGAACAAAGGGGTTTTCATCATTTCAAGACCAATTAAATAGGTTTGTAAGAATTTTTTGAGGAAAAATTAATTATATAATGTTAAAACATGGTTTTAAAACACCTAAGCCTACCTACAGGTCTACAAGAAGGTTCTCTTGATGATACAAGGTCAAAACAAGGTTTCTAAAGAGGTTCCATAGCATGATATAGGAGCATCAGGTGGTTTGTAACATGTTTCCAAGGTTTCAAGCACCATCTATAAACATATAATAAGTTTGTAATAGGGATTACAAGTTTTCATGATCTTGTAATTCCAAAATAGGAAGATACGTAATCTCAAACACCTTCATATATGACTACAAACAGAGTTTTCAAGGTCTAAACATGATCTAATCACATCAATAAGTTTGCAATAAGTAACAAGGTTTCAATGATGATGTAATCTCAAAATAAGTTTTTAGAGATGTTAATGCCTAGATATCAAGTCTATAGTATGGTTTTTTCAAGTTTCTAAATAGTAATGTGAAGACATGGCCTCTAGAGCATGATCTAAAGTACCTATAGGTCTATAAGGTAGAGTTTTATAGATATATAAGGTTTCATTATGATATGATACTAATACAAGGTTTTGGAGCTCGTAGAATGTGATCTAAAGGAGCATATAGGGATACAATATATTTATAACAAGGGTTCATAACTAATCAAAGATAAAATAGGTTTCTAGAGCTTCTATAGACATAAATATCAAGGGAGGTTTATTTTATTCTAGAATAGTCATGTGAGAGCCCCATAGGTTTTCATAGAATAAAGTTAAAGTGATCAAATGGTTAACAATAGTGTATGGACTTAAATCATGTCCTCAATCTTTCCTATAGAGTAAAGGATAAAATATTAGATCTCTTTTTTAAAATGAGGAAACTCATCTCTACATCCCTTGTTTGAGATGTTAAATACAAATTTGTAGGGTATAAGGTAGGAGAGTATGTTGGAATGCAGGATAGTGAATATGTTACTCATGAGAATCATGTTTCCAACCCACTCTTGACCAATACAATTATTTTAAATACACTGCAATTAGTAAGAGCTAATCATTTAAGGTCTCCAACTATGTAATGCAAGTCTTTTGAACCTTCTCAAGCATCCTTAAAAAAAAAAATAGTCTAGATAGGTTTCCAAGGACTAAGACAAGGTCTCTTTAGACTAATGAATGATTCAATTTGCTTGAGAGCATGATCAAAACATAGAAACTAATAAGAAACATGCTCCTAAAGAGATGTAACCTCTTCAAGATAGTTGGCATTGATGAGAAGTAGGTGTAAAGGCTAAATGGGAGAGTTATGTTAGTTTAAGACAAGTTTTAGTAGAGGAGACTTATCAAGGGATCTAAGCATTGAGAACACGTCAAGATAAACTACCTTCTCTCCAGCCATAACATGTTCAAAAGGAAGGTGGTGAGTTCATAGCCTTTTTAGGATTTTCTCAAACAAGAATACCAAGTCATTAGCCAAGGAGCATCAAAAATAATTATTCTAGGAGACAAATGGAGTGAAGATAGAATGGTTTTATCCTCCACTACACCAACCAACCAACCAAGTCTATATGAAACAAGTCCAAATCATTAAATAAGATTAATGTATTAAACTTCATGGTCTCCTTCTCTTACACATGCCGGATCAAATGGAGGTAGTTGATAAATTTAATGTCTTATCTTCTCTCACTTGTCTTTTCTATGTATGATCATAAAATAATTGAAAAAGGATCCCTCTACTTTGGTGTAACTAAATTATGTTAATTTGAAGATTGTACACTAGATTAAGCCTTGACATTAATAAATATTTGATATTTCCTTTCTTCAAATTTCTTGCATGTTGTGTATGACATTGGGGTTGTTGATCTTTGCTTGTGTATTTCAGTATTTTCCCTTAAGATGTTGTCTAATTCTTATTACCTTAATTAATAAGTATATCACTTTATTTTTCATGTCTTATGTTATGTACAATTATTTGTGGATTATTATCATCTGAGCCTTTTCAAGGTGAATTGTGATCCCTCCTGATGTTGTGTTAGACTTCTTACCTTCATGCAAATTACTTATGTGAGAGATGTGTGAATAAAATATTGTGTAGGAAAGTTACTAGTTTTTAAGGTTTTTTTGTGTTGATTAAAATAATTTGAGGAGTTCTCTAAGCTTTGGTGCATCACTGTTTATAATTTTTAGTTTAATTGTATCCCCTTTTCTATGAAAAGAAGTTTTGTATCAGTTATAAATAAGTCTTTTGAGTGGTGTTTTAGGGTCTGTAGGTTGATATTACATCAGGTGCACTTATTTTAGGTAGGATTTGGCCTTCTCCTAAGCTTCATCCCAAGGAGCCAAGGTCCCACACCTTGGGGATGTTCTCATATTTGTACTGAATCAACTTACTAATCAAATGGGTGCAAGATTCATGTGAAAACAATTGCACCTATTCAAAAGAACTATATGTAGAATTAATTCCCCTATGCAAAATATTTATATACATTAAATTCAAAGGGAAGTGGTACACCATACTAGACAATAAGCTTTGCATCAAAGAGTTATTAAAAGTTCAAAGATATCTTATATTATACAATGCATCCTAAGGTATTACTTTGGATAATTTAGTGTGTTTCATAGATAACATAGGCCTTGATACCTTCTCCCACTATACAATAAACTCCACTGAGTCCTGCACCCTCTTAAGTAACACATAATTTAATGGATTGAATGAGAAATGATCAATACATATACATTAAATAACCTAATGTCTTTGTAGAATTAGATTCATCTACATATACCATTGTATGTTCATAAAATGTAAGCTTCGAACTCTATGATACAGGTAGGCACTGTGGTCCTCCTATTAATGGGATCATATGATAGTTTACTTTTTCTTTTAAAAATATAAAAAAATCAAATATGTCAAAATAAAATAACACTCAAAATATTCTCAAAATAAAAAATAGTACCTATGCATAACATGATTTTTACTCTACTTGTTTACATATGTTATTTATAACATGTTTTAGTAGATAGCATATTATTTTTCAACACATGAATTTCAAAAGGTGTATGAAAATGATACATGACATACATACCATACAATGATTGTTAGATGTTGGATGCCATTATACCTAGTGGTCATGCCTATGTTGGGGGAATCTTACTCTACATGTTACATTATAATAGGTTATATCTATCTATGACCTCTTTACCTTGTCAAACTATATATTTTACAAGAGTCTTGATAATTACTCATATCTTACATTATGATACATGAATATGCTACTTTGCTATGATATGACATGGATGTATATGGATAGTGTATATTAGTTTTTACTTTGTCGAGGCTCCTTCTATGTTGTTTACTCTCTTTCATGATGAGCTAGACATTTCTTTCTTATTGTGTGTGGCCATTGGCCCTATATGTGCACTATTTAATTATGTGACATTTGAACATGTCCAATCACTTGTGGCCCTTGGCCCTATGTGTGTAATATTTTCTTGTATGACATTTAAACATGTAAATTATTTGTGGCCCATGGCCTTATGTGTGAAATATTTACTTATATGACATATAAACATGTCTAATTGCTTATGGCCCTTGGCCCTATGTGTGTATTTTTTTCTTGTATGCACGACATTTGAATATGACCCTTGTATGTGGTCATTGGCATTATGTGTGATATTGTGTGACATTGGGTGTTGTGTTTTTTGTGAATTTTGAGTTTGATTATTGGTGCCATGGTTTATACCATGCATTTTTATTATGGAGTCTACTTCAAATATGATTCCTTTATTACATGCCTCATTGTAATAGCTATCTACACATGACACTTTTATGCCTCATATATTTATACATATTATTGTTTATTCCAAAAAAAAACCCTAATTTATACTAAAAGTAAGGTACCACTTTTTGCTTCAATTTTGGACTTAATTGTTGTGGTCTATTAGAGTCCTACCTTATTTTTGTGTGACTAGTTACTTTGTCATGCGTGCAATCATTAATTTGACAAATATTGATTTATGCACATTTTCAATTCTTTTAACCCATCCCACTGTTTTAAGTAAGTATGTGTGATTAACTTTCATAAATATCACTTCTTCCAAAAGTGAATGCATGGCATTGTTTATCTTTTGTTATTGGTTAGCCTTGTTCCTTGATCAGGGTTGTAACCTGTCTAAGTGTTTTTCGTGAAAAATGAGCCCTGAAACCTTATCCATTACGTAGATTAATTCAAGGCATGAAATTTTCATGTTTTACACAACTTGAAAACATATTTTGGCCTTTATTTTCTAGGTATAGGAAGGCTTATCTAGGGTGGATTTGGTCTTGTTCCTTGCATGCATTGGTCTTGTCCCTTGGGTGGATTAGTCATGTGAGGACTTGTGCATAAAAAAAGGGTGTAAAAATGAACATGAATTATCCAAAATATCTATGAATCAAAATCATAAAACATTGGATCTTATGCATGGTAAATCATTTAAAATGCTAAGTTATTTGTTTCACACCAAGTGTCTATCAAAATGGACTAATTTAAATATTCAAAAATCCATGTAGTAAATAAGTCAAATTTTGAAAAATAGTCAAAATTGTTTGGTGGGTCTAAGAGGGGTGATTATGCCTTATAAAGTGTCCATTAGAAAAGGTCACAATGTATTAGCCTTGGAAATCAAAAATAAAATATTTTAACATTCCCACATAGGCATGGACATGGTATGCATAAAAAAGTGCATGATGGATGAAATGGGCACAAAACTAATGGTTCATGAATCTTAAAACAAAGTGCATCCCCACCAAAATAGCATGAAATTCATGTAATAAGTGGTTGTGATTGGTGTGAAGAGTGGGTCTGTAATATGCCTTGTGAGGCATGAAATGGTGACACCAAGTGTGCATAGAAAAATTTAGGGTGTTAGTCATTTGGATAAAGCACTCATGTTAAGTGAACCTAATAATCATGAATGGCATGACTAGTGTGAAGGGATCATGTTTTATGCATAGAGATAAATGATTAATCTCATAGACTTGAGCCTTAAACTAAAGCAAATTTGATTTTAATTAGTTTTATTTAAATTTAAATTATTTTTTATTATTTTTTATATAAAAATTAATCTTTCATCTTAAAGTGAAATTACATTCACAACCAACCTACTGAAACATATATTTCTTCGTTGAAAGAGTTCACAACACTCTTCAGCCAAGATCTCTCCAATACACCATTACCACAACCATGAGTGATTCATCATACACAAGGGAATAAACAAACTAAAAAAAACAAATTTTTATTCATAACAAGCACATGAAAATTATATTCAAAAGATGTATATTACAATATAAATCTCTTGCTTAAATAGGCAAGGAGAACCAAGATACAAGATATTCTAAGCAATGTGGGATAAATCCACACATAGGACAAAGCTAGGAAAAGACAAATAACTTAGCTATAACCCATAAACCATGACCAATAATATACTCTAACAACCCCCCCTCCCACTCAAGTGAATCTAGCTGATAAAAATAGAGAATGCAATGTGAACCACATGTCCCTATGGATGCCAATCCATCTTGATGCAGTACATGGATGTTGAGTCACTGTAACTACTAAGTTAAATAAAAAACAAATTTTTATTCACAACAAGCACATGAAAATCATATTCAAAAGATGTATATTACAATATAGATCTCTTGCTTAAATAGGCAAGGAGAACCAAGATACAAGATAGTCTAAGCAATGTGGGATAAATCCACACATAGGATAAAGCTAGGAAAAGACAAATAACTTAGCTATAACCTAGAAACCATGGCCAATAATATACTCTAACAACCCCCCCCCTCCCCACTCAAGTGAATCTAGGTGATAACAATAGAGGATGCAATGTGAACCACATGTCCCTATGGATGCCAATCCATCTTGATGCAGTACATGGATGTTGAGTCACTGTAACTACTAAGTTAAAGTAAGAATGTTTCTAAATACGATAATAAATAAATATAAACACTACACTCTAAAATACTGGGTAGAATGATAAATTTGAGGAAACATCACTTGAATAGCCTCCAACAAGATGGTGATAAGTGAGTACAAAGACTGGTGAGGTTGCCACACTAGTGTCATTGGTGGGGATACCACACTAGTGTTAATATACTAATCACCAATAAGGCCATGGATTCAAGTAAGAAAATTATCATGTGGGTTAAATAAAACAAAGTGCCTAAATAAGATACCCATGTACAAAGGATAAATCTATAAAACACTCAAAAAAGTGCAAAATTTAAATCTCATAAAGTGGAGAAAAGAGAGAAAACCCATAGGAAAAACTCCCCCCCCCCCCGCCCCACCAAAGAGAGAAGAAAAAAAGAGAGCTAAAAATCCCCCCAAAATATGATGCTAAAGTATTCCACACTCTAAGTAATCATAAGTCATGAAGGAATTCAATCTGCACTAGTGGTATGAATCCACTACTTGATCATAAAAATAATTAACATCGAGCTTCACCAAAATAGCTTCAATCAAAAATACTATCAATGGTGACAAAAGTACAAAAGAATACTACATGTGCAAGGAACACTCAACACCTAATAATTATAATTTACACCACACACCACCCCATACTATTGATTGGGTGGAGTGGAAAAAAAAGGTCTGCACAAGTGGTCTAAATCCACTACTCGAACACCAAATAAGCTAACATTATATGCACTATATTAGATATATATCATGCTAAAAGAGACTATCAACTATAAAAAAATGGTGTCAAAAATATATATAAGGTCTCTTAAATATGATGGCCCATAGTGGTGATGGAAGAGATAAGAAATTGAAAAAATGAAAAGGTGCCCAGAAGAGAGCACTCAAATGCATGAATGTAGACAAGGCTGAATCAAGAAATCCCCTATAGCATTTTATAAATCAATGCAAGTATAATATAAACCATACACTAAAAACACTAGATGTAAATAAGGAATACATTGGGATTCACCAAAATAGATCCAAATGAGAAGACTGTTGACCTGTCAAATAAGCCATCAAGAGAGGCACTCCAAAAATAAGGGAGCAAACAAGTGTCTCCATAGAAGAAGGTGAGGCACTAAGAAAGGGGGATCAAGGAGACATGACACAACTTCCAGTGTGTCAAAGTAATAATACATGTTATGGGATGATGAAAGGGTGTGTCAAATGGTGAAAATAACATCATGTATGCAAAAACATACTAGAAAAAGAATCAGAAGCCAAAAACAACCTGTAAAGCACATGCAAAAGGATGTCAGGCTCAGCCAAAAATGCAAATGAAATAGTGCATGTACAATGTAAAATATAGGTCCCATGGCATAGTAAACCCCCTAGTAGTAGCAATACACACTCAAGAATAGGACATTAAACTCAATTTAAAATGTGTTTGTGAGTGCAACAAATGATGATAATACAATCTAGAAGAAGCAAGAAGGAAGTTTGTGTTGTCTATGATGGGGTCTGACCTCTTTCACCTCATTACTTTGTTTTCAAAAATGTTAGTGTCATTAAAAAACTTAATTTAGTGACTTTGTGGTGTTATGGATCTTACACAGAGGAAGAAAAAATTCTAAAACATGTCATTTCATGATTTAATTATATTCCTTATCAAATGGTAAATTTATTTTAATCATGCTTGTTTTCAATCAAATTGTGACATTTATTATTTCACTTTTGAAAAATCAAATGAAGAAGGGAGATGCACCCATTCAAGAGGAGTAATTCACTAAAAGACAAAACTCACCTTACCCACTTAATACACATAGATAAAGGTTCCAAACACATGCGATAAGTATACATGTAGCATGGCTCATGTAGAAATAATGTTGTTTAGTTTTTGGCCATAAATTTCAAACCATTGCTCCATTTTTCATTTCATTTGCAACATTAAAAACCTAAATCTTCCATCTTCATAATTATTTTGGTCTCAACTGGGAGAAGTACATGATCTAAAACTTGTCATTATTTTTGTGGTGCAAATTTATTATTGCTAGCTCAGACACAAGGGGAATGCATTATTTATGACATGTTGTCCAACAACCCGTTTCTTCCATAAATTTCTTTTGGTCTCTACTATCTAGTGGAATGCCTTCTTTTTCTAAGGCTTGGTGGAGAGGACTCATTAATGGTTACAATAAATTTTGGGGGGAACCCAGATCAATTAATGGGCCAAATTTATATATATACATGGTTGTTTGTTATGCAAAAGGGTTGGTTCATTAGATTTATAAGCTATGTTAAAGGACCAAACATTTTATTTTAGAATTTCCTTACTTTTATAGTTATAATTTATGGGTAATGTTATTTTGAGGCATTGACATGTATTATATTGGTTGTAATTGACCCAAACATTGTGTTTCTCAAGAAAACATTTATTAGTAGAAGTTATGGAGGGTTTTGTTCATTTTCTTATGTGTATATATAGTGGTTGTGTTCTTCCTTTTCATTGATTTGTATCCTCAAACTCTGGCACTATCTCCATTTATGATTGTGTGGATACTAGCCAAGTGGGAGATTAGTTTTTATGGGTTCTATTCAATCAAATGAATCATATCTTCTTTTAGTGCAAAATAGACTCATTTATTTTCTATAACCATCATATTTTAATATTTTTATCAATTTGTTAGAGCAAGTAAGTTAAATATGAATGCAATTCATGCATACAAGTTTCATTTTGATTAAAAACCTTCTTGTCATTTTTGTTTATGCATTATTGAATGTATGCAATGAGAAAATTCTGTTAAATTAGTTGTATATATTTTAATCAATATTAAGTTGTTGATTTTATTCATCAAATTTAATTTTTATGCTTTGATGTACCTAATTACATTCTTAAAACCCACAGTAATAAGTTTTCAAGATAAATGTCATCCAAAATTTATCTAAAATTATTCCAAGTATGCCCCTTGAAATGGAATAGTTTCACATCAACCACTAGGTTACCCTACGAGTGAAGACCTACCAGTAATAGACCTTGGGGAGATTTTGGTCTCCATTCAAGATAGGTTGGATGCATTCACACCCCACCTAAGTTAGTGTACCAAATGACCCATAAATAGATTAGTGCTATAATGAGGGCATGAACTAGAGTATTACTTTGGACTTATCTTTTTTTTTAGTCTTGTGGCCATCCTTTTTGCTTTGCATACCCTATTATGTGATTAAAACACACATCAACTAATTGGCACTAGAAACAAGGCCTAAATAGGAATATTGTTTGATATTTTTTATTTGGTTCTAGTCTTGTGACCATCAAATACATTTTCCCAACCTTTTTTTTTCCTAAATAGCACACTAATAGATGGGTAAGGAAAAGATATGTTTCCCAATCCACTAATGGTTTTGGCCTAGCTTAGTGGTGGTAATTATCCTGTGAATGTACTATGAGCTTCCCATGACTTTCCCAAGAATATCAAAAAAATTGCTTGAAGGACATAAATGGGGGGATTTGAATTATTGAAAATAATATTCATGCATTTAAAGATATTATTTAGATTTAGATCTAACATGAAGATGTGGTTCTCCACTTATTTCCTTATTCTATGGATGACATTGCTTATGATTAGTACCTTAATTTTTTGGATGGGTACATAACCTCATGGAATTCCTTTAAAATTGTATTTCTCTATCATTTTAGAGTGTCCACTAACCCTACTATATTATACCTCAATTTTATACTACCCTTAGAGATCCTAATGAGTGTATGAACATGTTTAACAATCATTTTCTTTAGCTAACAAGAGGTTAAAAGATGCATTCCTTAAATTTGAAGTTGATTCCATTAAAATTTATCTAAAAGCTTTGGATCCATTGACTATTATTCTTATCATAAGAACTCCATCAGTAGTAGCATCTTTGGCATTGACATATTATGAATCCATCATTATTGAATAACAATCTATGTCACATGGATATGGTGTTGACCTATTATGTTCATTAGGATTGTCGAGTATATACACTCATTCTCCTTTGATATATGAGCCTATAAATCATACTATGAATCATTTTATGCCTTAAAATCATATGTTTCCTCAAGTGTGTAATCAACAAATCCTCCTTGTGACAAATGTTAATGATGTTTTTTGCCTAATGTGAGTAGCTATATTAGTTTAGCATCTAATTAGAAGGTATTTTTAGCTTCTTTCAATGATAAAATTCCTTTGAATGTTGTTTATGAAGTTGAAGGTGGAGGAAAAGCTAAAGAGTTTATGTTAGTTGAAAATGTCACATTTAGTAGGCAAGAAAATGTCCAAGAGAGCAGCAATAATGATGATTCCAATGAAGATAATATGGCAGTTAATCCAAGAGAGTACACAGGTAAAAATATGAGTAGCAATGAGGTGTCTATGAAATAAGAAAATTTATAAAATACATATACTCATCTTGAGGATGAAGTGGAGTTGGAATAATTGGAATACAATTCATATGCTCATAGTCCATTCATGTGTTAATGTCCATGCACCCAAATATTTAATTTATAGTGAATTACAAGTTGGATAAAACATTTAAGTGTTCTTCCCATAATTATAAGTAGTTAAAACATAATTAGGTAGTCCTGATCATGGTTATCGCTATGAATAAAATGAGTTAATCAAGTTCAAATCAAAAAATATCTTACTCCAAGATAGCTTTGATGAGGATCCAGCTTGTGTAAGCATGACTAGTGTGGCCAAGGGGTTACTCTCAAATGAATAATAAGGTGTGTACCTTGATAAATTTGAAAGTAAGGAGAGTGATGATGGAATTACTAAAACACTCATATCACAAAGGTAGTATTTATAAATTTATTTTGTGATTATCTATTTCAAAGTGCACATATGCACTAGGTTGGGTACTCCATTTACTCTATTATGTAATAGCACTTATGTTCATCCCTCTTTGTATTTCATTATGTGGGCTAATGTATTTATCAAACCTTATCAAAATCGTTATTCATGAATTAAGCGTAAGTGTATTGCTGAATTAAATAATGAAAATTCACTAAATTTGAGTGAAATCATCATGAATGGGAGCCTTTAGGATAAGTATATGAGAGAAAAGGTCAACATCATTGTAAATATGACATCTTTTGGTCTTGTTTATAGTTTATTTTTACTTTATATTTTTTTTCTTGATTTTTATTGGTTTTGGTTGTTGATTTCTTGTTTTTTATCATTGGTCTATCCTCATGTGTTGCCTCTTTTTGTTATGGTCATGTTTTTTTTATCTTGTGGGTACTTGTTGATCATAGACAAGAAAATAAGGTTTTTTTGTTGAGTATCTTAAATGGAATGTTTGTACTATAAGTTTTTTGTGATGTAAGATTATATTTGGAATATTGGTTTTAAATGTGTAGGTTGTCCCATGTGTTTTAGATTTGTTCAAAATTGTGTGAGCTTGGAAAAATTGTTTGACTTATGAAGATATTCGCTCAAAACCACACATAAAAATTAACTTTAATGATTTTTGGGTTTACTTTAATGAAATGTTAGAGCCATGATCTATAATGAAAAACCTATAATTTTACCTTTCATTTTCCATAGTGTTCCCTAACCAAGAATTGAGATGCTTGATTGAAAATAAATAAATAAATAAAATTGATTGTCGTAAAAATTCAACTTCTAGGTGATTCAAGTAACCTTTACTAGGGTTATGTATGCTCATTTGGTAATAGATCAAGGGATTAATTTGGGTTGTAAACATATCTATCATGGTTATGGACCCCTATCTAGTAGTATATATGTGTCCAAGCTATTTCCTTGGGGTACAATTCACTAGCTCGATGATCCCAGTTATAGTAACTAGTATTTTTAAAGTTAATGAAAGGGAATGAACGTATTTTGCACACATTAGTCAATGTGAATATCTAATTTCATCTTAAAATCATTCATGTCTTACCATTTCATGAATATTTTCATGTTCTATGTGTTATGTTAACCAAAATTTTTAGGTTCATAGACACATTTATTTTATTTCAAAATACTCATAAATATTTTCTAGCAGAGTCACCATTCATTATTACTTACACAACACACCCTAATTTCTACCACTCTTTTGTTTCAATTTTAGTTTTATTTTTTATGGTCAAATGGAGTCTCACCTTGTTTTTATAGTCTAGTTTATGTTTTGCACATGGAGTCATAGGTTTGACATATCTCTGTTTGCATGCATTTTCTAACTCATTATGTTACATCAAGTGATTCCATGCAATTAAATTTCATATATAACATTTATTCTAGAAATGAGTGTATGGCATTGTTTGGAATTTTTTTATTGGTGGGCCTTATTCCTTGATCAAGTTCATATCCTATCCAAATATTTTTAGTGTAAAATTGAGCCTCAAAACCTTATTCATTGTATAGAGTAAGTTGAGTTGATAAACTTTCATGTTTTACACTGAACCTAAAAATGTATTTTTGAGATATATTTTGTAAGTAAAAGAAGGCTTCACCAAGGTATATTTAGTCTTTTGCATTGGAAAAATTGTTCTTGTGCCTTGGGTTCATTATTCATGTTTGGACTTGTGCACAAAAAAATGTGTAAAAATGAACATGTTTTATCCCCAAAAGCCCTGAAGTAAAAGCATAAAATATTGGGTCTTGTGCATGGTAAATGATGTAAAATGCTAAGTTATTGGTTCCATGTCATGTCTCTATCAAAATGGGACTAATTTCATTATTCAAAACCCATATTGCAAATATGTCAAATGTTTCAAAGTGTGAAAAATTCTTGGTGGGCCAAAAGGGGTGATTACGCATTAGCAAGTGTCCATTGGAAAAGGACACAATGCATTAGCCTTTCAAATCACAAATTAAAAGGCTTCAACATTCCAAAATGGACTTCGAAATGAGTGTAAAAGGTACACAAAAATAGGAAAATTGGGAAAAAATATAAAATGTGCATGATGTGAGAAATGGACGTAAAAGTAGCAGCCAATGGATCTTAGGACCAAAAGAGAAGGACGTGAAAGTTCAATATGGGTATGAAGAGTGCATGAATGGGTCATGGTCATGCTTGATATGTAGAGTGGATGAGGATCATTAAAATGAAAATTACTCATAAAATAAAGTGCACCTCTAATGCATGAAATATTGGTACCAATTGTGTGTATCAAGCATGAAGCGTTGTAGGCTTAGTGGGTAAACTATACACAAAATGAAGTCTCATGTTAATTGAACCTAATAACCATGAATGGTGTGAATGGGTCATGTTTGATGTGTACATCTAAATGAATAAGATTATAGGCCTGAGCCTTGAAATAAATAAATTTTAATTTTAATTAATTAATTTTATTTAAATTTATATTATTTTTAATAGTTTTATTGATTTTTTATAGAAAAGTCAATCTTTTATCTTAGAGAGAAATGAAATTCACAACCAACCTGATGACACACATATTTGCTCATAACTTTCATTTCATTGATCTATTTTCTAAGCTATTAGTAGTATCAAAAATTTGACATTGATGATTTCACAATAGTATCAGTCTCACATGGAGGAATTTCAACTTGTAAAATCTATCATTTCATGATTTAATTGTGTTCCCAAAATAATGTTGCATTTATTTTATTTTTCCTTGTTTTCAATCAAACTGTGACATTTATTGTTTCACTTTTTTAGATTCAAATGTAAAATGGATATGCATCAATTAAAGATGAGAAATTCAATAAAATATATATATATATATATATATATATATATATATATATATATATATATATATATATATATATATATATATATATATATATATATATATATATATATATATATATATATATCCCCACTTAATGCCCACAAATAAAGGTGCCAAAACATATGTGAGAAGTATACATGCAACATAGTTTCCATAAAAATAAAGTGTTGGTTGGATTTTTATCCATAACTTTCAAAATGTTGCTTTGTTTTGCATTATATTTATGGCATTAAAAACTTGGTTCTTCCATATTCACAATGATATTGATCTCAAGTGGGAGAAGCACATGACCTAAAACATGTCATAAAGTTCATGTTGCATTTTTTTGTTGTTGGTAGAAGCACAAAGGGAATGCACTGTTTATGACGTGTTTTTCAACAACCAATTGCTCCCATAATTTTATTTTAGCCTCTATTATCTAGTGTTATTCCTTTATTATTTAAGGCCTAATGGATGGGGCTCATTAATGGTTTCCAAAATATTTTTGGGGAAACCTAGATCAGTCAATGGACCAAATTTCTATGTATACCTAGTTTTTTGTTGTGAAAAGGGGTTGGTTCATTAGATTTAGAAGCTAAGGTATATGACCAAGCATTTTATTTCTACACTTCCTTGATTTCTTAGTTATATTTTTTAGGCAATGTTAACCTGAGGCATTTATCTATATTTTACTTTTTATTTTTATTATTGGTAAAAAAATAAGATTTTAAAAGGGGTCCTACCCTTATACAATGGAGAGAAAGATATCACAGTTAAAGCCCAATGAAACTCCTCTACCAGCAAAAAAATAAATAGGCCTTTTTAAGAAACTCACATATTTGGCCATACATGTTATATTAACAATAAGTCTACCCAATATAACAAAATACCTAAAAACCTACAATAGAATAATAAAAAAACAATAAAAATAGGGAATCAAATATCCTTAATACCCTCCAAAATGGTTCTCCTTTCAAGATCTGAGGGTCATGTTCAAAGGTTTCAAACCCTTCTGTCCCTTCCCTTCTTCTTATTACTAGAAACCATGTAATCATCACCTCCCCCAACTTTAGGAAAGATAAGAATGGTAACTTTTATAACATTGGTTGGTTGGGTATTATTTAATAGAACCCAAGCCATCACATCGTTATTAGTCTCAGATGAATCTATAACAATTTTGATCTCCAACCCAACTCTATTTAGATTAAAATAGTTTTCCTTAGCTAGAGACTCTTCCATACAAGGGTAAATATTTTTTTAGGCTTGATCCAACACTTATGCTAGTGTTTATAGAACTTTACTTTCATTATTTGATTTTAGATCCTTATCTAAATCAAGAATATCAATGTTTGAATCTAACTCAATGGGTGGATCCTTCCACCAAGAATTCCCCCCTCCTACATTTAATCATCTAACAAGCTAAATCAATATTCCCTATTTCAAAACACCTAAGGTAACAAAATGGCAATCCATCATAATCGAGAGGTTTTTTTCAATTTCAATCTTGAATCTTCAAATCAATAGATGCTGACATATTTTTTGAAACATTTAAACTCACTAGAATACAATCAAAATTAGAGTGTTTCATGAGCTTAGTAGAAGGGTTTGTCCATAAAAATTCACCTAAGGAATTCCCTATATCCTCATAATAATAATCATCCATAATTGTAAAAGGAGATGAGGCAACCTTACCTAAATCATTTTGATGCTAAAAGTCTCTATAAGAAGATCACAAGATGGATACCAAGGTTTAAATTGTAAAATATATCAATTTATGCCCCATATCCTATTTTCAAATATAGAATTTTTATCTTTTAATAGGTTAAGCACAACAAAAAATAAACCCTTGCATAGGGTAAAATTTCTAGGTTACCTTCCATTAAAGGTTTCCACTTCTCCTCAATCCAAGCTTGAAAATCAGTGAATGCTTGCCATAATATGGAGAAACCATAGATTATTCCTCTGAATACCAATAGTTATTCCAATTTTAGAACATTATTTAATTAATCCCCATCAAAATACACTAAAACGCTAGATCTGGGAAGAGCATAAGCCCTCCTGTAATGTTTTCTGATATTATTTGTAAAAGAAGCTTAGAAGATCTATATTCTACTTGTTGTAACCATCCCAAATATTGTGTTTCTCAAGCAAACATTTATTAATAAAAGTTTTGGATGGTTTTGTTAATTTTTATGCATGTATATATGTTGGTTATGTTCTTCCCTTTCATTTATGCTTATCCTCAAACTCTATAACTATCTCCATTTATGGTTGTGTGGATACTAGCCAAGTGGGAGATTAGTTTTCATGAGTTCCATTCAATTAGATGAACTGAATCTTCATTCAGTGAAAAACAAGCTCATTTATTTTCTCCAACCCTCATATTTTTCTCTTTTTTTTAATTGGTTAGATTAGGTAGGTTAAATCTGAAAGCAATCCATGTATAAAAATTTCATTGATTATAAACCTTATTGTCATTTTTGTTTATGCATTGTTGAATGTATGTAATGATCAAATGTCATTACATCATTTGTATCTCTTTTTTTCAATATCAAATTGATGATTTTTTTTAGAAACTTTATCTATGTACTTTGTTTTACCTCATTCTATGCCTAAAACCCACTACAAAAAATCTGCAAGACCAGCGTTATCCATCATTTATCTAAAATTATTCCAATCAGGGCTCTTGAAATGGAATAGTTTCACATCAACCATTGGGTTACTATGCAAGCCAAATCCCAATAGTAATAGACCTTGGGGATATTTTAATCTCTTTTTTAGTAAAGTTTGGATGTATTCGTGTCCCCCCTGATTTGGTGTGCCAAATGACCCATCAATAAATACTTTAATTACAATTTCATTACTATGATGACATACTTTCCACATATTGACATGATTATACATGATTCTATCTGTATCACATTATATAGTTAACTCTTATTTTTAGATAAGCAACTTACAGGCTACAACCATTATCTCAAAATGGGGGATCATAGTGGGTGTGTCTTAGAGATCCAAGCCTCCATGAACAAACAAACCTAGATTAAGGATAGAGTACAAGTTTCAAAGATTTAAATTAAATTTAAAAATCATATTTTATAATAGAATACATCTTTCAAAGATTCAAATATTGAACACATGATATATATTAGCACAATGATACAAATTATGGGGTCATGTGGCATTCATATGCACTCACTTTAAAAAATATTAAATCACATAGCTATGCACACTTGAATGTATATGCATGGGTATATTTAAAACAATTATAAGGTAAAAAAATATAGGTTTCAAATACAGTTATAGCTAATCATATATATTCATGGTATTTTATATAATATGGCATATATTCAAGGGGAATGATAGTTATTCATGCACATATATACATTTTTTAAAAATTTGAAGGCATGATTTTGGTTCTTTCACATATCAAATATAGTAAAATTTACAAATTCAAACACAAATATTCATTTTAATTCAAATCTATTAGTATTAAGGTCATGATGGGGCATGGATATTCTTCATTCCCTTTCGATCATGTAAGTAGAATATAAATATGTCTTTAGTAGTGTGATTTGATCAATTAAAAATAATTTAATTTTGAGTCTAGTGACACTCAACAACCTTGACATAAATTTTAGCTAACCCATTGTGTGGTTCCATCTTTTTTTGCAGGTGATGTACATTTGATTCTAGTAATAGTCAAATCCCTTGGCATCACTTATATAAAATCCATCATGGTTCCACCTTATTTGGATTAGTACAATGGGTAATTTTTTCCAATTATGAGAGTTGGAGTATGCATCTTTCTAACCCAAGGGATTGACTAGTTATTCAAACTTGGGAGTTGATCACTCTTAATTTGCCATTAGTTCAACATGAGGAACCATTTGTTCAAGGGATTCAATAAGGAGGCACAATTATCCATCATATTTATATTTTATAGAGCAATGTAGTTTCATCTCCATACAGATGTACTCTTTCCTTGCTCTCTTTTTTATTTTCAAATTTAAATTTTAGATTTTTCAAATTTAAAAATATGGACAAATGACTACTTCGTGTGTTGTTATAGGGTTTGATAAATTTGAGTGTCATGCACAATTGGATTATCCTATCAAAGATAAAGTGTGTTGTACACACTCAAGTATAATTAATTATCCTTTAATATAGAAATTTAATTATTGGATAAAGGGTGTGGGGAAGGGTGAGGTGGAATGTAGATACCTAAATATGGTCACATGTACTTAACATTATTAATTTTTGTCACATCCTAAACCACTTAAATTATGCCCAAATACATGACTCTTATTCACCATTTCTTTTAGCCATTTATTCATTAGCAGGTGTAACCCTTTTTTCACCATCTCTAATATACATAAATTTCCATGTTAATTTTCAAACATATGTTATATGGCTCTTAGAATTCCTCCAACTCGAGACAGTTGTCCCTGATTTTCTAGGACATGTCAGTCCTAGATAAATAGGTTCATTTCCATAAACTCATCTACCTAGTGTGACCTTGTCCCCATGCCAAAAATATATAGTTTTCAAATTTAAAATATTATTTTGGGTCTTAATACATGTTTCATAAGGTCAACTAAAGTAAAATATCCAAATTTTTCACTATAAATTTAAATTAAAGATCATTCATTATTCCTAGCTTGATACTATCTATTGAAAACTTATACACTATTACACATTGAGAAAATATATAATATTCTCACCAAATTTAATAACATTCACAAGAATCAGTCATAATTGAAATCTAAAGCATCTCAAAGTAAGTCAAGATTCATCATTTCAAGTATGAAATCCATATTTCTAGATACATGCATATAGTCAAGGAGAATAATTACGTAATCACTCTACATGGAATAACTATGAATGGTTTGATTCCACTCCTCAATGTATATAAATAATTAAATAATAATTAATCATTAATAGGGTGAATGGGGTCATCTCCACCCAATACACTCCCCCTCTCTTTTTGAAGGTTTCTAATCCTCACACGACCCCTAGGGTTTCCAAAGCAAAGAGGAGGGAAAAAATAACTTCCACATGACACATATAGAATTACAATATCTCAATATTATCAATAGACACATGCAAAAAAGTTATATCAATCATAGTTTTATCATATTTAATTTAGATAATTCTATATTCAAAGGACATAACTAACTTGTTTTACTATCTAGGAAGCATGGTCCTGCCCAAGAATATTCACAAATTTTTCCTCTACATCTACACTCTCATAGATATGATTTTCTCTAATTTTAATTGTTAGACATTAGTAATAGTCAACTAAGATAAATCTACATTCAATGGATGCAAATGGCCTATGTTGTTGTTCAGGGAGAGCGGACCTATCCAGAAACAACTTTAGATTATGTTCTTGTTCTGAGTAGTCACATTCTAGTATTTTGTTGAATTTGACTATCAAATTTTAGAAATATCCAAAAAAAATTATATATCTAAGATAAGTAATTTTATCCTTAATTTTTTTTAAATATTTCATACAAATATAGTTATCAAGTTACAATCATACATATTGGTGAATTGTGCATCTTTAGCATTCTGATCCCTTTCAAGTTTAACACCTATTGTACAACATATAATTGTTAGATAAAAATATGGTAAAACACATTATTGCATATATATATGATACAATTAAATCTTTATTTTGAGAGAATTGAATTTTAGGCTACATATCTCACCTTAAAATAGAGACTATTAATGGGCTTGTCATAGAGACTTAAGCCTCCATGAGCAGAACATTCATATTTTTTAAACAAAATACATGATTCGAAAATTTCAAATTAGTTTAGATATAAGTTTGATTCAGATATTGGATACTTATTTACACATTTATAAAAATTAGGGTAAATATCCCATGCTTATGTTCTCACTTTGAAAATACTTGAGTTATAAATTACAAATTTAGATGCACTTGGGTGCATATGTACACAGTTTTAAAAGAATAATTATAGGTTTTCACATGCAAATACATTTGAGATACAAGTTCTAAGATTTATAATATTGATGCACAACATTCTCTATTAGTTTTCACTAATTTAGGGAGGCATGATACTTTTCCATGCACATATACATTATGACAATTTATAGTTGGCACAATTCATGGGTAGGATACTTGTTCATTCACATGCACACTATTTTCTACTTTGTAAACATATTCTATGGTACCTAGAAGTGAACACCCTTGAATATATAAGTTCATATGTAATGGTTGATTTATTTTTTTTGATGTAATGCATTTGAGGTTCAATGATGCTCAATGCCATTTGCATCACTCATAGCAAGCAAAATATGTGGTTCCCACTTTTCATCTTTAGGTTACAAGATCAGTGCAATATTAGTTACATGAGTTAGTATGATTGAGGTTCAATGACACTCAATGTCCTTCACTCTAATCCCTATTCATGAGGTTTTGGGTATTTGTATTCCCAACCCATGGCATTTTTTAGTTAAAAAAAAATGGGACTTGATCACTCTCAATTCTATAAATGCCTCAAAAAGAGGACCCATTCTAAAAAGTTTCAAGGAAGAATAATCTCCAATAAAGTTACACAGCAACACATTTCATCCACATACAAGTTTATTCCTTCCTTACTCTTAAAATTTTCAAAATTTAATTATAGTTCAAATCTCAAATTTCATTTTATAGACATTGACTACTACATGTTCATTGTAGCTTTACATGGAGTAGGTTCATGTCTGAATCATTTCTTAAATATAATGTGTGTTATTCACACTCAGGTGTATATTTATACTTTTACTCTAGTATTTATATTACATTGCACTAATAAAATAAAAGGGGAGCATTTTTAGATACTAAATCATGGTATTAGATACTTGGCAATGTCAACTTTGGCCTACCTTCACCCTATATGGCTTGTGTGAACATGTATTACTATAATTTTTCATTATGTCACATCCACGTGCTATCTATGAGTCCAATATTTTTTAATTATTATTATTCACTAGTAGGAACTCCCCCACTTTATGTCAAACCAATAAATTATCATATTTAGACATCTCTAGATCATCATGTCAGTGTTCATGTCTCCCAAATATTACTATCAGACTCCAAACATACCATTTTATGGTATTATGTGACTCTGATAGTTTTATCCTTCACCTAATGATAGTCATATTTTAAAACATATCATTCATATGGATCAACCCATCTTCCTAATGGGTCTTTGGCATGAGAAATTACCAAAAGTGACTCATAAATATAAAATAAGTTTAGGCTTGTTATCCATATATCACTTATGTGGATTACATCTATACACTACTGTACATTCAAAGGGACTACCTTATTCTTCCCAATTTACCAATTAGTCACAATGAACAAGTTTTAGCTAAGTTTGAAGAACCTCAAATCCAAGACATAGTTGTCATTTGAAAAGTTATCAAATCTAGATCATAGGATACATACATTCAAGGAGCATTAATTTCACACATACACCTGATGGGGAGAACTACATGCATTTGACTTCCCTATTATGAGTATTAGATATGTAGGTAGTATTGAACCATTCAATGGGGACTAGTTAGGTTCAGTTTAACCCAATTTCATCCTATTTTATATGCCTAATTATATCATTATAGGTGGACTTAGGGTTTCAAGTGAATGAGATAGATTTTTGGGTATTGCACACATAATCAAAATTTGAGATCACCCACAATTATAACATAAGTAGTTACACTAACTTGTATATAAATAGAAGTGAGATATTTATGCAAAAAAATCCATCAAACTTTGAACATAATCACTAATGGTACATATTTGAGGCTAATAATATCATATGGTTGCACATAGAGATTCAAACCCTAATCTACATGGTTTGTAGTCCAATTTCATTCCTTTTTTTTTTGCCTACCTACAATCTCAATCTTGTACACAAAAGTTAGTAGATAAGTATCTTATCCCTTTGTTTTACTATCCATATTTATCAAATGACATTATCAAATCAAATGAAAACATTTACATTCAAGTTTATGCTTAATTTTTATCTATTAAAATCTAAATAATTACATTAGTTTATACCTTATTTAGGATTAGCATTAATCCAAAAAGGGTAAAACATATTAGTGAAGCTGTATATTTCTTGAATAATTTCAAACCATATGTTTTGCTTAGGGTTTCACCCTTATTTATAGAGTTTTCAAATTTTTTTCTTTAGGGTTTCATTTTAAGACCTAATTTTTTGTTTTCCCTAATATTAAGAATTACACGTGGTTATAATGGATGCACATAACTTCTATTTTTTTATGCAATCTATCATTTTAATCATTACATATTGTTTTTATTTACTATGAAAAAAATTTAACATATATGTAATCAAATGGATCAAATATTTTTATAGTAATAAGGTAGACTGAAGTTAATAATGAATAATATTTAGCCCACCATTGTCCATATTAGTCTGATACCCAATTTGAGTTAATTCTTGTTATGACTAGTCATCAAAGGGAATACATGATCCATTTTATTCTTCCTACTCCCATTATTCACCCTATGGTTATCATGGATTACGTGAAACATTCTATACATCCTCTTGATTGACTTATTATGCATATTAAATCTAATAATGCTAATGAACATGAAATGAGTACCAAAGATAGATCTGATGACATCGATGAAATTGAATTAATACAATACATTGATAACAACCCAATAATGTATGTTAGAATTTTATATGTATAAAAAATATGAAAATAAAAAACTTTCTCAAGATAATACATCTAAAAAATAATGTGATCCTTTTCATGATATTCATCAACCTTTTAGTGGTAACAATTTCACCATAGGTATCTAGACTACAATTATAACTACTATTATTACATCTACACCTCCATTTACATATGTGATGACTACCCAAGGTATGAGGGAAACATAAGGATTCTCTCACATTTACATGCCAATTCCTATGCAATCAACCTATAGAAATCTTATAATAACTACACATTACATCATCAACTTTGCCTACTGTTATTATTACATCTACGCCTCCATTTACATATGTATAACTACCCAAGGTATGGGGGAAACATAAGTCTTCTCTCAAATTTCCATGCCAATTCCTATGAAATAAACCTATGGAAATCCTATAATAACTACACATTACATCATCAACTTTGCCTACTGCATATTCCCTTGAACAAAATGTTTCATCTTTGTAGGCTAAGGTGTTACGTTTAGAGAAAGGTGATTCTATAACTAGTCTAACTAGTCATTCAAGTAATTTTTATGCTTTGATTCATAATATGTTATCCCCATAGATTTTAACTAACCCTTAATTGTAGGTTTAGTAGCTCCCAATCTTCCATAATATGATGGTAAAGGTGATCCTGAGAAATACCTTCAATCATTCCACACAATATACTTGGATTATGTATACAATGTAAAATTGTTTACCAAGTTATTTCTAAGAAGTCTCAAATATTATGCTTTGTGATGGCTATAAGATCTCCCTCTCCAATTAGTTAGATCATTTAACCCTTTGGCATATTAGTTTCTATAGCTTGTCTCTACGAATGATAGATGATAAATTATCTTATCCATAAATTTCTAAACTCAAGAAAGGTTCTAACAAGATAATCAGTATATATGTCCTTTGGTATAAAACCATGCTAGCTACACGATAAATCATATGGCAGACAATGACTTACAAGTCAACTTCAAGAAAATTTTGCTTTCATCACTCCATGAGTCCATATTATTCAATAAATTTAAGTCTTTTAATGAGTTATGCCATCCATTGAGATACCAAAAAGTCGAGCTCACAAATTTGAATAAACTCATGTATTCACATATTAGTACAACTACTACAATAAAGTTTTAAATAAAACAAAAATACAATGATAAATATAGTGATGCCAAACATGAGGCAAAGACAATGGTTAATGCAGTATCATAACTTATAAATTGGCTTCTCTTATCTACTCTATTTATGAGCTAGTTTTCACAATTACCTCAACCTCTTCAAGTACTATTATAGAAGTTACTTGACAAAATCCTCATCTCTCTCCTTCCACCATAATATTTTGATATGAGTAGGTCTAAACCTAAAGAATATTAAAATTATGGATATTTTGATTATCATCAATTTACAGGTCATTCTACAAATAAATGCTTCAAGCTAAGACACAATATACAAGATCTTATTGATGATAACATTATTGATCTTAACACACCTATAGAGTATTCTAGAACACAACCAAATGAAGTTGAAACTTTTATCTAATCCATTTCCCAAACATGAGATAATAGTGACTAAGGATAATTCTAAACTACAGTATACATACAATGTGCATCCACCTCCCACAACATATGATCACCCATTGGATGGAATTATTGTCACACTTATAGGTACATCAACATAATGACATATGATTACATTTAATGATAGTGAAATTTTTTGGTATGATTCAAATTTCCATTCACTATTCATATGAGATTACATAAATATGTACCCTATTCATAGTGTTATGGTGAACAATGGTTCAAGTTAAAACATTTTTATAATGGCATTCCTTAATTCTCTTGGATACACGCAAAAGGATTCACAAGATACACCAAAAGTAGTTAATTTATTTGATGGATGGATGTATGACACTCTCAAGTGAATTTTTATACCTATTTAGGTTGGCTCTACCATTTTGTCTAATATATTCCTAGTTTTTCCAAATAATGAGGTCTTTGATACATTTTTCAAGCACTGTTGGATATAAAATATTTGTGCATTACCATCTATAGTGCATCGATGTACCAATTATATACACTACAATAAGGTAATCACAATTTCAATCATTCAATATGAGCACCCTTCGATTAATGGTATCTCCTCCTCCACTCCCACCACCAATGCAGTTGGTTGTTACACCTATTTAGGATCATTATATATAAATAGTCATTACACCTATTCAATATCATTACAAAGATACAATTATTACACCCATTCAATATAATTATACATAGATGGTTGTTACACCTATTTAGGATCATTATACATATACAATTATTACACCTATTCAAGATCTTTATACATAGATGATTGTTACACCTATTTAGGATCCTTCTATACACCCAATTTAGAGGATATTAGGTGACTCTCCTAGATATTTAGTTTTTCAATATACATCTTAATATAATTCATGTAAGACTCACAAAGGCCTTTATCTATTATATTACACACCAAGCTAATTCCACAGATAGTTTAATATGGTCCTAAATAAACATAAACATCAATACATTCTTCTATCATATAGTGGACCCCACATAATCCTAAGGTTCCTATAGCTACCTATCAAACACATGATCCTATGATTAGTGATGATGATAGTTACATTGCCACACTTAATTATTTCTTAGATTTTGGTATACCCACATCTATAAATTTTTTCTCACAATAGGTGACCTTGCACCATACATCATAGGCACTTCCCATGAACTTGATGGGATAATTGGTTATCACCTTTCAAATTCCAAGATAACTTCAAATATAAAAAAAATAATAATAATTAAAAAACATTTAAATATTTAAAAAAATAGCACTTAAGCATGAAATTATTGCTAGTTACATTGTTTACATGTGGTATTTATCACATGTTTCATATATGGCATATTATTTTTCATACACATGAATTTCATGGTATATGAGTATGATGTAATATATACAAATCATACATGGGTACATAGATGTTGGATTTTCCTATACCCAGGGGTATGCCAATGTTGTAGACATATTATTCAACATGTCACATTATTATAGGTTATATATTTATATGACCTTTTACCATGTTGAGATACATAGATTGTTTATATATGTATTTTTAGTTACTAATATCATACACAATGTTACATGGATATTATTTTACACTATGGTGTGACATTGATATACATGGATGGTGTAGAATAGTTTTCACTTATTCTATGCTTCATTGATGTTGTTTATCTTTCATTATAGTCTAGTCATTATTTGTCTATTATATGTGGTCCATGGCCTTGTGTGGATATTTGTCCCTTTTTTGAGATATATTCATGTCCCTTGATTTAAGCCCTTATCCTTGTTTGTTGTGACATTTTCATGTCCCTTGATTGTGTCCCTTAGCATTTTTTATTTGTTACATCTTCATTTCCCTTGATTTTGTCCCTTGGCATCTCTTGTTTCAATATATGCATCTCCCTTGAGTCTAGAAATTGGCCTTTATTTTTACTATATTTTAATGTCCCTTGATTTTGGCTCTTGGACTATCTTTTTATGACATTTTTATGTCCCTTGATATCATCCTTGGCCTTGTTTGTTGCAAAATTTTCATGTCCCTTGATTGTGGCTCTTCACCTTATGTGTTACAAAATTTGTATATCCCTTGTATGTGGCCCTTTGTCTTATTGAAATTAAGTGATATTGTGTGTGCTTTTGTTATGTGCATTTCAATTATAATATTGATTGTTAAGCTTGTTTATCTTAGAAAAAAATTAAGTTTACAGGTATTGTGATCCATATCATGCACCTCCCCTTTATGTGTGGTGCCATGGTTCACATCACGCTCCTCTCTTAATGTGTAGTTTTATTCAATGCATAAATAAGTGATAGTTACTAATACATGTTTAATATTTATATATATCTTGACTTGACACATATATGACTTGCATTACATATGTTTTATACATGCATTGATGATATATTCATTATTATGATGACATATTCTCCACATGTTGACATGATTCTACATGATTGCATATTTATACATGATACCATTAATTATTTATTTTGAAATGAGTGACTTGAAAGATACATCACTCACTTTAAAAGGGGGGTATATTGGTGTGTTGTAAGAGATACTTAAGCTTCTATGAGCAGAACATTCATATTTTGGCACATAATATAGGATTCATAGATTTCATGGTGGTTCATATATTAGTTTAATTCAGATATGGGATAAATATTTACACATTGATATAGATTATGAGGGAATATTTGATGCATATTCACTCACTTTACAAAGACATGAGTTAGAGATTACAAATTCATATAAAGTGCATATCAATGCATATGTAAACATCTTTACAAGAAAAATAGGTATAATTTTCACATAAAGATATATTTGAGATACAATTTCTCAAATTTAGCATATAGATGCACATAATTCTATATTAGTTGAAAATAATTAATGGGGAATGATACTTGTTCATGCACATACACATTATGAAAGTTTATTTTTGACACCAATTCATGGGGTATGAACTTGTTCATGCACTTGCACATTATTTTCTACTTTGCAAACACATTCAATGGTACCTAGCAGTGAGCATCATTGAATATATAAGTCCATATATAGTAGTTGATGAATGTTTATTAAGGTAATGATATTGAGGTTTATAAAAACTTAACTACTTTAGAATTACTCATAGCAATCCCAATATATGGATGCAACCTTTCATCCTAAGGTACAAGATCAATGCAAAATTAGCTACATGAGTTAGAGTGGTTGAGGATCAACGACACTTAATGTCCTTGGCACTAATCCCCATTTATTGTGGGTTGCATCATTTATCTTCCCAATCCATGGCCTTGCCTTAGTTACAAAAAATTATGACTTTATCACCCCCAATTCTCTAAATGGTTCAATAAGAGGAATCATTATTTAATGTTTTAAGAAGCATCATCTCCAAAAATGTTACGGTGCAACAAGGTTTACCCAAATACAAGTTGATTCCTTATTTTGTCTTAAAAAATACAAATATATAGTTCATATTTAAAATTTTATTTAATATACATTGATTGTTACATATTATTGTAAGTTTGCATGGAGCAGGCCACACATTTAGAGCATCTACCACGAACAAAGTGTGTTATTGGCACTTAGGTGTATCTTTATCCTTTTATTATGGTATTTTTATTCCATTTAGATAATAGAAGACAAGGGATCCATTTGTAGATACTAAAATCTAGTATTATACACTTGATAATGTCAATTTTGTGTGTACATATATGACTCTAATTTGTCATTCCCTCACATCCACATGTTATATATGGGTCAAATCCTTCTAAGTTATTATTAGTCACCTATATTAATTCTTTTAATATGTGCCAAACTAGTAACTATCATACTATGATATCTTTAGACCACCATATTAGTGTTATTGTCTCCTAGATTGTAATGTCAAACTTAGAACAAACCATCTAACATTAGAACCTAAGTCTGATAGTTTTAGCATTTACTTGTAATAGTCATATTTAAAAATAAAATCATTTATTTGGGTTTTATCATCCACCTAACATGTTTGTGGCATGATAAATTACCCAGAGAATCTAAAATAAATATAAAATAATTATAGTCTTATTAATCATCTAGCATTTATTTGGCTTATATCTATACACTACTGCACATTAAAAGGGACAATTGTATTCTTTCTAATTTACCAATTAGTCACAAAGAGTAGGTATTATCCAAGTTTTAAACACCTAAAATCCAAGCTAAATTTTATATTTTCCAAGTGTTAAAAGTTATATCATAGGTTGTATACATTTAAAGAGCACTAACTGCACAGATACACCTAATGGGGAGAACTACATGTGGTTTGAATTCCCTCTTCTAAGTATTAGATATGTAGGTAGTGTTTAACCACTAAATGGGGAGTGGTTGGGGTCAAATTAACACACCTTTCATTCCTTTTTACAAGTTTAATTTAATCATTACAAATGGACTTATAGTTTCAAGTGACAGAAACATATTTATGAGTGTTTTGTGCATAGTTAGAAATCAAAATCACACACAATAATAACATTAGTCGCATCAACCTATACTTAAATAGAACTATGAGATTCACATAGATATAACTATCAAACTTGGAACATACTGACTAAGGATACTAATCTAAGGCTAATGATACCATCTAGAAACACACAAATATTTAGATCTTGATCTCAACAACCTACAATCTAGTTTAATTATTGCCTTGATGTTTGCCTATAGTCTCAATCCTCTACATAAATTTAAATTCTATGTATCTTATCCATTTGTTTTAATTTTCATATTTATTAAGTTTCATTTTTAAAATAATTATAAACATTTACATTCAAATTTATGCTAATTATTATACATTATAATTTGAATCATTACAATAAATTATATCCTATTTAGGGTTAGCATTAGTACAAAATAATAAAATCATATTTGACTATAATTATCCCAAAGAAATGTGATGCATATGTTCCAATTGTGTGATGGCCATGGAGATCATTATAATCACTTGAATAAATATATACTTTCTTTTGGAAAATACTCAAATGATGGAAGAATATATCTAAAATATTTTCACAAAATTTTAGATGGAAAACCCTTAGATTGGTTCTATTACCTTACTTTCAAAAGTTAGAATATGTTTTATTATCCAAATTTAATAATAAAAAGCTTTTTAAATGCACATTGGAACATATTCAAACCTTACAACAATGTTATGATGAACTTATTGAAGATTATATTTTATAATTTAATAATACTCATTGTTTAATATATCAATCTTAATATATTAAAAAGCAATTTATTTTTAACAAGGGTCTTATGTTTCCACTTAAGCAAACAACACTTTACAATTCTTATCCTTCTTTTGAAATATTTTACATGGATATTTTCAACTATGCTTCTGATCTCACTTGTGATTCACATAAGTCAACAACTTCAAGTGAATCAAGATCATCTTCATTTAAGAAGGAAATTTTACATAATAAAGTTAAACCAAGTACATCACCTTATAAATCAAATAATCCAATCAAGTTCCTTAATAAAAAGAAAGATTCAGAAGACATGGTGTACAAGGAAAATTTTAATATCAATTCACATATTGCAAATAAGAATCAATCACTTTAGTTCGATAGTTTCAAATATTTACCAAGTGTTATTTTACAAACATTACTTGATAAGAAACTAATCAACTTACCTCATAATTATTATCTCTCCCCATCACTTGAACAGGTTTGGGGCAAGACCATGTTATATCTATCATCATATCAATGGATATAGAGATAATAATTGTTATGCATTGTGAATAAATATTGAGAAAATTATGGATAAAGGGATTATTACATTTGGTATAGTTTCCAATGGGTCAACAAGATCCCCTTATCTATCATATTATACTACTCATTACAATAAAATTGAGGTATCCCATGATGTTTCATTAAAGGAAGCAATGGCCCCTTAGGATTCTATGGAAGATATCACTAGGAGATGATATTATTCTAGTTCACAATCTACAAGGATTAATTTATCCCAAAATGTTCATATCAAAGATCTAATGGTCATTCAACGCTTGTTAGAGGTTGATATAGAGAATGCATTGTTGTATATAACAAGAAACAATGCAACACATGTACAAATGAGTTTATTCAGGATTTGGGATACAATGATATAGATTTACAAAATAGACATATTTATGAGAATGTCATGGGGTATGTATAATGTCATGGGGTATGTTAAACATATACCAATTTCTCATGGACTAAGAAAAGAGATGCATTATTATATGTATAGAAGACTATTCCATAAGTTAATTTTACATTGGGATAATTATGGTTACAAAAAATGGGAGAAAATTTTGATAGCATCAATATGACTATCTCATTTACTTTCCAAAATGGTTTGTTTCAAATATATATAAAAAGTATGGCATAACATACATTTACATTTTCTCCAACACAAATGTGGATACCACAAATATAATCAAGTAAGGGAGCAAGTAAATAACATTACATGACAAGAGAAGGAAAATAAACCACCCCAAATCATCATGAGACAGTTATAGAAATAGAATTAAGTCAAAAAAGAAGGTCCAAATTTTTCATGGTTCTTATTCTTGAGTGGTTGTATGTTTTCTAGATTTCTTATTTCATCTATCCTTCCATCTCAATATATATATTTATACATGGTTTTGCATTGATCATTATCCTTACCCTTGCTTTATTGTGACTATGATGTCTTCACATTTCTTGCCTTCACTTGTTCCATATTGCCATGCTATCAAAAATGGTGCACTTTATGCCTTAACATGTGTTATGGATTGTTCAGATCCCTACCATTATTTTATTTTGTAGCCTTGTCATGTATAATTCCTTTATTTTATACACTTGTTCCATGTGTGTGTGTGTGTGTGTGTGTGTGTGTGTGTGTGTGTGTGTGTGTGTGTGTGTGTGTGTGTGTGGAACAAGTGTATAGAATAAAGTAATTATAAATGACAAGGATACAAAATAAAATAATGGTAGGGATCAAAAATCAAAAATCATGACCTAAGCATGATATGTTTGCTAGCTTCTATTAATCATTTATGTTATTTATCATATTTTTAGTAGATTAAATATATTATTTTAATATGTGTATTCATTTCATGGTATTTATGAGTGAGATGTAGGACATAAAAGTTACATATGATACAGGTTGTATAAGTGCAAGACATTTCTATACCCAAAGACCATGCCAATGTTGGGACATCTCATTCCATAGGTTGTACTGTTTTAAGTTATATATTTTTATGACCTTTACATTCATCATGTTGAGTTATATTGATCTCTTACATATTTATTTCTCTTTATTATATTATTCATAATTCTATATTAAATGGAGATGCTATATTTCTATGTTGTGACAATGACAAAAATTGATGGTGTAGACTAGTTTAACTTGTTCTATGATTCATTATTTTTATTTAATTTCATAGGCTAATCATTAACTATGCTTTGTTTTTCCATTAATCTTCTTTCATGATTTTATATTGATTGAGTATATCATTGTATGTCTATTTATTTGGGCCCTTGGCCTTGTGTGACATTTGATTATCTTTATGTGCAGCCCTTAGCCTTGTGTGACATTTTATTATTCATTATGTATGTATCGTTGCCTTATGTAACATTGAGTTATATTTAAAAAAATTATTGTGTGTGTAGATACTAAAATATGATAATTGTTGTGTCTGTGGATACTAAAATATGATCATATATGATAAAATAGTCTTGTACACTTGACAAATATCACTCGTGACTCAACCCTTTAGTTTGTGACCCTCTCAATGCCAAAAGGCTCATGTTTACCATCTCATTGTGCCTAAATACTTATCATATAATCTAAGCATAATATTCTGATTACCCAAATCACCTATAGCCCACAATATACATAAAACTCAATTTATATCCTACTCTATCAAATAAAAATATTCACTAACTTTTTGTTCTCCTAGACACTACCATCCAGACTAGGATGTTAGTGTCAATGCTAGTGTCCCAAATCTAACACTAGTTCTGAGCCTTAAAAATTATAAAAAATAAAAATATTTTGACATGTATGGGTTGGCCTATGGTACTATTTTAATGCTCCCATGAGATTATTTCAAAATTTGTGGTATAAATACAATAATAAAAGGTCATTCATTATCATCTAGCAATTACCAAGAAAACACGTGTCAAGCTCACACTTAATCATTTACACAACTAAATTCTATTTCCCTATTCTTTCATATTTCCTAAATACTTATCATATAATCTAAGCATAATATTCTGATTACCCAAATCACCTATAGCCCAAAATATACATAAAACTCGATTTATATCCTACTCTATCAAATAAAAATATTCACTAACTTTTTGTTCTCCTAGACACTACCATCCAGACTAGGATGTTAGTGTCAATGCTAGTGTCCCAAATCTAACACTAGTTCTGAGCCTTAAAAATTATAAAAAATAAAAATATTTTGACATGTATGGGTTGGCCTATGGTACTATTTTAATGCTCCCATGAGATTATTTCAAAATTTGTGGTATAAATACAATAATAAAAGGTCATTCATTATCATCTAGCAATTACCAAGAAAACACGTGTCAAGCTCACACTTAATCATTTACACAACTAAATTCTATTTCCCTATTCTTTCATATTTCCTAAATACTTATCATATAATCTAAGCATAATATTCTGATTACCCAAATCACCTATAGCCCAAAATATACATAAAACTCGATTTATATCCTACTCTATCAAATAAAAATATTCACTAACTTTTTGTTCTCCTAGACACTACCATCCAGACTAGGATGTTAGTGTCAATGCTAGTGTCCCAAATCTAACACTAGTTCTGAGCCTTAAAAATTATAAAAAATAAAAATATTTTGACATGTATGGGTTGGCCTATGGTACTATTTTAATGCTCCCATGAGATTATTTCAAAATTTGTGGTATAAATACAATAATAAAAGGTCATTCATTATCATCTAGCAATTACCAAGAAAACACGTGTCAAGCTCACACTTAATCATTTACACAACTAAATTCTATTTCCCTATTCTTTCATATTTCCTAAATACTTATCATATAATCTAAGCATAATATTCTGATTACCCAAATCACCTATAGCCCAAAATATACATAAAACTCGATTTATATCCTACTCTATCAAATAAAAATATTCACTAACTTTTTGTTCTCCTAGACACTACCATCCAGACTAGGATGTTAGTGTCAATGCTAGTGTCCCAAATCTAACACTAGTTCTGAGCCTTAAAAATTATAAAAAATAAAAATATTTTGACATGTATGGGTTGGCCTATGGTACTATTTTAATGCTCCCATGAGATTATTTCAAAATTTGTGGTATAAATACAATAATAAAAGGTCATTCATTATCATCTAGCAATTACCAAGAAAACACGTGTCAAGCTCACACTTAATCATTTACACAACTAAATTCTATTTCCCTATTCTTTCATATTTCCTAAATACTTATCATATAATCTAAGCATAATATTCTGATTACCCAAATCACCTATAGCCAAAAATATACATAAAACTCGATTTATATCCTACTCTATCAAATAAAAATATTCACTAACTTTTTGTTCTCCTAGACACTACCATCCAGACTAGGATGTTAGTGTCAATGCTAGTGTCCCAAATCTAACACTAGTTCTGAGCCTTAAAAATTATAAAAAATAAAAATATTTTGACATGTATGGGTTGGCCTATGGTACTATTTTAATGCTCCCATGAGATTATTTCAAAATTTGTGGTATAAATACAATAATAAAAGGTCATTCATTATCATCTAGCAATTACCAAGAAAACACGTGTCAAGCTCACACTTAATCATTTACACAACTAAATTCTATTTCCCTATTCTTTCATATTTCCAAATTAGTTATAGGAGTAATCTTCTTGTAGGTTTAAAGCATTCAAAGAGAAACCCATGATAAATATTTTTCAAGTTACAAGCTAAATCACTACATGCACTCGCATATAGCATATTGCACAATTGTTTACACACAAGCCTACATAATGGGGATAACTACATTAGTTTGAGGCCTTCTTTAGATTATATGGCTATGTAGGTATTAATCACTAACATAGGGGTATTTGAGGTCATCTCCACTTCATTTGAGCCACTAACCCCCATTTTTCAAGGTGGCATGCCCAAGTTGGAGGACATAGGGTTTTGAAACAAAGGTTGATATCCAAAATCTATGCATGTGATTCGATCGACAATTTGCAAGGTGATAATGAACCCTAACAAGAGTAGTTTGTTTTTCAATAAAATGACCTATATTTTATATTGGATAAAAGCATCAGATTCAGGACAAAACCATTGACAATAGTGTCTAGGTTGATAGAGAGCAAATATTCAAAATATTATGAATCACTATGAAACATAATATTATCTTCTCATTGACCTACATCAGCCAGATCCACCTATACATAAATAAGCTAAGTATTTTTTTCTTTGTGTTTCTACTTTCAAATTATTGTTTAGCATTGTAATTTCTATATTTAGAATACTTTCATATTTCAACACTCTATTAGAATATTGTGAATTTGAATTATTTGATTAGGTTATTTTTGTAATAGCTTATTCCATAGTTGATTAGGTTATTCTCCCAACCCTCACTTCCATAAAGGGTTAAATTTTTGGTGAACCTAACCTCTAAGTCCTACACAATCATAGATTGATCTAATATTTTTAACTTTCTAGGCTTTCATATTTTATATTCAATCTATTATATTTTTTATTATAATCTCACTCAAAATCATATGGATACCAAAAAAAAAAGGAAAACTTCTTCCTTGGATAAATTTCTCAAATAAAGCATAACCTATGAGCAAGAAGAGTCATATATTTACAAAGCTATTGATATGGAGAAAAATAAATTCAAAATGTCAATAAATCATCATCACTATAATATTGAATCAAAACTATTATCAAAACCACATGGATAAAAAGTAGCATGTTCAACACCCCTCATTACCTGACCTACACTTAAGGTTTCTAATAATCATCATCCCACTTCCACTATTTACTCATGAATGATATTGGATACCACAGTACTTGTTATTAGTAACCAACAAAGTAGGGCATCGTATCTGATAGTCAACATATTCCTCTTCCATCTACCACAACACAATTAGATACACTTCTATCCAATATGCCTATATTTATTCATAGAAATATATGTAACATTCACATAGATATCATGGATTCATTATAAACATCAAATAATGTGAATGTTTCCTCATGCGAATACTTACAAGTAAGTAAAGTTCCCTTGTTTTTCCAATCTAATCATAATGATAAGCCTACCATTCTTAGGTTTCAAAAAAATGGGAAATTACAACCCATAAGTACATCTCTTCACACTTCAACCATTCTTATTGGTCATATTATGTCTATGATGAATACTCCAATGGTAAGTTTCAATTCTCAATTTAAAAATGTTATCATGCAAAGATACTACGAATGAAAACATTTTCAAAGAGAAACCTCTCACAAAAAGTATATCTGAATATAATTATCCATAGGAATTCATCATACCCATGTTACCTTTATATTTTGGCCATGAAGAGCCTTCCAACCATGTAATTCAATATGTGCATTATTTTGGTCATTGGCTAAATACAGATGTTTAGTGTTAAAAGCTTTCCATATAATTCTAACATGAGAATATTGGGATTGGTTCTATAGTCTTCCTAAGGGTCCCTTGTCCACTTTCAAGCAATTAGAGGGCATTCTCCTCTTAGATGTTAATAAACACAACGTGCCCAAATTAACATTAGACCATTTACAAACTTTAAAACAAAATGATGACAAGTCTCTTTGGGATGATGCTATCTAATTTAAGAATGCATCATACTCTTCAAAAAATTTAACCTTCAAATTTTGAAATATAGTTCATATTCAGTAAAGGTCTTATTTCTCCAGTTAAAGAAAGAGAATTACATAATCATTATATTTATTTTGATAGTTTATAACTAGACATGTACAAGTATGCATGTGATCTAGTCAACAATAATAAATAATTAAATTTCTCTTCTTTAAAAATCAAAAGTTTCATTAAAGATGCTACAATGAAAGTGAATTTCTAGGAGAAAATGATGTAAAAATAGTTTCATTCCAATTCCTTATGTGTCACCTCTTCATAATTTAATCAACAACATGGAAAAAACCAACACATGTATTATGCAATCAATCCAAGTTCAGCCACATCAAGATACACTTACAATACTTTTTTTGATGTTATTGGGAAACAAACTTATTACACTACCCACTACTAGACATCGGGCAATAACACATCTTATACAAAAATAAGGCAAATCATTTTGTGCCTATCATCAAATCATAGGACATGATGTAGACAATTATACTATATTGAAAGAACAAATCCAAAATTACAAACATGAGGGTATTATTGGCATAATACAAAATAAACAAATCCTTTCTACTATGAAAATTTAGTAAATGTCACCTATAACTTTAGCAAGTAAAAAGTGTCCTTGACCAAATGATTTAACAATTACAATATTCATGCGTGGAGAAATTTTACAACATAATCATATTGACTCTACACAAATAGAAATTCATTTTAATATAACAAAGTTATCACAAATGGGATATATTATCAAAGACTTACATCATAAGGGACATTGGAAAGACTCTTTGGGATACATCATATTTATAATTACTTGTGGACCCAAGGTTGTCCTTACAAAGTTTTGTATCTTGCCTCATTCATATCAACACCCCTTTACATTGGGTAACTTTTGGTTATACCAAATGCAGGTCAGAATAGATCCTAATCAATAAGGCAATACATTTTCCTATAAAGGATGTTTAATTTTCATACCACATGATGGTGATGCAGATCAACTAGTAGGTGGAGAAGAAAAGCATGTTATGTACCTATATGACTCCAAAAAATTAGATCCTAACGAAGATGATTTATTCAATCAACCCTAATCATTAGAATCTTTCCAATATTTCAACAATGCAAAAATTCAAAAAAATCAAATAATCAATAAAACACAAAAACATTCAAATAAATCAAGAATAGAAAAATACTTAGCATTTGCAAGTTTACTCATTTTTGTATATGTTGTTTAATTTATTTTATTACAGAGCATATCATTTCCTTTATATAACACATATGTTTCATAGGTACTTGAGTGTGATATAGGCATACACTAGATACATTATACATGAGCCTACATATGTTGGACCTTTCCTCTACCCATATGATGCACTACATTGAGGGCATGTATTTCTATTGATCATGTTTGATACATATTCTATTATTTTATGATCATTTTACATTATCATGTTGAGCTTATATACTAACACTTACATATGTTTATACCCATGCTTACATCTTACATAGTATGTTAGATAGGATATGTTAAAGGACATTTTGCTAACATATGTATACTAGTATGATATATTTATGCTAGTTGATTATATCTCATCTATTCATATTATTACATGGCTTACTTAAGTGTACTTCTTATTTCTTACCTTATCATAATTATGGAACATTTGAACATGTTCCTTATTCCTGATTTTTGTATTTTTTGGGTATGAAAACATTTAAACACATTCTCTCCTTTGATGTATGAAATTTGAACATGCCCCTTAATTATAGTCTTTTTGTGTGATATTGAATGATCTTGTGTGTATGCTTGATTTTTTTGTTGAGATTATGCTTGTTACTTTTAAATGTTACCATGATCCATATCATGTGTCTTAGGGCTTGCTATGTTTGGATACTACAAGATTCATTGATACATCTACTTTGATGTGATGCCACTATATGCTTGATTATTACATGATTGATATAGATATAACATGGTTATCTTATCCTTTTAATATAAGGTGAATATCATGTTGCATTCTCCTCACCTTAAAATATGGGGAGTGTCATAGAGACATAAGTTTACATACACATAATTGGTAGAATTTGATATAGTTTACATGTGTTAAATATACACTTAGGTCAGGATCTTATGCATTTGGCATCAATTTTACATATTTGGGACAATTTTTTTCAAATTTATGACATATACTATATATAGTTTACATAATAGAGGTTACATTTTGATAAATACTTTAGCTTTAAACAAATTAGAGGTGAAAATTCACCAAATCATAGATACATATACACATTTATGCATGGACCTTACCAATATGCACCAATTGAGCTTTGGCTCCATAATTAGTGTGGTTGATACTCAATACCCTTGATCCCATTCACACTACTTCCCTTTTGTAGGTTGAGATTGTTATACTATTTGACTTAGGTGAAATTGGTTATACTGTGTATACACTTGAGTTATGTGATTGAGATTCAATTATCTCGATGGCCTTAGCATAGCTCACCCTCACATCAGATTGGGGGAATGATCACTCTAAAATTATCCTCTTCAAATCTCTAATATTTATTTGTGAACCTCTCTCTCTAATGCTTTAGCAAAGAAGCATCATTACCAAAGAAAACCATCAAGGGGCATCATAGTTGCATCGACACACAGGTGTACTCCTTGCTTTCTTTCTTTTCTTTCTTGCTCTCTTTTTTTAAAATTTTTTTACTTATTCAAAGTTCATATCATATGCACTAATTAACATGATCTTGGTTGTGGGAATACACAGACATCAAATTAAAATAGGGCTCAATAAAAGACAAGGTGTGTTGTACACACCAAGGCACATATAATTTTTTTTTTAACTAGTAATTTCATCCTTATGTATTACTAGATTAAAGAGGGGGAAATTTAGATACTAAAATATAATCATATATGATAAACTAGTCTTGTACACTTGAAAAATATCACTCATGGCTTAAGCCTTTAGTTCATGACCATTCTGTTGTCAAAAGGCTTGCGTTCACCATCTCATTATGCCTAAATGTTTATCATATTATTTAAACCTAATATTATGATTATCCAGATCACCTATAATCCACATTATGCGTAAAACATGATTTATATCCTACTCTGGTAGTTACAAATCTTTAACAACTATATATTCTCCCAGACACCACCATCAAAACTAAGATACTAGCATCAACGTTACTGTCTTAGATATGAGGCTAGTGTCTAAGCCTTAAAAATGGTCAAATTTTCAAATCTTTCGACATATATGGGTCAAATTATGGAAATATTTTAACCCTCCTATGAGATTATTTCAAAAGGTGTAATATAAATACAAAACAAAATGTTATTCATTATCATCTAACAATTACCAAGTAGACATCTATAAATCTCACACTTAATCATTTGCACAATTGGGTTCTACGACCGTATTCTTTCTTATTTCTAAATCATTCATACGAGTAGTATTCTTATAGGTTTAAAACATTCAAAGAGCATCCCATGAGCAATATTTTAAATTAACAAGCTAGATCACTACATGCACTCACATATAGTATATTCCATAATTGTTCACACACAAGCCCACATAAGAAAAAAAATTGCATCGATGTAAGGCCCTCTTTGAATTATATCGCTATGTAGGCAATGCTCATTAATATAGGGGTCTTTGAGGTCAGCTCAACTTCACTTGATCCCATTAACTCTTATTTTACAAGGTGACGCCCAAGTTGGAGGACTTAGATTTTTAAACAAAAGGTTGATATCCAAAATCTATCAACGTAATTTGAGTTGATAATATGCAATCTGATAGTGAACCCTAATAGGTGCAATTGGTCATTCTAAAAAAAGATATTTATTACATACTAGACAAAAACTTTGGATTCAGAATAGAAGCATCAATAGTAGTGTCTAGATCCCAATGGTAGTGTTTAGGCTAACAAAGAGTAAATATTTAGAATCTAAAAAATTACTGCAAAACATTATCCTACATTTTTTTGTACATGTATCTGCCAAATCCACCTATGTATCGATAAATAAACTATGTATTTTTTATTTTCATGTTGCTACATGTAAGTTATTGTTTGACATTGTACTTTCTATATTTATTATGCTTTCATATTTTAGCATTGTATCAGAGTAATGTGAATTTGAATTACTTAATTTCCTATTTTTATAATAGTTTATTCCATAGTTGATTAGGTTATTCTCCCAACCCTCACTTTTAAAAAGGGTTAAATAGTGTATGCCATGGTCATGACATTGTGTGCTTATGAGTGGATAAATCTAAGATGGTCTATTGAGTTTTTTGAATTTTCTAATTTTATGGTGTTGTGATTCATATCACACACCTTATTTGTGTGTGATGCCATGATCTATATTGTGCACCTTCTTGTGTAGTTATTTAGTTTTTATATCATTGATGGTTACTAATGTGTGTCTAATTATTATATCTATCTTGGAAAGACACTTATATGTCTTGCCCTACATGTTTCATATATGTGTTGATGACATATCCATTACTTTGATGACACATTCTCCGCATGTTTGCACATGCTTCTAATTGATAACATATTTTTACATAACATGGTGTAGTTGACTCTTTTATTTTGAGATGAGTAATTCACAATTTATATCCCTCACCTCAAAATGGGGCATATTAGTGGGCTTTTTGTAGAGATGCAAAACTCCATTTACATAATGTTTTAGATTTTGGGACAAATTTCATATTGGTTCAAAATATCAGTTTGGTACAAATTATGGGATAAATGTTTGCAGATTGGAATAGATTTGGGGGCATGTGTAATGCATATGCACACATTTCAAAAGAACATAAATTGCATATTTTTATATTTTTCAAATTTGGATAAATGAGATATAGATGCATAGCATTTTATATCATGTTAGCACTGATTGGATCAGATTATGAGGCATGAACATTCTTTATGCATACACATTATTAAAATTTTATACTTAAAAGTATGGCATTTATGCTACCAAAGGTTACATTTTAAATCTATAAGTCTATCTACAACAGTTGATTCATGAGCCTAGCATAGTTTCTCTATTTCATTTTGAAGTTTAACATCAGTCAAATGAGTAGTGCGATTTAATTTTTTTGCTCTCAATGGCCTAACACTACTCTGTGAGGGTCGAGGAATTTATTTTCCCAACCCATGGCCCTCACCTTAGTTAATATATACATTGGGGCATTATCACCCCCAATTCTCCAAGTTCTTCAACAAGAAGCCCAATTCTCTAAGTGCCTTCAGTAGGAAGCGGAGTTATCTATATGTTTTAGCGATAAACTCAATTCTATAATGCTCCAATAAGAAGTATCATCTCCAACAACATTAGGGAACAACACAATTCATCCACACATAGGTGTATTCCTTCCTTGCTCCTTAAGTTTCAAAAGCTTCATTTTCATTTCAGATTTCATTTTTATATATGGACATTGATTATTACATGTTCGTTTCAAGTTTTCTTGGATCAAGTTGTGCATTTGGAACCTCCTCAAAAAGATAACATGTGTTTTACACACTTAAGTACATCTCTCTATAATTTTACTCTAGTATTGTATTTCATTTCAAATACTAGAATAAATGGAGGGAATTGATATACATTAAAATCTAGTATTAGACACTTGGAAATGTTAATCTTGGCCTACCTTCATCTTACATGGCTTGCACATACACATATGGCTCTTATACACCTTTATCTTCTATTCGCTTGCTTTTTATGGGTCTAACCTTCTCAATTTGGTATCAATCACCTATAAAAAAAATCCCTAATTTGTGCCTAACCTGTTCATTGTCATTACTTATATTATCTCTAGATCATCATATTAATATTCATATCACTCGAACAAGTCTAGCAAACTTAAACAACTGTGTAATTTTGTACATGTCCATCTCTGCACTAAGCAACGATCAAATTTTAAATTCAAATCATCTTTAAGAGTCAACCCACATGTTGTCGATGCCAAGATAAGGTACACATAGAGTCTCGTATAAATACACAGTAGGTCTAACCCTATTGGATCATCTAGCATTGTTAATCAAGCCTATTCTAACACTTGTTCATTCAAAGGCACTACTCTAAACTTCTCAATTTAGTAATCAATCATAAGGATTAGGTCCTAGCTAAACTCTAAAGCACTAAATTTAAGCCAAAGTTTCCATTTTTCAAGTGTCAAAAGTTGTATTACATGTTGCATTCATTAAAAGATCACCAATGTACACATATACCTAACAAGGAGAACTACATGTAATTTGATTTCTCTTTTTAGAGTATTAAAGATGTAGGTAGAACTCAACCATTCATTAAGAAGTGGTTGAGGTCATCTCAACCCATTATTCTTCTCTTTTTGTAGGCCTAAATCTAGTGTCAAAAGTGGACCTAAGGTTTCAAAGAGAAGGAGACATATTTTTGGATTTACATGCACAAAGAGGACTTGATATCACACATGAAGACATATTTCAATCATGCACAATGACCTGTACCAAAATGGTAAGGCACAACCCCATAGATATAATCAAAAAATTAGATAACTGCACTAGACGTTAACGTCTAGAGACTGACATTTTTTTGCAAAGGCATCGAAACACCCGAATCCTACTTCGAACAACTCTTGATCCAATTTTAAGACCTTCATTTATTTGCATTCAGTTTCATACCTGCACAAAATATGAATATGTTAAGTACTTAAATCTTAGGGCATTTGTACTTATATCAAATGCAATATTATAATCACATTCTTCCTGTTACATTTAGATTTGTGTATTATTGTTATGCTTCATATAATATGAATCAATTCATTTTTTTGTACTTTTTTAGGTTCACATAATCAAAATAAGATAAAACACATATATAATGCCTAAACCTACCCAAAGTACAAGGTTAATACCAAATTTAATTTGAAAAAATCCTAAAAGGTCCTATAGTTGTGGTATGATGACTCAACCTTGACAAGACATGATAATCTAACACAAACATACAAAACCCTAATAAAGCACCAATATTTGTTGTTTCAATTAACGTTAATTAATATTTTTAAGTTTATTATTTAAATTGGTTATAAGGTTAAAAATTATGGATTAAATGAGGATGTCATAAATTAAAGTAATGTAATGTTTCACTCCATGATGATCTTTATCAAGGTTAGTTAAATTAAATTATTGGTGAAAAAGCCATGAGAAACATCTTTAAATTGATATCTCTAGGCATTTTTTTAGATAAATATATTTAAAATTTGTATACTAGTTGTTAGTTTATTTATTCTATTCCTTTAAAATAAGTTTATTTGATATCATATTATTGACTAAATTTATTCTCCCTGCCAAAAATTATTGGAAACACTTTGCAATTATTTGATATTTTGTTGAACCAAAATAAAAAATTCAAAATATATATTATTATAATAATTATAAAATTATACCTAAAATCTGACATATAAATATTAACATATTTTGAGAGTGTTCTTTGAACATATTACATTACTTTAACTTTAATGTAGTTTTAAATTAACACTAACATGTATCCCCTCCCTCCAATTTAAAAATATAAACAGTGCGTGAGAAAGTAGCTACTCATCCGTGAATACGGAAAGTAGGACTCTTTCCAAAATTTACTTCTTCTATATTTTATATTTTGAAATTATCACAAATCTTGTAAATGCAAAATGTTAATACTCTGGTGATGATAATATTACTTTTATCCATAAAAACCTTCAATTCATCAATTATATTTTCGTTCAGCTTAAACTAGTCGAACAGAATTCCCTATATGTTAGCTCCTTCACAACGAATCCAATGCTCAGTTTGCAAAATTCAGTACGAGAAAGAGAAAGGTTCATTCAAATCATGGAGGCTACATAGATATGGCATGATTCTTCACGGTGCATTTAATAGTTTAACAGGTTTTTATCGTCTCTGATTACTCATATTCCACAGGTCAAGTGATATCTAAGAGCTAGGACAAGTCATTAAAATGCAGGGTAAATAAAAACTAGGAGATACTTGTACACGCACTTGGAAAAGGGATCCACAATGGAGTTCAAAATTCCCTATTTCCATAATAAGCTACATTAGTCTAGGTGATAAATGACCAGGCTATTTGGCATAATGTATTTGAAACCATCATCAGCCTAAAATGACTCTTATTAACTTTTCCCTGAGTCGCTAATGGTAAGGTGCAACATTTTTTTCTAAATTTCTATCTACTCATTAGACATAGATTTCTAATAATGTCATTTTACATATAAATATTGTTTTCTCAAGCTTACACAAACTAATATTCATCTTCATTCCTCTTATTCCACATAGCAACCATATATATAGGTTGCTCTTTGATGCACTAACAACTAATTTCCAAATAGTTCCCCGGCTCACCCGCCCCTTTTTATACAAATATATCTCTAGAGATTAGAGCAAGCATCCTCCTTCCTTGGTATGTCATGCGCTTTCAAATAAAAAAGAAGATAATTTTACAATAGTTATAGAATAAAGAGCATTAAAATATATATATAAAAAGGGGCGGGGGAACCGGGGAACTATTTGGAAATTAGTTGTTAGTGCATCAAAGAGCAACCATATATATATATATATATATATATATATATATATATATATATATATATATATAATGTCTCGTCTATTAAAACATCGAAGGCAATGCCAAAGTTTTCTCGAGTATTTGACCTTTGCGAAAGTCATGAAAGTTTTGAAATGAATTAAAAAGTCGTGAATCCTATTTTGAATTTATATAAGCTAGTCTCACTAACCCTAAAGTCCAACAGAACTTTCAGATGAATTTTACAACTTGACCTAGTTTAACCTCAACTAGTGTTGGACCCTAAATTTTGGCTAAGTATTTTGGTAATGACATGGAACAAGCACAGTATAAAAGACCATGGCATGAGAGATCATGGTGTGAAAAGACCCAATCAAAGGGGGGGCATAACAAACAAATAACTCGAGAGCGAAGAGCTCGGAATATCAATGAAAGACTTGGGGAGTGCAAAAAGGTTAAGGAGTGATTCTCAAGGATAGAATAGATTTTAATCACACATGAGTTTGGCACTGGCCGGCATGAAGATAGACACTTGGCAATGAGGATCCAACACCAAACGTGAATATAGGGGTGCAAAGAATTAAATCCATAAGAAAATAAAGTAGGTGACTACCACGACTCTCAGTTCACTAGAGATCGTTGGCTAGTCACTAGAAGTGTCATAATTGTTGTAGAACTTAGTCAGAGAGAACCAAGTATAAATACTCCTGTGTAGACATTTGCAATGTTGTTGAACATTGTTGTATAATGATTGATTATGGTAAATAGCAGAATCACAAAAATCATTATAATCTAGATATTGCACTACAATTTATAGTTAATTTGTATCACTAAGTTGCCAATTCATCTGTTATGTAACTTATGGATCTCATTTGGATATAATGAATAGAATCTATGTTATCTGAACATCTTCAATGAGTACTCTAAATATCATGGCAACAGTTATCTTAATCGTGTTTGTTCACTTAACTAAAACAAGGTCTACATCTGTGTATTTCTTTTTTTGTTTAGTCATTAAGGTATATGTTCAAGAGTCAATATATGACGAGTATATTACCAGGCAACAAAACCTAAGGGAACTAGTTTCTTACTGTGTGCTTCAGGTGAGCACACAAGAATATAATATTGCATAAAATGTCAGCACGTCAACTTGTTGGGAACTAGTTACTTCAGCATGCGCATAAGGAAAGGTCTAGATAGAAAATAACCCAACATTTTGGTTCCGTTATCAGGACTCGTAGTGCTTATTGCATAGAGATGGAAAATGCTCGAACAATTATCTCTCAAAAATATTGAACGATGGCTTACCAGTGTCGAAGATAATTTTTTAATTCCATATCTTGAATGAGGAGTTTTTGCACGTGCATGGGTTGAACAACATCTCTATAGTTCTTTTTATGAAACTTTCTTTGTGAAAGTCTCTATTCATTTCCATGCTTGGCTCACAGTGTATGCTCAAGACGGGTCAAGAATTTTTGGACAAAGGATGGTTTGAACGATAGAGCGTCAGAGGGCCTTAGCACACTTGGGAGCCTCATGGACATGAGCTGTTAATATTTGGTGGAGAGGGGTGTTGAATAGCTACATCTTGGAGTACGTCATAACCACTTATACCTATCTAAAAGAAGCAAAGTTCCAGTTTCTCTTAGAACCATGTGGTCGATATATCTAATATTTCCAACTAAAAGTGAAGAACCTATTTATTGACTCTGGACTTGAAGTTTTGCCTATAGATGACTAAACTCATCCGTGCATGAGCAACACAATTGGGAGGGGAATGCAGGGGTGTTTGTGAAAGATTGTTGGTTCGAAATGGTAGCCAGTCAGCAGGAGTTGCAAGCATGTAAATATGATGAAGCTCGATGAAGGATTATAGGTGGAAGATGTAGACACTTAAAATTGGCCACCGATAACCTCCAATTAGGCTTTTGGCTAATTTCCACCCAAAATGCACAATTTGGCCTAAAAACACTAAAACATGCAAAATGATGTGAAATTGACGTATTCAAGTGCTGATTTTGGCCAGGGTATCCTTAAATGGGGCAATGCAATTTATGGGGTAACTAACTTTGATTAGATCATTTCAAGTCAAAATGTCAATTTTGCACCTAGGTGCTCTAGATTGCTCTTTCCTATCAAATCTTCTGCACAAGACACATGCCTTTGTTATTTGTTGTTTGTAACATCCTAAATGAGAATACGGTTCTAACCCATCTGACATTGACTCCCAATTCTAATCTAGTCAAATTTTGGACTAATAATAAGGCATTCCAATCAATCTGAGTAATTTATGCACAAAGTGCTTAATCATGTTTAAGAGCTAATTAACCCAAATCAAGGCCTAATCAAGAATTCCATGAAAACTTTTTGAATACTTATTTTTGAAAATAAATATTGAATATTTGCATCATTAGAAGACCTCATTTCTTGGGAAGACATCCCTAGGCTATAAATGCCACAAATATCAGGATTCATGCCCTCCATGCCTCATCAATGCCTTCCATGATGCCCTCCATGCCTCTTAATTTCCCCTTCTTCCAATGTCATGATGAGGATAATTACAAACTTAATTCTAAAGATTGAATTAAAACTCAACCACACATCTCAATCTTAGGATGGATGGTTCAAGTTGATTCTAGACATTCTCAAAAATCTATAAATAGGAGGCCTTACCACATCATTTTTAAGCTATTTTGGTGCAAAGTTATTATGCTCAAATATCTTCAAAGACTTGAGAATGCAAAGTTATAATACAGTATTGGTTCTAAAAGCTTCATGAAACTAGTGTTACCATGCCAAATTGATTCCAAGCCAAGCCAAGCCACAAGCCAAAGGTGCCAAAGAGAGATGGAGGTAGCCAAGCTTCCATTGCCAAAGATTTCATGAGCACGAGCTAAGCAAACCACTATTACAAAGGCATTTGGAGCATCCAAGGAAGGTGAAAGAATTCTTGTGTTTTATTTCTTACTTTTTAGTTGTGTTTGTCATCTATTTTTGTTACCAAGCTCTGCCTAGTGTCTAGGCCTAAAGATGTTATGCTATTAGTGTGTTTTTTTCATTTTGTTTTCATTTTGTAACTAAAACCATACTAACCATCCTATCTTGAGTCAAATTCTTAGATCACATAATGGCATGTCTGGTGGGACTAGATCTTATCTCACACCTGAAGAACATCATTTTACAACTCTAAAATATTTATTTGGATCCTTAAAACTCTTCCAAATTGATTTTCTAACTTTCTTTTGTCATTTTTAGTTACCACGATTTTACACAGTAACTGACGTCGGCAAGTAAGACTGGCATCAGTTACATAGCTTAACCGACATCAATTAGCACAACCGACATTGGTTAGATTTTGGTTAGCCAAGGTAACCATCATCGGTTGTATATAACTGACATCGATCACTATGTCTTTTAAAAACATAGACCCAAGAGCTATTTTTTCAAATTTCATTGTTTCAAACCAAAAAGAGCTTCAAAGCTAAAGGACATGCTAACATTTTTGCTACAGAACCAAGCTTGATATTTGTTCAAAACATGTTTAAATCACCTTTGCATGCTTAAAAATTAATTAGGAACCTTGTTTTGGGTGTTTAACAAAGAATTTAGATGTTTTTGGTGAATATTTTTGAAGTTTAAAACTAAGACCAAGGGGTCAAATGAACACCACCAAATCTTTCATTTTGAGCTTCAAATTGAACACACTTTTCAATTCTTATTTGCAATAGTTATTTAATTAAATTGTTATTTGTCAAAAAGAGGGATGTTGCATGTATGGTCTTCCATTTGTCCCCTATAGGAAACCCTTAGAATCAAAAGTGTCATTCCAATTGCACAAAGCCTAGTCCAAGGCTTAGAAAGAATGTTGTCTAAAGCACTCCCCAAAAACTCATCAAAGTTTGGGTGACTTTGAAAATGACCCTAAAGTCTTCCTATTTCATGTTTTCCTTATTTTTATGTAAACTTGGCTTGTGAGGGGGACTTCATCACCTCCCACAAGTTCTTTAGGGAAGCTTTGACCCAGGGTTTCATCTCCTGACATTGACTTCATTTGGCTCTTTTGGAGTTACACACGGGACTTAGTGGCACTTTAGACATCGCACTACATTGAGCGAACAGTAGGATGTAGTGGTTCCAAAAAGGACTAGACCTTTTTTCAACAAGCCAAGTGATACGAACCCAAAATATGTGCTTTTCTTCTGTATTGTTTGGTGTGAAAGTTATTGTGCAATTGATTCTCCTAGATCATTCAAAAACTTTTTAGATCTTAGACAAATCCCCACTTGCCATGGAAGTATTATTGGTGCAAGGTGCACCTCAAGGTCTATGTCATAGTACTGTCATTTGAGAGAAGGGAGGTGTAAAAACCCTACTATATAATGTGCATTTACTTTTGGATGAACACTTAAAATACTCTCAAATGACGTATATTAATGGATTCCAACAATACCAAGCAACCTTGTCAGTTTACGATCTAAGAGTGATTAATTAGTTGGTCTTATCCTAGATTAAAGACTTGTTTAGAGTCAAAACTTGGTTTAAACAAACAATCCAAACTAAACACATAGTCCAAATTTTCCTTTGAACAAAGAGGCATTATGCTATCTACATGAAATTATCAATTTGTCTTGTTCAAATGTTCATCAAAAGCTTGAGAGTCATATCATCCACTTTGGCACATTTATGTTGCCCAATTGAGTCTAGACCTTTACCAAAGTTGTTTAAGTCCTTCACTTATAATCTAAATTTGAAATTGTACCTTTATAAGTTCATAGGGTTGATGTGCTAAGTGGGTTCGCCATTTACACTAAACTTGAGGGAACTTAAGGTTTAATTTCCCATTTGGGTTGAAGGCCATTTAAGACTCATAATCATTATCATCACTTGATAGACTTAAGCTAGTTTGTGCTAAACACTTGCACTTTGAGTCTATGCACTACAACATTTTGAGTCAATAAAAATAGTGGTATGCTATCAAAATTATGAGAAAACATCTTTCCCTTGGAGATTTTTTGAAGCAAACCTTTTTTTCACATCTTTTGGGTAGTAAAGTGTCATTACGCTGCCCAAAACATTTCAAAAATTGTTTCATAGACCCTCTTGCATAGAGTTTCAAGTTTGTTCCTACATTTTCAAACTAATCCAAGTGTATTTTTGTGATCTTTTGTCTAAAACAGTTATACTGTTCACTTTTGTCTATCTTGTTTGTCAAAATAACCAAGTTTTATACCATTTTTTGTGAGAAAATAACCTATTTGTAAAGTGCCTTTTGTTTCATACCTTATACCTAGTTGATCAAGTTCATGTCCAAGAATCAAATGCCTAGTATTTTTTAAAAGTGTTTCAAATCTATTAGATTAAAATTTTCATCTATTTTGAAGTCTAGCTTTTGACGTCGTTTGGTCAAGAGTCCTACTAGCTTTTGACGCCGTGTTTGGCCAAAAGACTTAGCAACTTTTAAATTTTTAGATTAGACCGATTTGAAACACTTTGACCTTAGAGTTTGGCATTTTGATTTTTGGTCCATTTACTTGATTATCTTTATGTGAACAGTGAAAGGTTAGATACTTCACACTAGCTTGTTTCCTCACAAAACTTCGCATAAACCTTTTGATCCTTTTGATGAATCTAGACCAAGTTGGGAAATCATCTATTTTAGACATTGTCTTTTTTAGATTTTGAAGAACTCTTTGATCTTTCATCACAAAAATATTAGCTATGGATCCCAACATGTATTCCTACACTCGTAGTGGACTCATGTACAATTGAGGGATTAGTAAGGTAGTTGTGTAGGAAGAAATGGTGTAAGACCCTTATGCAGATAATATTGCTTAATGAGATAGATTCTTATCCCTCTTATAATACTCAATCAGGGGCACAAAGCCAAGATCCATTGGCTAGCTATTTGGTTAACACACCACCTTATTCAGAATAGGACTAGGAACAGACCGTGCAATACCTAGCTACAATACCTACAGTGGATGAGCTAGTACTTCAATAGTCATATTCTACTAATATGGATTCAATGTATGATCCATTTTTGTTTGAGCAACATTTTTTAGAGAACAAAGACAAGATTTTGGTTAGAGCCATAGAGGTAGGGGCCAAGTTTCCAGCAGACTTCCCCCAAGTTTAGCCAAATGTAGATAGCATATCAAACCTACCTCAATTTAGCACATGATTTCAATCAGATAAACATGATAAGTAAGCCTCTCATTGACTTAGTACCTTCAATAGGAGTGTTGATAGAGTTAACTAGGCAAGAAAATCCAAATTTTGACCCTTTTGTACAAACTGCTTCAATAGATAACTTGATGCATATGCCCATTATCGAAGAAGTGTCTTCAGCCTCTACACAGAATAGTGAGCCAAATATAGTAGATAATGTGAAAATAATGTCCAGTCTCGAACAAATTGGTACTAACATGTAAATAATTAGCCAACAACATGTGCCTGCAGTTAATCTTATAAATAGGTCATCATACCAGGGAATAGGAATTTATACACCCCAACCTCAACTAGCTGCTTCCTCAAGTGTACAACCTATGAAATTAGGTAATCAAACAATGGCCAATGTCGCACCTCAATGATAGAATGTGATGAATCATACTCCCCCTTAACAGGTAACAAGTAGTATGCCACAACAAAAAATACTACCTAGTGTGTCAATGCAACAGAGGATGAATACATTACCACCTCAATCAGGAGCAACTAATGTTCCACCTCATCAAGTCATGATGAATACACATCTTTAGTCATAGACTAATATGCCAATCCAAAACCAAGCAATGACTAGTCAATAATGTGCAAATATTGATCAGCAATAGATGCCAAATCTACAACCTGATTTCACTTCCTTGTAGGGATTCATGCAACAAAGAGGTCCCCATGTTTCTCAGGTACCTACTAAACAATCATTGGTTCAAAATGTGCCACAAATCTAGAGACAGAGTTTGGTCCACAAGTTCCCACTCAATAACAAGGTCTGATTAGTTGATAACATGTCCCTTTTCAACCAAAGTAGGCATAGTATAGTTATATTTGTCCATCCTAACCATAAAATCCTCCAATTCAAACCTTTATCACCAACCCAAACCAAAATATCGCACAACCAATTATGCAATTTTAAGTAAATCCTAATCCACGTATGTGTATTCTTGGTCCATTCCCAAACCAAACCATTGTACCCCAATAGGTATCTCCATCATATCTTGGTCAAAGTTTTCCACTTTTGACCTTTAACCATTTATCCAAACCAATGTTATTCCTCAAACCAATATTCCTTCCAGTTTCCTATCCCAAGAATTTCAATAGATGAAGGATGTGATTGCCGTTATTGAAGCTGGTAAATATACTAAAAATTTCAAATTGGATGATGTATGTTCCTATCCATTCAACATGGATTATTTGCAGATACCATTTTTTCTAGGATTCGAACCACTGAAATTCAATAAATACAAAGGGAAAGGTGACCCTAAGGCTCATTTGACCAAATTCTTTGTCGCATGTCAACCAGTGGCATATAACAACATATACCTTTTGCTGTTATTTTTAAGGAGCTTGGTTGGACAAGCCTTGAAGTGGTTTTTAAAGTTTCCCAAAAATTAATTAATGGATTTTTATGATCTTTTTGATAAATTTATGCAGCACTTTTTTTATAATCTTGAGCATGAGATTTCATTAGTGGAATCTCAATCATCAGAATCAAAATCAAAATCAAGGTACTAATTAGAGAAATGACCAACATCCCATTCAAGTGCCAACATCGCAACCGACATAGGACAATAACCAAGAAAGACTGAAGTAATTCAAATGTAATAGGAATGTTATGAAAAATAGAGTAACCAAATTCTGTCATATGCAAACAATGCAAACATCATCTACACCACCTTTTTAGATTACTCATACTTAGCAACCTCTCCAACCAATACCACAAGCATAATAACCAAGACCTACATAATAAATACAGTAGCCTTTACCATTACAAACCCCTCCTCCTAGGAGAACTGTGCCTACACATCATATCTTTAGTGACTTAGGAGAACCTATTGAGTCTATATTTCATAGGCTTGCTACCACTAATCTGATTAGTTGGCCTATACCAAAGCATTATCTGCAAGTCATTCCTTATCTTGATTGGTACCATAAAATGAATTCTATGACTATCATTAGGTTAACGAGCATAATCTATGAAGATTTTTCCAAATCAAGCATTTAATTGAAAATATGTTGGAGAATAGGGAGATAACATTAGATAATAGTGCTTCCATTTCCAATCAAACTCTTGGGATCTATCAAAACCCCTTTCCCCAACATAATAATTAACAACAACAAAATAATAAGCAACAACAACAGTCAGTGCAGCAACAACATTAAAATCAAAGGCTGAACCAGTAGAATCAAAAAAATAAGCAGCAGAACCCACAATGATAGAATAATGGATAAAACCAACGTCAAAATGGTAATAACCAAAAAACTTATCATGCAGTTGCACATGACTAAAACAAGGTTGTAGGTCATATTATAAGGAGTAGCTTTAATATTATTTCCATTAATCCTAGACCAAGCACTAATCAACCTAAACCATTACTAAATAACAACATTCAGCCAAATTATATGGATAGTCATTCTTTGACCTAGGAGTGCATATAGGCAAACCAGCAAACTAGGACTTCCCCTTTTGGACCTTATATCAACAACTCATTCTTTCCATGTGACCACATGCAAGTACACCAGCAATTGAGACATGTTTTATCTGGTCCCACACCATTTCCAATATCGATTAGCAATAATGGTCCAGTATTTAATCCTGATTATGTAATCACAACTTGAAGGTTGAAGATTACTATCCCAAGCTCACAACCATCCACCACTTTGCCTGTCATTCAACCAACCATTTAGCCTTGAAATAAACCATTCACTACTGACTAAGACAAAAAAATTGATATTATGGAACAATTGCAAAAGACACTAGCACAAATTTTTATTTTATATTTGCTATGAACATCAATAATCCATAAGAACATCCTGAATGAGTTTTTGACCCAATCCATTATTGCTAGTGAAAAATCCCCTGATAAATTTCAAGCTTTAGTTGGACACCTAGCTCTATCCCAACAAGTCACATTCAACTAAAGCGATATGTCTTCCCTTGATCCACTCCATAATAATACATTATACATAGAGGTTTATATAAGATGACATAAAGTGAAACGTGTCCTTCTGGACATTGGATATGGCCTCAACATAGTGTCTCTAAAGATCATCAAGCTTCTTGGGTACATAATGATAGATCTCTAGCCAAAAATAATAACCATCAAAGCCTATGATAATTAGAAAAGAGAATCACAAGGCACCATTAGTTTGTTAGTTATCATTGGGCCTTTGACTCATGATACACTTTACCATGTGCTTGATCTTGAGTTATCATACAATATACTTCTAGGTAGGCCTTGGTTACTTGAGATTCATGCAGTCCCATCAATGTTGCATCAATGTATCAAGTTTTACCACTTAGGGATGGAAGTGAATATTCTAGGAGATTTACATCCATATGAATACTATAAGCATCTTCAAACTAAATTTCAAAGCTATAATTATTAGTACAGCATAAATCCAAGTTCCAAGCAAGAGAAAGGAAAGGCTATACTTATTGATCCTTCACCAGATAATTGCATAGATCCTAATACCTTAGATTCCTTTTCCCACATGCTACCTCTTGAAGCTTCTAATCATTTCACCATTTCAGATAACGAACTAGTAGAGTATGTGACCCATGATATATTTCATATTTCCAATCTTCCTCATAATTCGAAAAACTTTGGGTGACCTAAAGTCACCTCAAATATGCATTGGCAACAAAAGAACAAAGATAAGGGACCTATCACATTTGTACCAACATCTGGCATAGGACCTGACCCTCTTGAAGGGGATGAATCATGGTTATACAAAGACAACCAAGTTGATTTCTATAAAAATGTAAAGTATCATATTCCCAATGGGATCATGGAGCGTTACAAGTATGAAGGAAGAGGCTTCAAACCAAATCAGCAAGGAACTATCGAGTCAATTTCTATGACTAAGTATGAAAGACTTTATGGACTTGGATTTAAACTGCATGGAGGTGACCCCACATATCTTATTCAAACTCTATCACCAGTGACTAGTGATGATGATGCCAACAACGAAGTAGAGTCTGATCATAGCCTCACCTTTGATAACCTAGTTGAAACCAACTTGTTTAATAACAATGCCATTTTTACCCTTACCCTAGTCATTTATCATAACCCTTTGCCTTTATATTATCTCCAACTGATATATTGGGACCAACAAGAATTCAGTCTATTAATTGATGAGTTCTAGAATGATGAGGCATTATGTGACTTTGTAGGCCTTAGAGACAATGTTCCATTGGGAGATCACAAATTAGGATTCTAAATCACATTAGATCCTGTAGCCTATTTTGGAGAGTGAGTGAACACCCTTATCCAAAAACAAATAAGTAAAACATTGAGGTTCCAAAGTGAAAACCTCTTTAAAGTGTTTTTTGACTAGGAAAAAAGTAAAGATAAAGGCCAGTCTAGTGGTGAAAACTTATTTCAGGTGTCATTAGATGGGGGTATTCATTCTTATTTGAATTTAGACCAAGAGACCACCAATGATGAACCTGCCTATGGATCCAAGTTCAGGTTTGAGCAATAACAAGTATTTGATCAAATTCTTTAAGAATTTCTAACTATTTTTATCACGTGGCTAGATCTCCCATTAGGGGACTCAAATTCATCATGCTTAGGAGAAGTTGAAGAGCAAGTCCTAACAGAGGACCCTGACATAATTTAACAGTTCAATTCATTACCTACTATCCTAGATGGTTTGATCCTTCTAGTTGAAGATACAACAGAGGTAAATATCAAGACTCCATCAAACCTAAAATGGATAAAATTAGGAGTGTCCCTCATTCAGGAGGAACATAACATCTTTACAACTTTATTGAGAGAATTTGTAGATATCTTTGCATGGTCCTATTCTAACATGCCAGGTCTAGACCCCACCTTATGGTTAATTCTGACGCCAAATCGATAAAACAAAAGTTACGTAAGATGTATCCTCACATTGTTGTATTAGTAAAGAAAGAGTTGGAAAAACTCTTAGAAGCAAGATGTATCCGACCAATTGACTACTCTAAATGGATCTCTAATATGGTACTTGTTAGTAAAAAGTCTAAAGGGATCAAAATTTGTACTAATTTTTGAGACATCAACAAAGTTTATCTTAAAGATTATTTTTCCTTGCCTAATATAAACATGATCATCGACTCCACCATAGGTTATGAAATGCTTTCACTCAAGGATGGCTTTTCAAGATACAACCAAATTAGAATAGCACCAAAAGACCAACATAAAATAGCATTCAACACTCCATGGGGAATATTTTATTACTAGGTAATGCCAATTGGCCTTAAGAATTCTATAGTTACATATCAAAGGGCCATGATTGTCATATTCCATGATATGATGTATGGTATTATTGAATACTATGTTTATGACATATTAAGAAAATCCAAAACCAGGGTCAACCATCTAGTAGTGATGCATAAGATATTTGAAAGATTATGGGAGTATAAAGTTAGACTCAATTCAAAGAAATGTGTGTTTAGTGTAACTTTAGGCAAACTACTTGTCTTCATCATGTATTTTAGAGGTATTGAAGTTGATCCAGCTAAATTCCATGCTGTAACCAAGATGCTACCACCAACCAATTTAAAGCAACTCTATAGTTTGCAGGGAAACATCTAGTCAATCTAATGCTTCATCTATCATTTAGCAGACAAGTGCCATCCATTTACACACCTTTTGAAGAAAGGAGTTGCATTTCATTGGGATGATCACTACCAAATAGTTTTTCAACAACTCAAAGACTATCTTGTTCATCTGCCTATTTTATTACCTCATATGCTAGGAAAGCCATTCTTGTTATACTTATCAACCATTGACCACGCTCTAGGGGCACTCTTAGCTCAACATGATGACAATGGAAAAGAGCATATTGTGTACTACCTAAGTTGTACCTTGGTTACATATGAACATAACTATGCACCTATTGAAAAATCTTGTTTGGTCATAGTCTTCACAGCTCAAAAATTACACCATTACATGATGTATAATAAGACCATGGTCATTTCAAAAGTAGATCTACTCAAGTATCTACTATCTAAAATAGATTTGCAAGGTAGAATGGATATCATGCTTCTCAGTGAGTTTGACATAGAGTATGATAATTAGAAGGCAATCAAGGGACAAGTTCTTACAAAATAACTTGCTGAAGCACCTCTCATAGACACACAACCACTCACATTTCAATTCCCTGATGAATCCATAATGAATGTCATTAACACACCCCTTGAGGATCAACCTTGAAAGCTATATTGTGATGGCTCATTTATTACACATGGATCGGGGGTAGGCCTATTATTTATTACACCATAGGGGGATCTAATCCCTAAATCATTTAGAATCAGCTTTCCTTATACAAACAATATGGCCGAGTATGAAGCACTTGTTGTAAGACTTTGACAAGATATGCATTGGAATATATCTCATCTCTAAGTTTATGGTGATTCTTAGTTAATCATCAATCAAGTCACAAATCATTTTCAAACCAAAGATGACAAGATGGTTCCATATAAATCCATGGTCAACACTCTTAAGCAACAAATTAGTAATATTTAGTTTGAGCATTTACCAAAGGCTAGTCATAAAACTGTAGATGCCATCTCTACTATTGGCTCTCTGATTTGACAAATAGATAAATATAGAGAATATTAGTTCCTCATCGAGAATTTGTCAACACTAGCTCATGAACCTTCAACCATTGTCATGATTTGTGATATTAGTGGTTCTAATTCTATCTGGTACTCAGACCTTTATAATTACCTTCATGACCAAGTTTTTCCACCTAACCTATCCCAAAAACAAACTAAATCCTTCATTCATCATTCCACTCATTATACTCTCATTGGATCCAGCCTTTACCATCACATTTTTGATGGTCCTAATTCTAGCGTTAATAGAAGTTCACAGAGTATGTGGAGCTCATTCTAGCGAGGCAATCCTATCTAAAAAACTCTAACATATTGGTTATTATTGGCCCACAATGGAATCATATGCCACTACATATGTAAAAATGTGTGATAAATGTCAACGACATGTTAATATGATTCATTTCCCAGTAAAAACTCTGAAACCAATGTTGACACCATGGCCATTTTCTACATGGGGACTTGACCTCATTAGGAAGATTAACCCCACTTTATCTAATGACCATAAACATATCCTTACTACCACTGAATATTTCACTAAATGGTTTGAAGGTATACCCCTCACGTGACTGGAAAGCAAATTTCCAAATTCATTTTCAACCATCTCATTTGTCGCTATGGTATCCCCTCTGACATTATATCTAATAATAGAGGGTCATTCAAGAATAAATATGTAGACCAGTTGTGTACTGAATACAACATCAAACAACATTTTTATATAGCATATTACCCTCAAGGTAATGACCAAGCTAAGGTATCCAATAGAACAATTATTAACATTTTCAAAAAAATTGTTAATGATGTCGATCATGATTGGCACTTGCAGATATTCCCTTCCCTTTGGGCATACTGTACCAATCATCGTACCCCCATAAGATCCACTCCATACTCACTTGTTTATGTTACAAAATCCATCCTTCACATTGAGGTTGAATTGCCTTCACTATGCATCTCTTTCAAGCATGTCCTGGATGATCATGACTATCGAGTAGCTCACATGCAAGATCTAGACCTACTTGATAAGAAACACACAACCGCGCTCAACAATCTTCAAGCATATTAGAACTGACTCAAATGCCACTATAATCAAAGTGTTAAGTATAGAATATTTGAACTTGGTGATCTTGTTCTTAAAGAAAACCAAAAGAATACCATGGCTGAGAAGAAGCATAAATGGAAATTAAAACTAAATTAGATGGGTCCTTTTATCATTACTGCATAATATGAATCAGAAGCATACAGGCTCACCACACTAGCTGGAGAGGAATTTTTAAAGCTGATGAATATTATTCATCTCAAGTGGTACTATGCTTGAGTGTTAAGGTGTATTATCTATAAGGACCATTTTAGTTATGCAATTTTATCACTATTCTTCTTTATACAAATACCATCCTTATCCATCTCTTTATCATATCCACTTTCTAATTTTGTTCTATCAATCCAGTGTGTTCTAAAGCCTAGCCCATTTGACCTTGGTTTTTGCCATTTGTTATGTAGTTTTAGTATCAAGGTATCTACTCAGTTTCATTAGCTGGTTCAAGTACTTCAAACAAAGATCATATTTTAGGACAGTGTGACAGAAGTTTTGGTAGGTACATCCTTCATTTATTATTCCTTTCTTACCATCAATCTTGATACTAATTATAACCACCTTTGGGAAAATTATTACTATTAATCTATGTCATTGTGTCCTGGTTATAACCACCTATGGTAAAACTAGGGGCAACATTAATCCTTGACATACCAACTTGCCACTTCATGTACCATACTATGCCTTTTTACCAACTATGCCTATTTAATTTGAATTGACTGTTACACTCATCAAATTCCTCCACTGTAAGGGTGGAACTACAGTGACTTGAGGTCCTACTCTGGGACTATGTAGGTAGTGATCAATACTTGTTGAGGTCATCTCAGTCACCCTAATCCATGCTCTCGACAATTTGCAAACAACCTCAGTTTGAATGCTCTCACCATTTTGCAAGTAACCTAAGCCATGCTCTCACCATTTTGTCATCAACATTCATTTAAACACTCTCATTATTTTACGAGATTGAATCATTTAGTGTCTCATCATTCTTAATCAAGTTGAGATACTTCAAAAATTCCATAAACATTTGAAAAATCATTAGAAAAGAACAAAAACATTGACCACTTCTTTACCTTAAAGATTTTAGAAGAAAATCACTTATCATTTAGTTCATCCATCCTTTTTGGCCTTTTCTCTCACGCACTTGCTATTTTGAAAGACCATTCATATTCTTCTACCACATCCATTCTATTTGTTTTTCTCAGTTATCACATTCTTCCCATTCCTCAGGAGAACTATATTTGGCCTGAAGTTTTTTTATTGGATATAACATCCATGGAACTATGTAAGTAGCATCCACTTACATAGAGCATATGGAGAACTCATCCACCCCCTTCCTTTTCTTCTATTTCTCCATTTTGTTCATTTTTTAAGTTGTCACCTATTTTCTAGGGGCAATGTTCGTAGGGTTTCTATTACATTATTTGTTTATTTGTTTTTACTTATTTTATTGGTTTGTCTGCTTGTTTGTTTTCTTTTAGCACCGTTGCCTTGATTTAGTTTATGTTTTTTCATTAGGTGATTCCTTACTCACACTTACATGTGAATCCATCCATATTCATATGTTTACATTCTCATCATGGTTTCTATCATTGGTGCATTGTTTTCTATTAAGTATTGGATTATGAGAGTTAGTCCTTATGCATATTTCAACCAAGTCCTTATGATGTTATACCATGATGCCTACCGACACATGCTAAAATAAACCTAAGCTTCAAGAAGTCTATTCAACAATGGTGGCATCTCTTCGACATCGACATCCTGATTCCACCCTAATTATATCCCAAATAAAGTAATTAACCATGAAAGAATTTAAACTTTTATTAGTTCGGACAAGCATCTCCCTTCTAGTAGATTTTTCTAATTCATCATTACCCTCTATCTTAAGTTATCATCAGCCTCGACCAAGTTTATCATGTTTTCCATAATCAAGGTCCAATGATTATAACTGTCTATGGGCAAATCATTTCACACCGTCCCACCTGTATTTCTCAATGATTATAACCGTCTTTGGGCAAATCATTATGTTATCACCACTTTAATTTTTCTAGCTATACAAGGGCATGTTATTATCTTGTTTGTCTATCCTATCTGGGGTAGCTCCATCTTCTCAATGATTATAATCAGCTTTGGGAAAATCATTTTGTTATCATACCACATTGCCACTATTGAGGTACAATGCTTATAACCACCTTTGGGCAAACCATTGCACACAGTTCCACTTGCATTCTCAATGATTTTGACTACATTTTTAGTATCATTATGTTTTTACCTCATCATCTTTTCTTTTTTTGGTCCCCTCATTTTGCTTCTTTATTTTTAAGGAACTGTTTGCCGACCTATTTGTGCCAACCGTTCCCTTGACAAGGCATCATACAGTTAGTTTATCATCATTGTAGGTATAAGCATACATGACATTTTCATTATTTGAGCAGATTTTATTGTGCTTATAGCTTGAAACACCTTCCCAAATAGGGGCAAACTGTAGACACATTAAACTAGCCATCAATAACCTTCAATCAAGCTTTTGGCCAATTTTCACCTAAAATGCACAATTTGGCCTAAAAACACTAAAGCACATTAAAAGATTTGAAACTGACATATTCAAGTGCCAATTTTGGCTAAAGTATCTATAAATAGGTCAATGAAATTTATGGGCCAATTAAATTTGATCAGATAATTTTGAGTCAAAATGCCAATTTTACACCTAGGTGCTCTAGATTGCTCTTTCCTATCAAATCTTCTGCACAAGACACATGCATTTGTTATTTGTTGTTGGTAACATCCTAAATGGGAATATGGTTCCAATGCATCTGACATTGACTTCTAATTCTAATCCATTCAAATTTTGGATCAATAACAAGGCATTCTGATCAATCTAAGTAATTTGTGCACAAAGTGCTTAATCATGCTTAAGAGCTAATTAACCCAAATCAAGGCCTAATTAGGAATTTCATAGAAACTTGTTGAATACTTATTTTTGGAAATAAATATTGAATATATGCATCATCAGGTGACCTCATTTCTTGGAAAGATATCCCTAAGCCATAAATGCCACAAATATCAGGATTCATGCCCTCCATGCCTCATCAATGCCTTCCATGATGCCCTTCATGCCTCTTAATTGCCCCTTCTTGAAACTTTATCGATGAAGATAATTACAAACTTAATTCTAAAAATTTAATTAATTCTCAACCACACATCTCAATCTCAGGATGGATGGTTCAGGTTGATTCTAGAGATATTCTCAAAAATATATAAATTGGAAGCCTTACCATATCATTTCTAAGTTATTTTGGTGCAAAGTTAGTATGCTCAAATATCTTCAAAGACTTGAGAATGTAAAGTTGTAATGCAGGATTGGTTCTAAAAGCTTCATAAAACTAGTGTTACCATGCCAAATTGATTCCAAGCCAACCCAAGCTACAAGCCAAAGGTGCCAAGGAGAGATGGAGGTAGCCAAGCTTCCATTATCAAGGACTTTATGAGCACAAGCCAATCAAGCCACTACTACAAAGGCATTTAGAGCATCCAAGGCAGGTGAAATAATTTTTGTATTTTATTCCTTACTTTTTAGTTGTGTTTGTCATTTATTTTTGTTACCAAGCTCTCCCTAGTGTCTAGGCCTAGATATGTTATTCTATTAGTGTGTTTCTTTCATTTTGTTTTTATTTTAGAACTAACACCATACTAACCATCCTCTCTTGAGTCAAATTCTTAGATCATAGAATCAAAATAATAAGGGGATGGGAGGACTTAGGTATTGCTATTAGGATCCACAAAGAAGTGAAAGAGCACAAGGAGGACTCTCCAACTTTTGAACCATGACCAACACAAGATTTAGTATATGCGGGATAAACTAGCTAGGTAGTGAAGACTAAAGAACCCAGATTGAACCAACCCATTTCCCCAAACCATAGTGCGAGCTCATGATTTTGAACTAGACAAATTAATCATACATAACTAGGATATAGATAGCATAGAGTCAAATACTAACCATATAAGATAACCTTTAGTTGAATAATTTTTAGACCATAACATATTAACACTTTATTTTCCTTTTCAAGATAGTTTCATGAACCAACTTGGTATGCCTGATGGACCGAGCCTAAGTAGTGGGAAAATTACTAGCCCAAATATAGTGAATCAACCTGTTATAGTGCTTAATGTCTCAAGTGTTTCTACTGCTACTAGAGGTATGGGAGGCAGACTAAGTGGTGGATCAACTTTTAGACTAGGAGGTGGCATAAGAGGAAGTGGTGGGCTTCCCCCCATGAACATGAGGACTTGGAAGTTCTCAGCATCCACCATTTTAAACACCTCAAAAACCTACCATGTATTATGAAATGATTATTTACTTACCAGAATATCAAAGTGTGTAGATTTCCACAAAGCATGTTCATAAGTGTGAACTTATCTAGAGAGCATGTGACATAACCTCTTCTTAGTGAAAAAAAATACAATTTGTAACCACACTTCTAGAAAGAGCACACAAATGGTATAAGAAATATGATCCTCAACAAGTAGTAGTTGATTATGACCATCTTAAGACAACATTTATCCAAGAGTTTTATATTACATAATTTGAGCAACAAAGTATTATCATGTTGAATGATATAAAACAATAGCTAATTAAAAGTATGTGTAAATATGATACACGATTCAAGACATTCATGTATAAGCTTTCATTTGAGATCAATATCTCTCAACATGATCAGTGATTCATGAAGGATTGTCTCTCCCTTTTAGATGGACATTATCTCAAAGAACCTTTACCAACCCAAGCGAGGCCTTGAAATTTGCCCTATGCACTAAAGTTGTTGGCAACATTGACACTGGAATCAGTCCCTTTATGGAAGCTCAAATAGCTTCAATGGCATCACAGTTAGAGAATTTGAATGCAAACAATGCCCATGACACTCATAGTGTCCTATGGTATATTGATTGTGAGTCTGAGTGTCATAATAGAAATAATCATCCTTGTAATAACATCTGCATTATACTATAGTAGTCCTATGAAATTTATCATAAAGAGCATGATGTTTGCTCTTGTCCTTTATTATAAAAGGCCACATAGTATAAAGCGTTTGATTAAGACAATATATATGATGCATATACCCATGACACTAATGACTATCATCTTATCAGTGATATTCATGAGACACACGTGCATGACACACACTAAGCTTTTATTTCAAAAAATTAGGATAATGGTGGGTATCGTGGATGAGGCTAAGGATGAGGACAGGGAGGTGGATGTTTTTCACCACAAACATGATATAAATGTGGTTCTCTAGATCACTACTATTGAGACTACCTGATCTATTCAATATGTGCTTTTTGTAAAAAGGAATGTCGACTGGAGGAATGTATTGATTTGTACATGGCCATCATAAAAGATAGAAATGAAAAGGGTGTCAGTATGATACACATTGAGAATCCACATTGGTCACTGTGCTCTAGCACTCTAATGGCTTGACAAGTTAACATTACAACATGAAGTGGTGGATAGTCCCAGTTTACATCCAATCCACCTATTGATAAGGTAAAATGCAAAGAGCCTCATGTAACTATGTATCCTAATGCTCAACAACAAAAATAAGTACTCCAAGATATTATGACTTTGGTGAGAGAATTACAAGGGGAAATTCAATTTCTTAAGGACCATGATGAAGCCCAATGTGCTGATATATAGAAGGCCATAGATCAAGACACAATGTAAGATGACTTCCAAGATCTTTGTAAGCACTTATTAGATTAATATATTATGTCATAGTTAAGTAATTGGATTAAACATTAGATGTCAAGGCAAACTAAATATTGTTAATTAAACCATGCTTGATGACAAAATACTCCAGTTCCTCTTAGCTCACAAGAGGACAAAGAAATACTGGTGAATGTTACCATTTATGGATGGGTGATCTGGGACATTCTAATTGATGCTAGTGCTAAGAAAAATGTCCTTAAAAAGGATGCATGGTGAAAGATGGCTTACCCAAATTTACAACACTCACCTCATGTATTTTCCATGGCCAATAAGACTCGTGCTCTACCAAATGGCATTCTTAAAAATGCTAATGTAGATATCCTCAAGGTACCTTTCAAAACTCACTTCAAAGTTATAGAATTGGCTGGGGTTGATGACTTTCTAGACCTATTGGGTCATCCTTGGTGCTATGCTAACAATGTTTATTTAATCTTCAAGAAGAGACATATCAACTTTGAAAATACTGCTCAATGCATCATCATCCCATTAGACCAATCACATGGGCCCCCATATGTTGAACTTGTTAGTGTAGATGAGGATATTAATCACATATACAATGTCACAGCTCGAGGTAATGAGCATCTTTATCCTACCCTTGATGGCATCCTTCAATGGATGCACACACAGTCCCTCTCTAATACTATGAGTAATGCATGTGATTGTTGGGCACAAGGTGACTAAAACCTTACTGAGAGAGCATGTGGTGTCATCAGCAGTTGTGGAGACACTCCATGCCAGTATTATAAGCACCATAAGTTTTTTCATCTTATCACTTGACAAGTCATGTGAGGACCAATTTTAGATATGCCACTTGAAAGGTTAGATGAAGCTCCATAGTTCCATGAGTAAATGAAAGTCTATGACTTTGTCTAGTGACTGGAGGCCTTCTATGACTCTGATGCTAATCATGTACGATCACTTGTTCAAATTCTTAATGTCACAATAGTGAGGTGGTGGTGAACTCATCATGAGCATCTCCTTCATTGGGACCAAGTACATTCTACCTTACATCATTTATTTCATCATGACAACCATGTACAAGGCACTATAATCTATAATGGAGTCCGAACACCAAAACCTCACCTAGAGGCATGCGAGTTAATGTGGTTGGATAATGAATCTCTTTTATAGAATATCTATGGGTTCATGTATTTTACAACACTTTGTACACCTGGGCCAAAGCTTGGTATGTTCATAAGGAGTGCCATCTAGGTACCCATTTTTGGAATTTGCTAAATAATAACATGGTCTTGGCATTATCTTATTCATCTTCAAGGATGGATTTGTGTCTTACACTACTATTAATGCATCAATAAATTATTAGTGACCCCAGTCCCATTAAAGACTGACTATGAAGCATACATGGTATGTCAGAAGAAGGATTGACCATTTTTAATGATCTGATTGATTAATCCTCCTCCATGCTAGAGCTTGTCATCAATAATGCACTACATGAAGAAATTTGAAAAGGTAAGCAAAAACTCATGTTCCATATTGATGAAGGTGAAGGATATGATCTTCCTGACCCACTAACTAATCATTTGGATGTACCCATGGACTATGGTGTCAAAACTATTTGTAAGATAATTACTCATACACAACACCTATACTTGAAACCACTTCAAACCATATAGTGAAACATTGGCACAGAAGATGCACCAAAGATGGCTATTATGGGTAATTACTGGTCCAATATTGAGATCTCCAAAGTGTTTGAGTTATTAAAGGTATATCAAGATGTCTTACCCAAGAATTATAGTGAGATGAAGGGTCTTCACTTGTCATTGGGCAAAATGCATATCAAGTTGGTTGAAGTCACATGTGCATTTAGGTGTTGGCCTTATCTAATGAATCCAAATTTATGTGCATGGGTTAACGAAGAAATTGTTAGTATGTTACGTGCAGGAGCTATTACTCCTATCGATGAATCTAAGTGGGTTAACCCCATTGTGATAAGCATAAAAAAATATGGGTGCATCCTAATTTGTGTAGAATACATGATACTTAATGTAGCTTTCATTATTGATCCTTTCCCGATGCCTTTCACTGAATAAATTTTTGAAGGTGTCATTGGGTGTAAAATTTACACTTTCACATATGGGTTTTCAAGATACCATTAGGTCTAGATTGTAGAGGAGGATAAACACAAGACTAAATTTACCACTTAGTGGGGGTATTTTGCATATACTATCATGTCATTTGGGTTAAGGAATGCACCCATTGAATTTTCCAAAATAGTTGTTGAGGCCTTTAAAGACTTCATCCATAAATTCCTTCAGGTTTATTTGTATGATTGGACAATATACAGCTTGGTGAAATACCATTGTTCCAATCTCAAGCTTATGCTTAAGCACTATAGGATGCTTCAAATCTCTCTCAACTTGAAGAAGTGTCTTTTTTTTACTCTATTCAGCATTCTCCTTGGTCACATTATATGCTAAGATGGACTTCTAGTATACCCTACTAAGATTTTCGTCATCCTTCATCTGCTAGCACCAACTACCCACAAGAGGTTCATACCTTTTATAGGTCATAATAGGTACTATAGGAAATTTATCCAAGTATATTCAAGGATTGCAACACTATTAGATGATCTCTTGAAACATACTGAACACTTCATTTGGACCCATTCATTCCAAGAATATTTTGTATCTTTGAAAGACAAGCTCATCACTATATTGATTCTCCAGTTCCCTTATTGGACTAAACTATTTGATGTCTATATCGATGCTTCTAGTATGACTGTCAGTGCAATACTTGCACAACCTAAAGAGGGTAATCTAGATCACCCTATTTACTTTGCAAGTAGAAAGGTTACTCTAGTCGAGAGGAACTATACCACCACAGAGCATGAGGCACTCTCTATGGTTTATGCTCTACAAAAATTTTGACAATATCTATTGGTGACTCCTTTTGTGTTCTTCACAAACCATGAAGCATTGAAATATATGGTTAATAAACATGTTTTTCATGGTCACATTTTCTGGTAGATCATGTTATTCAAAGAATTCCAGTTCTCTACCATGGTAAAGCCTAATAAGGCCAATTGCAGTTTTGACCATCTCTCAAGAATTTATTAACCAGCACATGCCATCAAGGATGACTTTTTTAACATGCATTTGTTTCACGTCTCACATGTTCTTGAGGATTTAGAGGACATAGCAAAGTTTTTAACTACTAACACATCTCTAGATCATTTAATTTTGTAGGTTATGAAGCAACTACCCATTCATGTTCCTCCATTCCAACTCATCAAAGGTAACTTCTATAAGCTTGGCCAAAATGAAGTCCTTTGATAATGTGTCATAAAACATGAGCACCCTAATGTGCTTCATGAAGTCCATGAAGGTATTGTTGGAGGATATTATGTTGATGAGGCTACTATGTGCAATGTTTTATTAACTAGTTTATGGTGGCCTACACTTTTCTAAGATGCAAATATATATGCACGTCAATGTGATATTTGTCAGTGCATGGGGAAACCCAATCATTGAGATGCAATGCCATTACATCCTATTCTATCACATGAACCATTTGATAAATGGGCCATTAACTTTGTTGGCCCCATCAACCTAGTTGTATGGTGTACTGATTCATGTTATGTTATCACAGCAATCGATTATCTTACCCACTGGGCTAAAGTTGCACCAACATGGGATTGTAATATGGTAACTACAATGCACTTCATTTGGGAACATATTATTACAAGGTTTGCTTGTCTATTGAGTTTTACTAGTGACCGTGGTACGTAATTCCTCAATGAGACTATATGATTATTATTAGCTAAATTTATGATTGCTCATCACAAGACCATGCCATCTCATCCCCAAGCAAATGGCACTACTGAGGCATTAAAAAAAATATTGAACACAACCCTCATAAAGATATGTAATATTAGATGCACCAATTGGGATGATTGGGTGTCTATAATTCTTTGGGCCTACCAAACAACTTATAAGTGCCTTAACAAAATTACATCATTCAATCTTATTTTTGGAATTGAGGTCATTCTTCCAATAGAATTCTTGGGTCCCTCTCTTCACATTATTCATGTTGGATGGATATATGATGAATCATCATTAAAATCATGCCTATATACCTTAATACAATTAAATGAATCTCATTTTCTTACTCATTGAAGTTAGGATGTAGAGTAATGCAAATAGAAGGCATGACATGATCGCCACCTCAAACATAAGACTTTTACACCTAGGATGCAAGTCTTAATTTATGAATCTAAGTCCATGTGCCATTCAGGGAAGCTTCATGTTCACTGGTATGGTCCTTTTATTGTTCACAGTATTCATCCTACCAGTGTGTGTCACTTAAAATGATTGGATGGCCAATTTCTTCCTGGTCATTACAATACTAGTTGGTTGTGGTCATATTTTTCTGCTTAAGTCTTTCTTGATTATACCAATAAGGTGTATGCCATTATTTTAGTACTTCTTGTTTAAAATAAATGGTTGCCTTAGCTACATGACCTTTTTGTTATTGTGTATTCATTTATAACTTGATTTCTTCGTGGTTATTACAATACTAGTTCGTTATGGTCATATTTTTATGCTTAAGTCTTTCTTGATTGTACCAATAAGGCATATGCCATTAGTTTAGTATTTATTGTTTAAAAAAAGTGTTGCATTAGCTACATGCCCTTTTTTTAATTTTGTATTCATTTATAACTTGATACTTATGTTTTTGTGGAGGACCACGATGCAAAATTAGTGTGGGGTAAAGGGTGTTACATGTATAAGATGCCAGGGTATGGTCTATTGGGATACATGTGGATGAAAATGCATGCCATCAAATGTGTATAATGATAAAATCTATGCAATATGTGGCACATAACCATAAGCTTGCTAGTTAATGATGATTCCCACCTTTGGTGTGAAAATTCTCTTAATATGAATATTTAAATTTTCCTACAATTGTCATGCACTTTAATAAAAGTGCGAGATAAAACATGCAATTAATACAAGGAGATAGTGGTAATGGCAAGTGTGCTAACATCACATCATGGCAATACCGTTGGATGTATTTATTGTGTGAAGTGATGGTTGAAGGTGTTGTGAATTCAAAGAGATGAACATAAATAAGTTTGTAGTGCACACAAAAAATTTTAATCATGCAATAATATTATGCTATATATTTTGATTAATAAATCATTCAGGGATATTACATATGTATAGGAATATGGTTCCTATAATCTCTTTATTAATTTCTCTCACTCAAAATCTCTCTGATTATACAAACTCTATTTACGATATATTGTTGTAACAATATAAACAATATATCTCAATAATATATATTCTAACCTATATCATAATATTGTTTTTAATATTATTACTACTAAATATAAATACCAAACAACATATTACTATTTACCTCTCGATAAATACACAATGTAAAATTTAATTTCTAACATTCCCCCCTTAGTTTTTACATAGTGCAAAAACATTCGCACTCTCACCTATAATATGCTCACCCCTTGTAGCATACCCTTTTTGGCTCATGACCTTGATATAAAGAGAGCAAGGAACACATCAACTCCTTCCATGGTTTTACAAGTTTACCACAAACCTTGATATGAACAATTATCTCCACCATCAACCATTCATTGAGGGAACACATCAACCTAACAGTATGGGAACCATGACAAACACCATCTATTCATCTCTTATGGTTTTATGGATCTCTACTACAAACCTTTTTAAGATCCATGAACTGACTTACATTGGTGTTTTCTATCCTTTCACAATATTTTCACCTTAGGGAACTATGTTTGGAATTTGTACACAAATTACAAATATTGAATAGAAATATTCTTTTGTTTTTATTTTTCAAACACACAACAAAAATGAAAAACATACCACACAAAATTTTACCACATCTTTGGTGCGGTCTCATCATTGGTGACTGACGAGAGGTCACTAAAAAGACTTACTTCCTCCGTGTATCCTCCAGCCTCTAGTAGGATGTTGCTTTACTCGACTGATGATGTCATGAAGCTTGAATGCATTAAATTTTTTAGAAGTCCCCCCATAGTTTAGATTTTGCATACAAGTGATAATGTGTCCTTTATACATTCAATTTTATTTTACATGCTTGGCATTGACTCAATAACAAAATGACTCTTTAAAAAGACATTGAGATTTTTTGATATATGGACACTAATTAAAAAACTCTTAACTAAATGCCTTTTTACAAATGATGATATTATTTTAACACTTTTAATTTTTGATATGACTCTTTTTAACATACAATAAAAGAATGACTCAAATATACAATATGACATTTATTTAAACTAGAACCTATTTTAACAATATTGACATACAAGACTATTTATTTAAAGACACTTAATGATTGATAATACTCAAACAATTACTTATAAAAATATAATAGATCCAAGACCATTGAAATATTTTTTTTTATGACACAATATTAAAATGACTCTTAATAACCCTCGAATCATTTAACATAAAAATGACTCTGATGACTTAATATAGACTTTTAATAACATAACACTAATAAATATAATAATGATCTTGGGCATGACTTGTAACCTTGATGTGTGGAAAAGATATGGAGGAGCATGGTGATACAAATGGTGTTGATAGCTGGTAATAGATCTTCAGATGTAAGCCCAATTTGGCAAAGCTCGTAATCAAGTAGAAACCTTAGGCATTATTGTAGAAGAGATTGAAACCTTGTTACAGCTCGTGGGTAGGTCAGAGAAGAAGCTTGATGAAAAAATTGAAAGCATCATAGTGTCTACAACTATCTCTACTAGAATATATTGCATGGATTCACAATGGGTGGAACTAAATGTAGAAGTGAAATACATAGGCCAAAATAGTGATACAGTCTTCTCTCAAATTGCACTCGACAACTTTTGAAGTTGATTTTACTACTAATTTTGGAGTCATCACGAGTTTAGATCTGTAGAGTGCATTTTATCTTTTATCATAATATCCTTCAATATTGCATTCTTCAATATTATTAGACTGAGTCAAAACATTGAGGTGATGGTTCACAATACACTAAAACAAGAATACACAATCATATATGATGATGGAAACATTTACCATTTGATCGTAACTTCAAGAAACTTTATTTTCAATTGATGGATGTGTTATCAAAATGTTGCATTTCAAGACTGCATGTGTGATGTCAGATGCATAGTAGATCGAAGTAAAATGACACTAAATAACAAAGATGAAGACCGCCAGGACTATAGATACATTAATCTATGCTAAAAAACCTATTTATTTATCACTCACCATTACTCAGGGAAATTAAAAAAGCAATAGCGGCCCCTCAGAATGCTTAGGATTCCATTAAACCATAGCCTACTCTAATACCACTGTTGTGAATTCAAAGAGCCGAACACAAATAAGTTTGTAGTGCACACATAATATTTTAATCATACAATAATATTCTGATTTATATTCTAATTAATAAATCATTCAGGGATATTACATATATATAGGAATATGATTCCCATAATCTCTCCATTAATTTCTCTCACCCAAAATCTCTCTGATTATACAAACTCTATTTATGATATATTGTTGTAACAATATAAATAATATATCTCAACAATATATATTCTAACCAAGATCATAATATTGTTTATAAAAATATTACTACCAAACAACATACTACTATTTACCTCTTAGTAAATACACAATGTAAAAGTTAATTACTAACAAAAGGGAGAGGTAATAAATGCCAATTACACCCTCGAACCTATAAAAAGACATAAAGTTGTTCATTTCAGATTTTACCATTGTTGTGATTGTGATTTTACAAAGATGAAGAGTGAAAAAATCAATTCAGGTGATTCTAATCAAGTGCAGAGTACCAATTTTTAGTTGGTCATTGATCATTGAAAGTGTGTTCTCACTTAAACAAATAGTCGGAGCTAGTTAGATTGAAATAACATGGAGTATTTCTTGAGTTACTGACATGTCTGCCATTAATAGGTGTTGAAGCAGGAGAGTTGAACACCTACATCAACAAAAACATATTCATTTGGGAATATTAGATGACCACACCTCAACCTTTGGGTTCCATGAAGGGTGATGCAGCCTAATAAAAAGGCCTAATAAAGTGATCCACTACTAGCAATTCTAGAATAAGAACTAAGTGTTGGTGGGGAAACAATGTTAATTAGGGAGGAAATTTCTAAAAAACAAGGAGAGAGCATGAAAGGAGAAGGAATAGGGATGGTGTGCTAAACCAAAAATAAATCTCAAGTGCCTCTACCTCTACCCTTGTTGATTGAGGAGATGTAATACCTAGAAATGGTGCTACACACAAAAAACTAAGTATCTAATGTGCCTACTTTCACTATCTTTGATTATAGCCATCAACAACTTGGAAATGAGGTTAAGCTACAAGATGATTACAGATTCAAGTGCCAAAATACCAGGTATGACTTGGTTTATGATTTAAATATCTTCAATGACTTGGACTCTTTTAGGATCCTTCATCTTTTCAACCTTCCTTATTTTAGAAAACCTATAGAGGCAGTCAAGTTTCTACTTTCACATGTGCATAAGGATTATATCTACTTTTCTTGGCACCAAATGAAAATCATGGCTGAAAGAATCAAGAAGGTGTCAGGGTTGTAGTGTTCTAACATAGACCTTGAATTTAATTAAGATGACTCAGTAGAAATAGAAAATATAGGCACAACATTGGAATATCAAAAACAAGGCCATGTCATGCATATAAAGAACTTACAGGATCCCACCCTCTTATTAGTTGTGTGCATTATCATGGCAAAGGATGGTAGCAGTGATATATGGAAGGAGGTGGGCATGTCCCACCTATATGTTGCTTACCAAGTCACTGAGGCCTAAAGTATAACTAGGCAATGTATTTTTCCAATAAAATTATAATAAATGAGGAGAAGGCTCATCAAACACCTAATCATAGGTTCCCATGGGGTGTATTCCTATTGTTAATGGTGTTCGATGAAAAAATGGTGTACTTTATTACACCTCTAGAGAATTGATATGGGTAGACCCCTCTAATAATAGGTCTCTTACAGAGCGCTACAAGGAGTTCACCTATCTTAGGAATATTAGCTTGACTTATAAGCTTAAGATGAAGTCATGGTATGATGGTATGAAGGATGCCTTTGGGAACAAATGGTGCATTCTAAAGGACTTGCCTACATAAGTTGGTGATTAAGCCAATTTTGTTGTCAAATAACACTTTTCTCTCGCACACATTAGGATGGTCCTATTTAGAGAGCTATTTATTTGGTTGAAGTTGCCTTATGCTTTCACGACATGGTAATTTGTGAACTCTGTCAACCATATATATGATGTAAATTGATAACACTTGAATCATAATAAATTGACTCAGAGAGTCACACTCTCCATAAAATGATACCCTATAAAGAAACCATATAGAGAAAAGTATGAGACAGATAGAACTGACATTAAGGTTTATCCAACCTTGGTTAAGAATTCAATTCATAATCTCTTTTATATGTTGAAACCTAAGAAGAAAACTTTGGGAAGCGTAGAGCATGAGAAAGAGAAGCTTCCCCCAATGCCACCACTCGACAAGAAGAAAAATATCGGGCATAATTACAACACAAGTTATCAGCCAACACCACTAAAAAGGCAAAGGACTACCCAGGGACCACCAAATAGAGATTCACCACTTAAGGAGGTGTCACCACCAAAAAAGGCTTCTCCACCAAAAATAAATCCACCGTCAAGTCAATCGAAAGGATCAGTGTCACTAATATAAACTATTCCTTTAGAACCATAAATAGAAGAGCCTAAGGATGGTGATAGGGAAGAGTTGGAAGAGTTACCAAGAGGGACCTTAAGGATGGTCAAAGAGCAAGGAGAGACTAATTCAGATAAGACACTCTCTCTGGCATAAGAGGAAGAGACCACCCTTGAAGAGGCATAGATGGAGATTGAATATCCACTTGATGAAGAAAGGGATGGCTTTGAAGCAAAAAAATTTAATGGCTTCAACATCAACACCACATCACTAGAGTATGACATGAATTTTGAGATACTAGAATAGGATCCCATAAAATGAAAATAGTCAGTTGACTTTGTGAAACCACAAGTGTCTGATGTAACCACCAACCTTTATGCCCAATACCAAATAGGCATCCTTGAAAAGATGCTTTATTTGTATTGCCATTTTGATTTAGAAGATGCCTTTGTTCACACTTGACGTGAAATGTCATTTTTTATTGACATGTATAATGAAAAATGCCATTTTGAGATATCTCCTAATATCCTTGTATTAGATTAACAAGTGATGGCATTTCCCATACCCCTTTGGGTCGACCCCATCAGTTTTTTCCTTTATAAGCTAGCACAACACTCTTAAAACTGGCCTCTGAAGTAGCATGGCAAAATGTGCTTGCAAAATCATATCGCATCAAATTCAACAAAAACATGGTGGGGTGGTGGAAATGTTTTATAAAGAAGTCACCACCTTGGAGAAACTTGAAGAGGAAGTAGCCAAGCTAAAATTCTAGTTGTAAGTCATGACAATAGCCAAGGTTAAAATATTGAATATATGTAAGGTTATTCTAAGCTATGACTCGACACTAGCAGATGGAGTCCCTTTAGAGGGTGAGGCTATTGACAAGTTGGAGACCCTTGTGGACCTCTTATTTAAATGATGTAAGGAGTATCTCGTGCCAAGATATAAAACAATATGGGTAGCCAAATAATTTTTTGAAGCAATGGGAGTGTGCAAGCACACCTTGTACTAAGTTGGGGAAGTGATTCCCATCCTAGATGGGATTTTTGAGAAGCTGGTGCAGACTAATAAAATTTTGGAAGTTTGACTCCAAGAAAAAGATTTTTAGCACCAATAATTCAGTAACATCACCCTATTAATAAAATACCACACCAACTGTGAGAAGGCATTTGAAGATGTCAAAACTATGGAAGAAATAATAAATGTGCATCGACAACAAATAAAATTCCAACTTTACAGCACTTCAAGGATATGTTGTAGATGGGGTCACCACACTTAAGGAAGTTCAAAATGATGGTTCCACATCCTTTGAATGATTGGTCAATAAGGCAAGTGAGTGTTCTGACCAACCTGAGGAAATTGTTGATGCTAGAGATTGCACCCGGGGTAAGGAGGTCAAACTCCTACCTTCTCCTCGCAACATGGAAACTCCTCTCTCACCTATGGGACGACGAAGCAGGAGAGGAGAGTCTCTAGATAAGGGCTATCTCCCTTTGATGTATCATGTTTATTCCAGCAAGTGCAAATACAGGCATGTGTGTGTGTGTGTGTGTGTGTGTGTGTGTGTGTGTGTGTGTGTGTGTGTGTGTGTGTGTGTGTGTGTGTGTGTGTGTGTGTGTGTGTGTGTGTGTGTGTGTGTGTGTGTAAGTGGGGGATGAAAAGGAAAAAGAGATGCAGGAAAATAAATTACTCTATGGAGTTGATACACCAAAACAAGGTGACCTTCTCACACCCACTCTCAGAATCAGACAAAGACAACAAATGTACACTCAGACTTGGCAAAAAGACCACGCTATAGGAAAATGGCAGGGAGGTTCTTATGGAAACACAAGAACAGGGACTCACCAAGATGCTATGAAATGCATGTTGTAAATGACTTCCTCTGTTCTATACTTCTGAATGGAACTCTTCTCCTGTCAGCTGCAGAAAATGGCGCTTTGTAGATAATTGGTGTGTTGGTGTTGAACCTGTGAGAGCATCAAAATACAATGACTGGACACAATTCAAACACTCAGAACATACACAGAATATCCATCCAAGAAGAGGTAAAACTGCTTTATTTGATTTAGGTGGAAATTTTAACAGGGTTGCGCCTTGTAAATTTTGTGAAAAAGATGATTACAAAAATGACAAGTATCAAATATATATGGAAAGTCCAAGAGGCTCATTTGGCACTCTTTCTTTTACAAGTGGCATATGTGTCACTTCATGAAAAGAGACAAGTCGCTCAAAATATTAATGAGCTGTTCATTTATCTGCTCAAAATCTACATTTCTTGCTTGGGTGACTTACACGGTTTGCCTTCCAATTTAATGTGAAACAAAGAAAGTAGTTGCACTGTTGGCTGCTATCATTCCAAATGATCAATTCATTGGCACTATTTCACTTGCAAAAGTCACTTCTCTAATTTGCACCAGTTGGACTTAACTGCTCACTCATCACCTACCTGTCGCTTGTCTATTTGTCCTATCTGACTCATTCAGCCCCTGGGGTGAACATTCTGGTAGGTCATTACATTTTGAGATCCTTATTTTCCACGGTTAGCTCTCTACCAATTTGAAAGGGAATGACTATTTCACTTCATCAAACTTGACATCCTCAAGGACGTCATCGGGCCTACTGGCTTTTCTGCGGCTGTTGCACCTTAGCGCCCAGTCAGGCACTTTTCTTTTGAAGTGCGACCTCCTTGAACTAAGCCGTTGAACTCTTTGAACCAAAATCTGCCAAAACACTTGAACCAAGCCATGAACCAAACATATTGAACTTGCTGAACTTGAAAATGACTGGCATTAAGATAGCAGGGGAGAAGTTGACCGAGATTTTGCCTGTGGGCAAAATTGGTCAACAGATTGGTGACTCATAAGGGAAGCATGCCTGCTATGCTTAGAATCCAGTTGCCTTGCAGTCTATTGGGCACGAGTCAAATTGTAACTTTAAAATAGCAACAGCTCCGATAAATTCCAGAATCAATCACGTAGATTCACTCCAAGAGGGAAAAAAAGAAAAACACACACAAAGCTAAGAAAACTACTTGTGCAACTGCAATTAGGGGAAACAGGGAAAGAAAACTGAAAGCAACCTACTATATACAATTAACCAGGTATTTTTGATTCCCTCCTGGATCAAAGGGAAAGCTTCTAGCATCTCTTTCATCTACACATCCAGTATCGATAATGGATCCCACAAGGGAATATTTATGTGCAGCTCCTTCACCTGGTATGCCATGTTGATCTGAGGATCGCTCCCTTCCATATTTTCTTTGGGGTCGCTTGCAGCCTTCTAAGGCATAGGTCGGGGAGCTAAATTTATGACTGGCAGCATGAAATTTTGGAAATCCTAGTTCGCCTGTGGTGGAAGAGATGGTGTGGACGTTTGAACAGCTTCTTGAGTTTCTTCCATAGCTCTCCCTTTGGATCTTGTGTTGGTTGCAACACAGTCAGCCTGATTGTCTGCAGCACCCACATAATTGATTGCGTAGAACTCATCTTCTAGGTGGTTCATATGAGTAGAGTCAGGCTGACTCTAATTGTTGCTAGTGCTGGGTCGCATTGGGGCCTTAAAGACCTGGGAATGAGCGGCTGCCTGATTGTTTGCATCATTTGGGTAAAAACCCATCATCTCATTTGTATAAACACCCTGCTCTTGACCATATCCCATGGTTAAACAACTTGGTTGTTCCTGCACCAGATTGTTCTGAACAGGCACCATAGCTTTAGATGGTGGAGGGGCACCTGGGTTGTAGCCTTGGAAAGGTCTGGTATGAGTAAGTTGACCCTATCCTTGACTTTAATTTTGAAAAGGGGGTCTAGGGGCTTGACCATAATGCTAGTATCCCTAATTCGGTCTGTTGCCTTGAGCTTGCAGCCTTCTGATGGCAACAAGTTCACTTGACATACTCTGCAATGGCCTCCTAACTTCCTGAAGCTCATTGGATGGAGCAACGGCTGGTTTCTCTATGTTGGGTAATGTCGTAGCAATAAGGGGATTCAAATGGGGTACTTCTCTTATGAAGGAAGCACCTATAGCTAGACTGGGAAGACGACTCGCTAAATAAGGATGAGTCCCTTCGAACCTCAGTCACTTTGCTGAGTTGAGAGGTAATTCGAGGAATTCAAAAGGGACACCCTTATTAGTGGATCGTGTGGTGACTTTAGGCATCAGAAGATTAAGAAACTGGTCTTGAAATTATAGAACTGAAGCTCTTACCAGTGGAGTCACCAGATGCTGGAAAACTTGAAATTATTGTGATAGGACCAGCATCAATCCTGAAACTTTACTGAGTTATCACATTGTGTGTCCCACTGGGTGTGCCAAAACTGTTGATGCTGGAGATTGCACCTGGGGCAAGGAGGTCAAACTCCTACCTTCTCCTCGCAACATGGAAACTCCTCTCTCACCTGTGGGATGGTGAAGAAGGAGAGGAGAGTCTCTAGATAAGGGCTAGCTCCCTTTGATGTATCATGTTTATTCCAGCAAGTGCAAATACAGGCATGTGTATGTGTGTATATATATATATATATATATATATATATATATATATATATATATATATATAAGGGGGGGATGAAAAGGGAAAAGAGATGCAGGAAAATAAACTACTCTACAGAGGTGATACACCAAAACAAGGTGACCTTCTCACACCCACTCTCAGAATCAAAGACAACAAATGTACACTCAGACTTGGCAAAAAGACCAGGCTGCAAGAAAATGGCAAGGAGGTTCTTATGGAAACACAGGAATAGGGACTCACCAAGATGCTGTGAAATGCATGTTGTAAATGACTTCTTATGTTCTATACTTCCAAATGGAACTCTTCTCCTGTCAGCTACAGACAATGGCACTTTGTAGATAACTGGTGTGTTGGTGTTGAACCTGTGAGAGCATCAAAAGACAATGACTGGACACAACTCAAACACTCAGAACATACACAGAATATCCATCCAAGAAGAGGTAAAAATGCTTTATTTGATTCAGGTGGAAATTTTAACAGGGCTGTGCCTTGTAAAATTCGTGAAAAATATGATTACAAAAATGACAAGTATCAAATATATATGGAAAGTCCAAGAGGCTCATTTGGCGCTCTTTCTTTTACAAGTGGCATATGTGTCACTTCATGAAAAGAGACAAGTCGCTCAAAATATTAATGAGCTATTCATTTGTCTGCTCGAAATCTACATTTCTTGCTTGGGTGACTTACACAATTTGCCTTCCAATTTAATGTGAAATAGAGAAAGTGGTTGCACTACTAGCTGCTATCATTCCAAATGATCAATTCGCTGGCACTATTTCACTAGCCAAAGTCGCTTCTCCAATTTGCACCAGTTGGACTTAACTGTTCACTCATCACCTGTCTGTCGCTTGTCCATTTGTCCTATCTGACTCATTTGGCCCCTGGGGTGAACATTCTGGTAGGTCGCTGCATTTTGAGCTCTTCTTTTCCACAATTAACTCTCTACCAGTTTGAAAGGGAATGGCTATTTCACTTTGTCAAACTTGACGTCCTCAAGGACGTCATCGGCCCTGCTTGCTTTTCTGCGGCTGCTGCACCTTAGTGCCCAGTCGGGCACTTTTCCTTTGAAGTGCGGCCTCCTTGAACCAAGCCATTGAACTCTTTGAACCAAAAGCTGCCGAAACACTTGAACCAGGCCATGAACCAAACATATTGAACTTGTTGAACCAGAAAATGACTGGCATTAAGACAGCAGGGGAGAAGTTGACCGAGATTTTGCCTGTGGGCAAAATTGGTCAACAGAAACTAAGAACCTGAAAGTGGTCATTGAGGAAATAACAACAAATATGATCGATACCTTATCACATTGGGAAGGTGTTAAAAATTAGAACAAATAGGTTGGTCCCAAATTTTTGGTTGAATCTAAGACCAGTGCTTAGCCTAAGACAGACTAAGAGCATAGTGTGGGGTGATGTTGGACCCTGAATTTTGGCTAATGGCATGGAACAAGCATGGTATGGAATAAACATGGCACGAAACAAGCATGGCGTAGAAGGAGTATGGCATGAAAGACCATGGCACAAGAGATCATGACACGAGAAGACCCAATCAGAGGAGAGGCATAAAAAATGGAGACCCTGAGAGTGAAGGGCTTAGAATATCAGCAAAAGACTTGGGGGGCATAAAGGAAGTGAGAAACAGTTAAGGAGCAACTCTCAAGGATGGAACATACTTCAATCACACATGAGTTTGGCACTGACCCACATGAAGATAGACACTTGGCAATAAGGATCCAGCACTAAATACAAATATAGGGGTTCAAAGGCCCGGGTACATAGGAAAACAAATTAGATGGCTACCACAACTCTTAGTTCACAAGAGATTGTTGGCTAGTCATTAGAAGTGTCATAATTGTTGTAACAACTTGGTCAGGGAAAACCAATTATAAATACCCTTATGTATAAATTTGTAATGTTGCTAAACATTGTTGTATAATGATTGATTGTGATAAATAGTAGAATCACGAAAATCATTATAATATTGATATTGCACTACTTTTAATAGTTAATTTTTATCACTAAGTTGCCAATTCAACTGTTATGTAACTTATAGATCTCATTTGGATATAATTAATAGAATTTATTATCTGAACATGTGCAATGAGTACTCTGAATATCATGGCAATTGTTATCTTAATCGTGTTTGTTCACTTAACTGAAATTAGGTCCACATCTGTGTATTTCTTTTTCTATTTGGTCATTGATTAAGGTATATGTTCAAGCACCAATATATGATGAGTATCTTACTGCATGACAAAACCCACGGGAACTAGTTTCTTGATGTGTGCTTTGAGTGAACACACAAGAACATAGTCTTGCATGAAATGTCAATGTGTCAGCTTGTTGGGAACTAGTTACTTCAGTGTGTGCCTAGGGAAACGTCTAGATAGAAAATAACCCAACATAGTGGAATGGCAAAATGTTTTTTTTCATCATTTATCTTTTGTAATGAGCTCACACAAATTGATGGAAATCAAAATTGAGTTTCATAGTTTTAATTTGTATAGGTGCACATGTAGAATTATGGATTTCATATGAATCAAATTGAAAATGATGATTAGGTCATTCTACTAAAATGTTTCTCTAGTGATTTTTTCCCAATTTAGATCATGGTTGAAAGATTTTGTGCAACTTTGAGTTGATAAGCAGTAGCATTAATCCAAGTTCATGTGGTTAAATTACATTATTTTAATGGGTGTTTAATGAAGCAGAAGATTGTTATTACTTGTTAACTCTTTGTTATATAGACATAAATATAACATTTATTTTTATCAATTTTTTTAAAATTGTTTCTATATTCTTTTAATTTTTAGCATATCTTAATATCACAACACTTCTCCTAAAATTATTTTATTAATTGATTAATGATCACATTAAAATTAATGTATCAAAAAATGAATCGTAAATTTAAACTCACAATTGTCCATATAACTGGATGTTGAAATAGGAAGTGGTCATACCAACCATCCAACTTTAAACAGTGTAAAGTGAGAACCCCTATATTACATAAGAGTAAAAATTTAATTAATAATTAAAAAAATTGAACACAAAATTATTGTCAATAAGAAATAAATCATGTATTCATCAATCCCTTCTCAATTAGTTAATCTACCTCTAATTCATATTAGGGTCAACATCTCTTTTATGAATAAAAGACTAGAATAATTATTTTAAATATTTTCATAAAAATATTAAGAAATATATATATATACATATAATTTTCTAAATGATAATTAAATAATTTAAAGTTTGAATTAAAATTAAATATACTGAAGACATTACAATCCACTACTCTCACCATAAATATAAAACCACAACAATTTAGTGGTGGGATACTGGCTTATCACTGTATAAATTTGGATTTAGTTTTTTACGTAAGTTGGTAAAAAGGATTAGAGTGTGTTGTAAGCAATCTAATGGCAGTGTTTGCGGTTGTGTGGTCTAACCGTAGAGGCAATGGAAGGGAACTTCGAAAAAAATAAAAATATAACACGTTTGACATTGCACATTACTTGAATTAATACCGACCTTACATGGTAACATAATTTTTGTATTGACAGGAAAGGATTGTTTTACAAAGTCTCGGGGGACGATGGGGAAGACTTACTCCCCATAGTTTACACTCCAACTATTGGTGAAGCCTGTCAAAAACATGGTTCACTCTTCAGATGCTCACAGGGTCTTTATATCAACTTGAAAGAGAAGTATGCAGATTATTTCCTTCCTCGTCTTATGTTTATCCTTTAAATGGCTTTTCCTTTATTAAAATTTTCTATCAAATGATTTTGGCAGGGGTAAGATCCAAGAAGTCTTGAATAACTGGTATGAAAAGTATATTCAGGTTATTGTTGTTACTAATGGCGAACGCATTTTGGTACTTGGGGAACTTGTTGCAGGTAAATTGAAAAGTACTAAATTTTATATCCCCTGTATGTGTTTAGTACAAATTGAGCTTTGATATTAAGCTTTAGCCTCTGGGTGGTGTCTATGTTGCCAGAAATGAGAAACCTCAAACCACAACCACAATAAAAATATGTTGAGAAATGGCCATGAAAAGGTTGCAAGTAAGAAATGGTTATGAAGAGGTTGCGAGTAAGAAATGGCCATGAAAATGTTGCAAGTAAGAAACGTATATATATATATATATATCGTTAGATATAGATACATATACATACATATGACTATTTTCAATAATTTTATAGTGAAATAAAATATAAGGCTTATCAAAAGTGCAATAAACCAAAAAAATAATAAAATATTAATAATATAATAATGAAATCCATGAAAATTAAATTTTGTGAAAGTAAAATAACACTAACCAAATGTTAAAAAAATTGTATTTTTATCATCTTGAATTTGAGGTAAAATATATATATATATATATATATATATATATATATATATATATATATATATATCAAGTATATTTGCAAGTTTCAACATTAATATATAAATAAAAATAAAATACCAAGCTATCACATATCATCATCAAATCCTAGTTTTGCCACAATAGAATCTGTTATACATGAACTTGAAGGAGTGTTTAAGTTTTCACACCCTTCCTCCACTCTAGCCCTGAGTAAACACACCTCTACATTTTCTTCAATAACCTCAATCGATGATTCATCATTTCCATCATCCATCAAGTCTCCATAGTCCCGCATCCTATGAGGCCTTGACTTGTATTTATTAGAAGCACGACATAATAGATGGAGATTAGAATGTACATATAGAAGGTCTTCCATCTTTTTGTTGCCTAGCTTATTGCGCTTCATGGAATGGATAATTCTATAATCACACCAATTTCTTTCTGACGCAGAAGCATTATACACTTAAAATAAAATACATTTACACTAATTAAATATTACTAAAATTTGAAATAAATCTACAATAATTGAGTTTCTAATTTTTTCAAGCTAAATTTGAAATAAACCTATAATAAATTGATTTTCTAATGTTGTACCTAAGAAAGGACACAAATAGCTATGTCTGTTATAAAGGGTGTCTTTGATCCATAATTCTCCCAAAATATTTTTGGTTCAACTCTTACTTGATCATTTGGAACATCCTCATGAGAAACATTATCTAGTCTATTGATATATTTTGACATCTCCCCTTTGATTTTACTACGATCCTCTCTATCAAGATAAACTATGTCCATGTAGATCTTCCATCCTTGAGAAATCTCATCATCCATCCATGGTTTTTTATGAAACCATTTTGGATTAAGAAGGAAGCTAACATCATGAAGAGGATTATGGAGCATTTTCCACCTTTTTAAACTACATGCCCAAACCAAGTCTTGTGTCTCTTGATCAAATGAAGGTGCCCTAACTTTAAATATGTCTTGCAACCTCTCTCTCATCTAGTTTAGCTTCTCGAGCACATCTTATACACATAGTTTATCCTCATCAAAAAAATGGACTTCAAAAATAGGTCAAAAAAGTGTCAAAAGGTCATTTGTCTATTGCCAAAATGAAACTGGTCCAATGCCTATAATGAGATTATAAATCTCATCACATGTAGTGGTGATAGTACTCAATCGATCCCTCTATCTTTCCCACTCAATTGAAACCACCATTTGCCTTAGAGATTGCTTCACCTTCACAAGGTAGTCAACCATAATGAGGTTGGAACTGAAACGTGTATCTGCACATCTGAGAAACTGTAAAGAAGCATATTTTCTATATTTAACATGTGACATAGAATGACTGACAATAAAATTTTGTATCTTATTTATATTTGCAACTACCTCACTAATCCAAGGAAGCCCATTATGTAAATCCTTGAGTAATAAGTTCATGTAATGAAGTGCACATGGTGATTAAAATATGTTAGGATATTCATCCTTAATCCTTCCCCTATTAATACATTAGTTTTAGTATTATATGTTATGATTTTTACAACAATATTTTTTTCCACTTGCTCAATTGTTTCTCAAAAGAGTCTATCAAATATACATCTTTCACATGACCTGCGTGTCATGTGATTTAATAAACATTGAGTCCTTAGATGAGAAGACAATTATATTTATTAGAGGTCTATGAGCAATGTTCATCCAACCATCTAAAATAATAGACACACTTGTAGAGGACCATCTCTAATATCCTGCAATCTTACATTAATGTGGTCCTTCTCCTCATCCAAAATGGAAGTGTGAAGCTTTTCATACCCTAGGGGTAAATACCTTTTAGGAGCATTATTAATCATTCTCATAACTTCTCTCCAAAGAGGGGACCTGGCAATGTTAAATGACATGCCACAACCAAAAAATAACCTCCCAATAAAAGAAGCTACATTTTTTGTCACTAATATCAAACATTTTTCCAATAGGAGATGCATGAATGGATGTTGGAGAAGTAATTAGAAATCAAGATGGATTCCCAAAGGCACCAACAACTTGGCATTGATGTTCTTATGATTCTATGGGTTTCATAGACTTCACGAGAAAAACCTTTAATCAAAGCTTTTCATTCGACCTTTGAAATTTGTTTGCAAACAACTATCAGTTCTTTTTTTTCCAATTCCCAACAAGTGATATCAAACCCATGCAACTAAACTATATTTATTTGTTTTGCAAAATGAGCAAGTCCATTGCCTACTCCCTAAACTATTATAATTTTCTAATGAATAAATCCCTATTATTGTCACAAGTTTATACATCCTCTACTCAAAACCCTTCTTTGCTTTGTTATACTCAAGGGGGTTTATGGAGTTTCTTCTATTTGATTGTTGGTGGGTGGGATTTGAATATTTTAGATCTATTTTTTATCTTTTACACTATGATAAAAAAAATGTATTTGCATACATCTAAGTTAAATAAATATTTTAATTTGAAAAAAAACTGCAAAAATGAAAATTCAAATTAAGAAATTCAAATTAAATTATTTAATAAGTATGGAACAGTTTCCAAAAAAAAACTTCTATTAAAAATTTTCTAGAGGTTTTCTACTCCTTTTTGCTTAAAAAAATATATTGATATTCTATTTTTTTAAGAATTTCATGACTTCACTACATGGTGTTCATCATTGTTCTTGTTGTTGAAGTTTGGCATTGATGTTGTCATTGATGTCAAAGGTTTTTAAGAAAGGTGTGCATGAGGTCATTGAAAAATGTTCTTGGTTGATAGCATCATTGAGAGTTATGACATTTTTTGAGGAGCATGTAAGGCATGTGAACAAGGTATAAGATCATTAAAAAGTTTTGCATGGTCAGTTGTCAAGTTTCAAGTGCTTGAGAAGCTTAGCTATGACACTAGTCATAGCATGAAGAGACCTTATGAGAAGGTTTGAGCATGGTGTTCTAATGATATTCATGCACAGAAGCATAAGAGGCTATATAAGGTTGCTTGAGCATGCATATGAGGTATTAGATCACTTAGGATAGTTTCAAGGTGAGCCTATAGAGGTAAGACCTTAAGTCCAAGTCTGCAACTAGACTAGTTCTAGACCCTACCTGATCTAATGAGATGTCATGAGGTGTTACCAAGGCATATGAAGGATATATGGCAGTGGTTTAGTATGATAATAGGTTTTATGGCATGTATATGAGGTGTTGGGATCTTGGAAAGTGGTTACAAGGTCAGTTTCAAGGCCTAATATGGTTTATAGGTCAAGATCTAAGAAAATAAAGAGAGAGAGAGAGAGTATGGCCTAATGAGATAAGAGGTTATGTTTTCAAATAAATCATGGATAGGTGAGTATTTTTAGAGGTATGATATGTTTTTTCAAGTATGTTCACAAGGTTTGAGGTCACAGTTTGTAAGTTAAGACATGAAAAGTGGTTTTGAGGTCTCTCGTATGCACATAATGAAGGGTTCTCAAGCTAAGAAGGAATTTCAAGTGTTCATTATCACATGTAACATCTACATGGGAACCTAATATTTTAATTAGAGATGGGAAATATTCCTATCTAAGATATCCAGGCATTAGTTTTGAAAATAATGGGCAATCCTTTATGAATAATTATTAACACCAAAAACAGTGTTAACCCTCTCTAAAAAACCCTAATAATGATCCAATATGAAATATATCTTTTTAAAGAGATTATAATGGATTGGTATAGCTATTTAAGTGATTGGATGTTTTATTCAACTCTCCCAAGCACCTCCAAGTGTGATTGGTTTATTAGGTGACTGAGTGGACACTATAGAAAAGACCTTATTTCTCAGAGATTTGTTATAGTAGTCAAAGTTGACCAAGTCAAAGTTAATAAATGGATGGAGGAAAAAGCTTGAGACTTGTATTTTATTTCCATGGTGGTTTCTAATTAATTTTTATCCCTTAGGTGTGTTAAACTGGTCGTACAAGTTGACCAGTCGCTAACAGGCCTAATGATGCAAATAATGAGAAACCCAAACGGAAGTGAAAAGATGATTAGGAATGTGTTATCATGGATTAAGTATGAATCCAAGTGTGTATATATTTTTTAAAATACTTTTAATAAATTTTCATTTTTTATATATAAGTTTTGGATATCACTGTATATAGCAAAAAGTTGCTCTCAAGTTGACTTGTCTAGTTTAGTGAGGTCTGTGTATAGTGAGGTCATGAGATTGATATGCAGGACCAATATTTTCATTAAAGCTTATGATATTTTTATTGGAGATTGTTACAATTACATTTTAAGATATTTATCATGCATTTAAATTCCTTTATTTTTCTCTTTAAGGTGTCATAAGTTCACGTTTTCATGATTTTGTTTTAAGGCTAGTTAGCAATTTTGAGTGGGCTATTTGCAGAGAAAATTTTGAGTAATTTTGCCCTGAGTTGTGAAGTATAAATCATATGGTGATGAACTTGATATCATTTATATTTTGTATATATAATTTTTTTCCATGATTTTTTTTCAAAATTGTGTTTATGCTTAAGTGGTTCAAGACAAACTTTTTGGGTATGCACAGGCATAATTGTGAATAGTGCTAATGAGATTATTCAAGTGGTGGTTGGATATAAAATGTGTTATGGAGCATAAATTATCTTATAAATTGACTATTTTAGTGACATATAATATTTTCCTACCATGCAAGGAGTTTGAAAGTGTTTCAAGGAGTTCAAAGGGTAATGTGTGCTAATGAAGACCTAATTGAATTAGGTCTCCTTAAGGCCTAAAAGGGGTTTTGGTCCTATATGCTATGATCAATCTATTGTAATGTTTGATTCATGTTTTTGTCATGTTATAATTCCTATTTTATTTAAAATATAAGTGTTCAATTGTGTATGTCTGACCAAAAGGTGTATGAGCAAGAGCTTCATATAAGAACAAGGTCTAATAGACCTAATTGACTAGTTAGAAAATAAGTGAGTTGAAGCGAATGATATAGAACTTTGAGGAGTTTAATGAGGTATTTTAGACCATAATAAGGGTGAAAATAAACTATCATTAATATTTTATAGGGATATTGTGTATGAAAATCAAGGTCAGATGACCTAATCAAGTCAAGAAGAGGGCTAATTGAGTGAATAGGCCTAAAAGGTAGTTTGAGTGGAATAAGAGTGTGAAGAGATAAAGAAGTGGTCATAATCAGTTGGTTGAGAAATAAGGTGATATAAAAGTGACCAAACTAATCATATGTCTGATTTGGTGATGATTCATCTAAGGGTTGGTGACTCCTTGCAAGTGGGTACTTGTTAAAGCCTAGTCAAGTGGGTGTTTGGCTAGTTGGGGTTGGTGTTCCATGTGAAGTTGGTGTTTCACTAAATTTTGATGTTTATCTTATAGGATTTTATTCCATTTTAAAATATAAATAAATTTTCTTCCCCTTGAATTTTTCCCACTCATATATGTGTTTTTTGTGTTATGTTCATGTGAATGACTCTTTATGCATTGTTATATCTTTGTATTTCTTTGATGGTTCAATGAATGTTAAAGTACATGTGAAAGAAAGTTTTAAGTGACTAATTCACCCTAAAAATTCCCCCCCACTCTCATTCATTGTGTTTCCAACACATAGCTGCAATAAGACTAGGGGCATTAACAACTAGTGGGATGGCAATAGAGAGCAGTTGGTAGGAAATATTATTGCGTTAACATTGAGTGGAAAATGTTGTGTTGTATACTCAAGATTTCTCCTTGAAAAATTATTAATGGGAATGGTTTAGACATTTTAAATTTTATTTTCACATTCTTAACCTAATACCCCCACAATATTCTTCTATGGAAATATAAAATCTATCTTATTAAAAAAAAATTGTAAAAAATATTTATTTTGTATAAAAAAAATCAACCAACCTAACATGACTATGGAAACATAAAATCTATTTTAAAATTTATAGTCTACACATTTCGTTTCTTTGGGTTGGACAGATCCATTTAATTTAAATAAAGATAAAATTTTGTGTTGAATGGAGTTGTCCATTCAATTTTACAATGATATCCACTCATAAATTACAACAATATCTGCTCGTTCAATAAATTACACAAGAAAGAAAACAATAGCACTTCTTCTCATGATATTTTTTATAAATATTAATGGAGAAAATGGAGTAACCCTTTTTCCAATTCTCAATCTCTTCCTAAAAATGTCTTTAAATTTCTACAATTTACAAATTTCAATGAAAAAGATAGCCCTTTAGCAATTAGAAATACCACCCAAATGAATGATAGAAGCCAAAATTTATGTAAAAAATTGTGATTAAGATCTAAAATCAATATTATTGAAGATTTGAATTAAGACACTACCTTTTTTAGTCACTAAAGAATATAATCACAATAGTTAAAAATTTAGGGATTGGGTTCCAATTCCCTTTAAGCTATGAAGCTTGAAAATTTTGGCATTCCCCAAGATTTTGTTAAAATATTATTATTTTTGACCTACCTAACTCCCCAACTAGCTCCAAAAATTGAAAGTTGTAAGAATTAAATGCAACCCCTTTCAAATTTGAAATTTGGAACCATTTTGATTCATTGGGGGGAAATCTATGAAATAGTTGAGTAGTCAAAAAGTAAAAGAGAATAAAATGAATTTTTTATTAAACGAAGCAGAAGCAGCAGCAGTGTAGAGACAACAGAGTGTTTTACTCAAATTTTATTTTTTATCTATTTATAGAAGAAAGGTAAAACTAAAAGAAGGGTAGAGGTTGGTAGAACATGTATGTGGTGTGCACTCTGTAATCTAGATGGTTGTAGATACTCTTATTTGGATTGGGAAGATGACCTGCAATAAGAGAGAACTAGAAAAGGGTTGGTTAGTTAAATAGGTTGGGTGGATTGTGTATCAAGCTAAATCTAAGAAGCATGAGCTATCTAGGAGGCTGTCAATCCACCTTTTGATAGAAGTTAATGTTTAAAAGAAAGGTTGCATAACATAAAATTACTAGTTCTAAAGAAATAAATTCTTTTCAAATGAATGTTAGTGTTCTAACAACATAACATTAAGGTAAATATTAAATGGTCAAAGAATAGTTCAGGTAGGGTCAGGTCACTATTTTTGGTCTATGAGGTGATAGGCGCTGAGAAAACAAGGTTTGGTTAAGGTTCAGGGTTAATTGATGCTTGTTATTTTGGTTGTCAATTTGGTTCACATAGTGACCATCGGTGATCAGGTTGACTGTTGATTGTTAGAGTAACTATTGACAGTTGGGTGATTAACAGTAGTTTGACAACCGACAGTCAGCAGTCAGTGTGATTGTCAGCAGTTTGATAGTCAACCATCAGTGGTCAGGGTGACTATCGATGGTTACTATTGATACATCTATTTTAGGTAAAGGTTGATCTATAGATTAGAGGTCAAAGAGAAAATGGTTGATAGTTACAACAAGTTTTTGGAGGTTAGTTAATTGGTCGAGAGGTTAGAGGTAGCAGGTTAGAAGCAGGGACAAGGTAAATGAATACATGAAAATAAATACTTAGCTTATGTTGTTGAAGTTGGTGGAAGGTGTTGATGGAAGATGTTGGTGAATCCTAGAGTCATTTGGGTAGAGTAATGGTACTTTTATTGAATAATAATTTTTTTAGAGATTTGGGTCCCTATTGTAGTTGTTGGAAGAATGAAAACATGCTTGTTTGTGGATCCTCTTTTTTTATTTTCACCTCCTACTCCCCTCCTTTTATAGGCAAAGAGAGATGGAATTAGAAGGTTCCATAAGAGGTTTGGCTAATGGTTTTGAGGCTTATGATGCATTAACAAATAGATAAGGTGGACATCTAGATAATATTTTGATGTGTTAGCTCACTCATAGATCAAGTTGGTAAGTTCAAGTGTTGACAATTGATGGTCAGAGTGTCGACTGTCGGTGGTCAGAGTTTTGACCATCAGTGGTCAAAGTGATCATCAATGGTCAAGGGTCAAAGTCAAAGGGTTAAGTTTGGTCAAAGTGGGTTAGAAATTGAGTTGGTCAAAAAGTGTTTCGACTCAGGTTTACAATCAAAAGGGTGTGAATGGTAGGTTAGGCATCCAGGGGTATTTCAACATCTAAAACCATAGTGTGTGGTTTTTTAGTGTTTACATTTTACCCCTTTTTGTTATGTAATCTATATCAATAATATGTAAAACAAAAATAGATTATGGGTCAAAGGTTCAATTTCCCTAAGCATGGAAGGAGGTGTTCCCCCTCAAAAAACTAAGAATTAATGAGGTGAAGTAGAATCAGGTATGGATTTGATGAGTGGTTATGTGGGTGAAAAGGTAGGTGACAAGGGTGGTTGGTGAGGTTGGGAATTAAGGTGCAATTTTTTTCACAAAATGCAACTAATTGTGATAGTTGAGATCAGACATAAACTAAGTTGCCAATGTTGATCAAAATAAGTTTGGTTCTAGAAGGACAAGTGACAGGGTAACCAGGCCCCAGCATTACACATAGCTAATCAGGTTATTCTATAAGTCTCCTAGAAAAGGTTAGTGTCTCATAGGTATCCAAGGTAGGAAGTTCTCTTGGGAAAAAAACAAATAGTTTGGTGTGCATTAGGTGGTGAAAATTTAAAAATTCAACATGGAAAGGTAATTAGTGCGGTCAAAAAGACTAAGCCAAGGTCATCACAAAATATGTAAAAGGTTTGGGTTAAAATGGCCAAAGTTAAGGTGGATGTGGTTGGATGATTGGTTGGTTGGTTGGAGAGGGTGTTTTCCAATGGTTCATGGTTATTTTATAGAGAATAGGTGTTATCCAAAGGTTGGTTAGTGGTGTTCAAATGGGTTGCCCCAATTTTATGTACCACAAATTTTGGTTGGGTTAAAGGTTTGTAGATAAACGTAATCTCCAAAGGTTAATTTTTTATAGAGAAAGGCAATCTCAAAAAGTTGGGGTTGATGTACAAGGTGCTCTCCAATGGTTCATGGTTAAGGTAATGTGGTTGGAGAAAGGTAATCTCTAAAGGTTGGGTTTGGTTTGGTGGAGAAGGTGCTCTCCAAGGCTCATGATTAGGTTAATTGGTTGGCATAAAAGGTGACTCCAAAAGGGTGGAGAAGGTGACTCCCAAATAGGTTCACTTATAAGTTAATTTGATGGGTTGGTTTTAATGACTCAAAAAGGGTGAAATCACACCTTCCTATGTGGTCATGAAATTATAAGGAAGAGGCTATACACTCTAATTGACAAAGACCATGATGGAAATATGGGTGAGCTTATGAACATAAACCCATGTCATGTTTTTTCTTTGTTGTTAGTTCTATGGTTAAAAAAATATAGCTTGATCACATGGTATCAAGTAATATCAAAAATCCCTTGATTTGTGGAGGACAAAAGGGGAGATGGATGATAGGTAGTGGGTGATAAGTAGGGTAACCTTATTGTGGGAATGGCTTGCCCCTTCTGTAGGTGACCTAGGAACCATGATATCCAAGTTTGTGTCATATGCAAGGTATAGACTGATTGAAGTAGGAAATCTATTGATGTTATTGTGAAAGTTAATTGTAGCTTTCTTAGGATAGCTTGGTGTCTGATTTTAATATAGGGTTTGTTATTTCTATGTTTGCTATTTTTTGAAAGCATATCGACACAAGAAGCTTCAAATGATTAATTTTAACAAAGTTGACTTAGCCATCCTTCAAGGGAGTGGTCCAAGTTTGTATTTGTTCATGTTTGATAGATTTCCTTCAAGGGAGAAGTATACCTTATGTTCAAGAAATTTTAATTGTTTTGGGGTAGCTATCATTCAAGAGAGCAGTCTGCATTCTATAAATATTGACCCAAGCAATATTTTGGTATCCCAAAAAATTTATATGGTGGTTAGACATGGACTATCTATATAGGCCTAAGGTTTTCCTTTATGGAGTCAAATCCATAGCATAAGGAGGTTGATGATGGGTAAAAGAGGTGGTTTAATTGACAACGACCATGGAAATCCATCCTAAAAAGGTTAGAAAGTACCATGAAGATCATGTCATGGATAGAGCCATGGTATCCATGTTTAGGATTAGGCTAAGTTTGTGATGGATAATCACATGATTCTATTTTTAATTGGTTTTATTTAAATATAATGATATGAAGGTGATTTAAAATAAGGGATGATCTTAAGTTAGACATAATATGTCAAGGAACTTGGTTTAACCAAAGAATATGTGTGAAATTGTAAAATCATTTGAGGAGGTTGAGGTTCTGATATGACCCAAATCCATGCTTGTGTAAATAGTTGATGTCAATTAGGAGAGTAGATATCCCCCAGTTACTTTTTTACACTTGATTAGATGTGGAAAATACTTGGATTGAAAAAAAAGGGAGGTTAGTTAGGTGATTGTTTGGTGGAGAAGGGTAATCTCCAATGATTTGGGGGATAAAGTGACTCCCAAATAGGCTGGGTGGTATCCAAATGGGTTTCCCCAATTTAATATACCACTTTATTTGGTTAGGTTTGTGGCAAAGGTACTCTTTAAAGGTTGGGGGAGAAGGTGACTCCTAAATAGGTTGGTGGAGAAGGGTAATCTCCAATGGTTGGGGGAGAAGGTGACTCCCAAATGGATTGGTGGAGAATGGTAATCTCTAATTCTTGCAGGAGAAGGTGACTCCCAAATAGGTTGGCAATCATAAAAAAAGTGAAAAATATGGCCCAAAATGACTAAGGTTAAAGTCATTTGGTTGGTTGGTTGGTTGGTTGATGGAGAAGGGTAATCTCCAATAGTTTCATGGTTAAGGTAAGGAGGTTGGTTGGGTTGGTAGGTTGAGGCAAAAATGCCCAGGGTTAGTTTGGTTAATTGTTAAGGTATGGTTTAGGTTGATAAATGGTCAAAGACTTATGGAGAGATAGTTCCCCTAATTCTCTCTTTCCATGGATGGTTGAAGATAGAAAAATGATCCCAAGGTGAGGTATTGGTTAATATGAGGGTTTACGAGGGATGAAAATAGATTCATCCACATTCCAAAAAGGATTTTTAGTTGTTAATTGTTAGTGGTTAGTAGGTCAAGTTTGTAAGTGGTAGTTCAAGTGAGATTTCCTCTATTACACCAAGGCGATTGAAATGTTGTTGAATCTGATTTAGGTAGATTAGGGTAGATTTAGTAGGTTAATATAGGTTTGGGTTGTTAAATAAGTTGGTTATGGTTGGGTTAAAATGTATGTTGATTGTGGTTGATTGATTTGGTGTAGAGGTTAGTTTGATTGGTTAACAGAGGTAACATAAATGGTTGAGTTGGGTTGTTGGTTAGGTTGGTTTGATTGTTTAAGTTGGTTGGTGAGGTAAGGTTAGGTGGATGGTTATAGACAAGGTTGGGTTGATGGTAAGTTGGGTTGGATTAATGGTAGGTTTGGTTTGGTTGATGGTAGGTGAGGTAGGGTTAATGGTTGTTAAGGTTGGGTTGATGGTTGGTAAGGTAGGGTTGATGATAGGTTCCACAAAATTGGTAAGTGGAAGAGGTAGGTTGGTTGGTTCCACATGGGTAAGTGGAAGAGGTTGGTTGGTTAGTTCCACATGGGTGACTGGAAAAAATTAGTTGGTTGGTTCCACACGGGTGAGTGGAAAGGGTTAGTTGGTTGGTTCCACATGGGTAAGTGAAAAGGGTTGGTTGGTTGGTTCCATATGGGTAAGTGGAAGAGGTAGGTTAGTTTTCCTGATTGTGATTTCAAAGAAAAGTTGAGAAGATTTCACTTGGTTAACAAGTGGTTTGGTTAAGGGTTGGATTATGGTTGCCTTAGTTATAGGTTGACTAAAAACCAAATCTAATGGATGGACCTCGTTATGTTTAAGGCTCTGGTTATTAGAGTGCATAATAATGGGTACAAAAAGAGGTTCAATGATAGATTGCTCTTGAATTTACGAGCTAATCAATTGGTTTGATGAGGTTAGTTTGTTTGATAAGTTTGGTTGAGTTGATAGGTTGGGTGGGTTAGATTTCTTGGGGAAGGTTGATAGGGTAGGTTGGTTTGATAGGTTAGGTAAAGTTGATAAATGGTTTGATAGTTGTTGGTTGGATGGCAAAAAATATAGACCAAATATCAGTGTTGAGATAAAGAGGGTTGCCTCAAAATGGGTTGGGGTAGTTGATATGATGGTTGGGGTAGGTGACCCAATGATTGATGAGGTTGGATAGGTTGAAGTTGAGGTTGGTTATGATAATTGTTAAGTTGGTGTTGATGGGTTGTTAGTTGGGTATGATGATGGTTAAATGTTTGTTGATAGGTTGTTGGTTGTTTGTAGTTGAGATTTTATTGGTTGTAGGTGAGATTTGATTGGTCATGGGTATTAGAAATATATGACTCTACTTTAATTATCTAGTCCATTAACATTGTAAACTATTCATGTGGTAGTTGACAGTTTGTAGGTTGGTTATAGTTGAGATTTGATAGGTGATAAAGTAGGGTTTGATTGATTTTGGGTGGGATTGGGTTGGTTTTTGATGAGGTTAGGTTGGTTATAGATTAGGTTAGGTTGGTTATAGGTAAGGTTAGGAGCATAAGTGGCTCGTGATGTAAGGTATCGCTCTAAGGTGAGATGGTTGTTCTCTAAGCTCTTAGAAAAGTTAGGATCTTCAGGAGAGAATATAGGTTGGTTCACATTGGACAAGGTAATGGAGACAAGATGGTGGAAGGTGTGTTTCTCACAACTCAAAACAAAGATCAAATAATAAAAATTCAAAAAGGCAAAACACACACTATTGTACGTTACCTCTTAGGGTTTTTTAGTCTCTCTTTTGGCTTATGCCTTAAGTTAGAAAGAATGTTGGAAGACTTGGCTTGTAGAGTGGGCACTATAAAATAAGCCTATGTTTGGTTTCAAATTAGTTATGGCTCTCAAAATCTGTATTTAAAGTCAGTATGTGGCTTGGTATTGGGGCCTACCCCTTCACTTCACACATCGTAGCAATAAGGGTGTCAGGTGTTTAGCCAAGATATACTAGTTTTTAAAGTTTATACACAATCAGAGAGCTGAGTTTTGGATTCTCTTCTTGGTAATGAAGTCCAAGTAAGATAGCCAAATGGTGAAGGTTTATCGCTAGGTGATGAAATCCTAGTCGGGCCTTATGTCAGTTGTTAAGATGTGTTGATTGATAAGTGGTTTGGTATGGTGTATGATAAAGAGGTGAAGCTACGATTGAATTAGTTTGCTTTAATTTAACTAAGTGATCTGAACATGCAATCAAATAATGTATGCAGTTAATTTTATACCCAAAATAAATTTTGTTTTCATTGTATGAGCATAAAATAAAGAAGAAAAGGGAAGTAGATGCAACTAAGTCCCACTGGGCATACCAAAATGTTTTACTCAAATTTTGTTTTTTATTTTTCTATAGAAGAAAGGTAAAACTAAAAGAGGGGTAGAGGTTGGTGAACCTAGATTTGATGTACACTTCATAATCCAGACGACTGTAGATACTCTTCTTTGGCTTGGGAAGATGACTTGCAATAAGAGAGAACTATAAAAGGGTTGGTTAGTTCAATAGGTTGGGTGGATTTCCTAGCAAGCTATATCCAAGAAGTGTGAGCTATCTAGGAGGTTTTCAATCCACCTTTTGATACAAGTTAATGTTGAAAAGAAATATTGCATAACATAAAATTACTAGATCTAAAAAATTAAATACTTATCAAATGAATGTTAGTGTTCTAACAACATAATATTAAGGTAAATGCTAAATGATTAGAGAATGGTTCAGGTAGGGTCAAGTTGTTATTTCTGATCTATGGGGTGATAGGGGTTGAGAAAATAGGGTTTGATTAAGGTTCAAGTTCGATTGATGCTTGTTGGTTTGGTTGTTAGTTTGGTTCACAACGTGACTATCAGTGGTCAGGGTGATCGTCAGTGATTAGAGTAACCATCGATGGTTGGGTAACTAACATCAATTTCACAATCAATCATCAATAGTCAGGGTGACTATCAGCAGTATGATAGTCTACCATTATTGATCAGGGTGACCATCGATGGTTACCATTGATAGGTCTAGTTCAAGTAAAGGTTGATCTATAGGTTAGAGGTCAGAAGGCAAATGGTAGATAGGTAAAAAAGGTTGTTGGAGGTTAGTTAATTGGTTGAGAGGTTAGAGGTAGCAGGTTAGAAGTAGGAATAAGGTACATGAATATATGAAAATAAATACTTAGCTCATGTTGTTGAAGTTGGTGGAAGATATTGATGGAAGATGTTGGTGAAGCTTGGAGTGATTTGGGTAGAGTAACAGTACTTTGTCTGAAGAATGATTTTAACAAAGGTTCAAGTCCCTATTGTAGTTGTTGGAAGAATGAAAACATGTTTGTTTGTATATCTTTTTTTTCTTTTCACCTCCTACTCACCTCTTTCTATAGGCAAAGAGAGATGGAAGTAGAAGGTTCCATAAAAGTTTTGGCTGATGGTTTTGAGGTGTATGATGCATCAGCAAATGGAGAAGTCAAACATATAGATAATATTTTGATGTGTTAGCTCACACATGGATCAAGTCAATAATTTTAGGTGTTGACCATCGATGGTTAGAGTGTCAACCATCAGTGGTCAGAGTGCTGATCATCCGCAGTCGAGGGTCAAAGGGTGAAGGGTCGAAGGTCAAAGGGTTAAGTTTGGTCAAGGTGGGTTAGAAGGTGAGTTGGTCAAAGAGTGTTTAGACTCAAGTTTACAGTTGAAAGGATGTGAATGGTAGGTTGGGCATCTAGGGGTATTTCGACATCTAGAATTGTAGTGTGTAGTTTTTTAGTGTTTACACGAAGTAGCAAAAAAAAGTGATTTTTAGATCGCAGCAGTAGTTGAAGAGAAAAAGAGCAGTAACTTGAAAAGAAAAATAGAGCAGGAGAGAGAATAATAGTATAAATTTGAATAAAATAGAGCTATGGAGAAGACTAGCAGTCTGTAGCAAAGAGGAGAGAGCAGTAGAATAGGGGAAAATAGAGTAGTAGTAGTCTACAAGTAAAAATATAAAGTAGCACCAAGATATATGCATTGTGTTGACAATAGTTAAAGAGAACAAGAAAAGTCTTTTTGAGGTTATTTTGTGAGTTATTTGTATACATCTATAGCTGTGATTATAGAAGGAATTTTTCAAACTTATATGTATGCAAATTTTAATTGTTTATTGCTACATTCTCTTCCCCTCTCCTATTTCAATTTTTTGTTATCCATTTGCTACCCACCTAGGTCTTTCAAATTTGGTGTAATTTTACTACATATACTTTTAGATTTTTCTCTCTCTTCCATAGCCATTAGTGTTGTAATTTTTTCCAACAACTAGTATTAGAGCAGCGAGGTTGTGAGTCCATTTAGACATGGCAACAGGTAGTTCAGGTTCATGATAGCATCCCCTTATGTTTGATGGGAAAAACTATGATGTGTGGAGCATCAAAATGAAAACTATATTCAACTCTCAAGATCTATGGGAGTTATTTGGAGTTAGGTATAATGAAGTTGTAGACATGGCAGCCTTCAATGTAATAACTCAAGCACAAAAGAATGTGTTGAAGGAGAATAGGAGAAAGGATGCTAAGGCACTTAGCTATATACAAATAGCTTTGGTTGATGTATTTTTTCCTAAGATAACGACTATCCATTATAAGTAAGCATAGGATATTTTACAAAATTCCTTCAAGGGAGTAACAAGGTGAAGCTTATCAAGTTGCAGCTCTTTAGAAGAGACTTTGAGACCCTACAAATGAAGGATAATGAGTCTATCAATGACTTCTTCACAAGTACAATGAACATTGTCAATCAAATGAAGACATGTGGTGATACCCTTGAAGATCATAGGATCATTGAGAAGATGTTGAGGATCCTTCCAAAAAAAATTATGCCTATAGTGGTTGCAATAGAAGAGTCAAAAGATTTGAGGCAAATGTTGGTAGATGAGTTAATAGGTTCCTTGCAAACTCATGTACAAAGATTGAATAGGTCAACCACCTCCTCCTATGAGAAAGCATTCAAGACCAATGTGAATGTGAAAGGAAGGGGGGGAGGATCAAATAATAGAGAAAGAGGAAGAACTTGCAGCAATCAAGAAGGTGGAAGACATAACCATCAAGAGTCACATGGAGAGGAAGAGGAAGGAGTAGCAACACTTATAGAAGTGGATCTACACAAAGATATGATAAATCTAGCATCCAATGCTATTATTACAAGAGGTATGGACATTTTGTTAGTGAGTGTAGAAATGAGTATGACATGAATAACTAGAATTCAAATTTCACCCATACACAAGAGGATAAACCTAATAGAAATGAAAAATAAGTTTGTCTATAACATGTAGCATTTCTTAGCAAAGTGGCAAGGAGACATGGTACTTGGATAGTGGTTGTAGCAACCACATGAGTGGGAAAAAAGAGATGTTCAAACACATAGATGACTCAATCAAATTAGAGGTGAAGATGGAGAACAATGAGAAGGTTCTTGTCATGGGCAAAGGTAACATTTCTATTTTCACCAAGCAAGGTGATAAAAGGTAGATTCAAGATGTATATTATATGCCCAAGTTGAAACACAACCTTATCAACATAGAAAAGCTTGTGCAAAATGGGTACAAAATCAGATTTGAGAATGGTGAATGGATCATATTTGATAGGAGTGGTTGCAATAGGTAGATTATACCAATCAAGATGACAAGTAATTAGATGTTTCCATTGAGAATGCAAAGTGACCTCACAGCAACATTTAAAACTATGGTAATAGATGAGTCTACTCTTTGGAATTTTAGGTATGGGTATTTGATCTTTGAAGGGGTGAACCTTCTTCATAAGAAGCACATGGTGAAAGGGTTGCCCTTTATAGAATAGCCAAAAAAGGTGTGTGAAGGATGCATATTAGGGAAGCAACATAGGAGTGCATTTCTTGTGGGTAAAGCATGGAGAGCTAGAGCTCCTTTAGAATTGATACATTCAGACTTGTGTGATCCAATGAAGATCCCATCCCTATCCAAGAATGTTTATTTCATGAATTTCATAGATGATTACAATCAGAAGATATGGGTGTACTTTTTGAAGAATAAATTGGAAGCATTTGAGACCTTCAAGTAATTCAAGGCCATAGTGGAGAAGCAAAGTGGCCACTACATCAAGATTTTAAGGATGAATAGAGGGGGAAATTACATATCTAATGAGTTCATAAATTTTTGAAATAATCATGGTATAAAAAAGCAATTTACATCCAATTATACACTATAACAAAATGGTGTGGTTGAGAGGAAGAATAAGACCATCCAAGAGATGGTAAAGAGCATGATAAAAGCAAAGGGTTTGCCTAATGATTTTTGGCTGAGGCTATAGCAACAGTCGTGTACTTGTTGAAAATATGTCCAATGAAGAATGTAAGGGATGTGATCCCTCAAGAAGCATGGATCATCTGAAAGCCAAGTACAGAACACCTTAGAGTGTTTGGTTGTGTAGCATATGCACATGTGTCAAAGCAAATAAAGATGAAATGGTATGGCAAAGGTGAGAAGTGTATTTTTATATGGTATAATGACCAATCAAAAGCATACTAGTTATACAATCCCATTGCCAAAGAGCTCATAATCTGTCAAGATGTTTAATTCATTGAGCATGAAGCTTGGGAAGAGAGACAAGGAGAAGAACATGTGGAAACTAGGGCTATTAGACCCTTTGTTGAATATGAAATAACATATGGTACAACCACCAATGCACCAACATGGACCCTTATTTCTCAAAGGGTCGAATCATCTAGTGGCAATAGTCATCAAGGAGGCCAAGGAGTTGTTCAAGAGTCAACATCATCCTCCTTCAAGTCAAGTCAATGCCAAATAAGGATAATAAGATTGTAAGAAGTCTATGAGTAGTCAAGGTATGAGAAAAATGAAGATGAAACTATGAATTATGCACTCTTTTTATCAGTTGATCCAATCTACTTTGAAGAAGCAGTCAAGGAAAGCAAGTGGTGTGAGGCAATGGATGAAGAGATGCATGTCATAGAGAGAAATGACATATGGGAGTTAGTTGATCTACCAAAAGGAAAATAGGTCATAGGATTTAAGTGGGTATATAAGACAAAAACTACTCCTGAAAGTAAGATAGAGAGGCATAAGGCAAGGGTAGTGGTGAAAGGCTACAAACAAAGGCCCAAACATGATTATAATGAGACATTTGCACCCATAACAAGGCTATAAATTGTAAGTATAATCATAGCCATTATTGCTCAACATAAGTGGAAGGTGCATCAAATGGATGTGAAGTTGGCATTCTTGAATAGAGTGCTAAAGAAGAGGTCTATGTGGGATAGCCACCTGGATATGATATTTTCAACCATGAGAATAAAGTGTATAGGCTGAAAAAGGCATTGTATAGGCTCAAGCAAGCCCCAAAAGCATGGTACAGTCATATAGACTCATACTTGTTAAGAAATAGCTTTAGCAAAAGTGCAAATGAGCCTACACTATACATCAGTGTTCACTTTAAGAAATCATGATGGAAACCTCCCTAAGTTTGTTTAGGTAAATCAGATTCACTCTCTTTGTGAATTAGAGTGCATAGAGTAGGTGGAAAATTATCCTTTTTATTTTTTGTGATAGTATATTATCACATGACCGCATGTTATCGAGCGACTCAAGCTATCAGGTGTTATTACACTGTTGGGAATCATAACGCTGATGGGTAGCATTATACTATTAGACATCATTATGTTTCCAGGTGGTACTACACCACCGAGAGGCACAATGCTTCTACAACATGTTGTCATGTGACAACATGATATTACATGACATGTTATCATACAACAATATGCTAGCGTGCAACAATATGATGTCACATGACAATAAGCAATCATTCAACACCATGATATCATATGATGCTATGCTACCATGTAGTACCATACTACTACATAGCACCATGCTACCATGTAGCACCATGCTCCCACATGGGAACATGCTATCGTGCAACACCATGCTATCATACAATATAGTGTTGTCATGCGACATCATGTTATCATGCAGCATCATGTTATTGTGCAGAACCATACTACTATGCGGTATCATGCTATCACGTAGAACTACACTATCATGCACTCACACGTTGTCCTACATGTCATTGGTCATCAATTATGCCAATTTGTTACTCTAGTTCCCCTCCTTACTTATAAATACCACTACAACAACCTCATTTTTACACTTTTCTTAAAACTTTTTCTCATCCTACCTATTTCCAAATCAATCTATCTACTTCCAACTCAAATTTTTCATGCTTCCAATGGCTTCCATATCCATGAAAACTTAGATTCAATCAGGAGGAATCCATAACTATGTTTTCAGAAATCTATTGTGTCTAGGTTTCCTCCAAATGTTGGAGCAACCCTAATCCTATGTTGACTAGATTGATCAATTTCAGCGTAGAGGTCTGGTGTAGATACCTCAATATGGTATGACTATCAACAACAACCTATTATGATCTCTAGTTAACTGTTTTAATTATAGTGAGAGGCATTTCTATGTCTAGTTTAATAATATAAAAATATCCTTTGGCACCTCTCCATTGGATATCCATAATTTAACAAGTATTTCACACTGTAATGCAAGTCTTGTTAGCACCAAGGTTGTCTTATTTGACGTCAATAAAAATTACTTAGAATTGATCAATAAAGTATCTATTAACCCTGTGGGTAAGTGTTGAATTTATTAATAAAATTAACATTCTTAATTATACTTAAATCATTTATTATAAATAGTTTGGTATCCTAATTTAATTGCATGTTTTATTTTTTTATTTTCATTACAGATAGTCAAAATCAAAAGGGGATCCATGTTGAAAAAATCACCAATCCATTTCTTAAATCTATTGTCCATTTATTTCAAGCAAAAATTATTTTGCAGGGAAGAACATTAGACATTCCCTTCCGGGTTTACTATATTCTTTATTCTCTCTCAGGTGTTGTATGTGATTGGTGCACAGTTATATCCAACAAGTTTAGGGTGGAGTTAAATTTTACTTTCTCAAAGGACACACCATTTCATCTTTTAACTACATTTTGGCCTTGTACTTCGAGGCTTTATATGAAATATAAAATACTGTAATTCCCACTACCCTCCATCAAAAAATGAAAGCTAATGATTTGTCTATTGAGGAACATGAGGTAAGTTTAGTTTTCCCAAGTCTGATTTTTTTTATTTATATATATTTCAAATTTTAACATTTTTTAACCTGTTATTTGTTACAGGTGAGAGTGTGTTTATGACACTAAAATAGGTAAAAAATAAATGTCAACGTGCTCCAGAGAGCTCTGGTGATACCCAGTCTATGGAGTCTTCATTCAATTCTTTTCAAATTGTGAAATGTCCAAGAACTTATTTTGTTTCATCTCTGCTTCTAGATTCCCACAAAAAAATTTAATGTCTTTTTCTTGTTTTATTCAATGTAAAATATATATATTCATGTTAATTTATTTTATTTTTTGTAATTGACTCTTGAAATGTTGCCGTTGAGGATTCTTTCACACAACACAATCAATGTTTGTCATTACAACTTTATTTTTGATTTGAAGTTTGTTATAATTTGCTAGTTAATTAAATGGATCAATTACTCATTTTGCAACCACAGGGGAAGCAACCAATGTCTGTCCCATAAGCACAATGAGATGACAAGAGCCAACTCCCACAAGGACACCAAGAGGGGAAGAGATAACTCCTGCAAAGACAATCAGAATGGATGAGGCAGTCACCCCGATAGGTAATAACATTAATAGATTCAATTTAAGTTTAGTTTAATTTTATATTTTCAAATTTATAATTTTTGAGTAAATTTTTTTTTGCAATCCACCCAACATCTGTCAGAAGATCGATAAGTATGCCACCACCCCCACCACCCATCCAGATTCAGAGAAGAAGAAAGAACATCTCCCTCCCTACACAAAGTTGATGAATGCTGCAAATGTTTGATTTCCCAAATTTCTCTATTGGTGGTCTTTTGAGTGCATAGGGTCTTGCATGTTTGCATCAGATTAATTTGGATGAAGAGTTTTTTGGAATTGAAAGCAAGCCCCAACTATTGGTGGATTCAATCCACATGAATTTATTAAAGTTTCTAATGTGCATTCACAAGTGCCTCCTATGGCTACCTCATCCCTATCTACCTCTTCTCCACCCCACACAGATAATTTAAATGTCTTTGAGGATTCCCTTATTAATTTTTCATTGGACAATGTAGTTTCTAAAAATTTGTGTGCCAATTTGAGAGATGGTGTTATTGACGAATTTACTAATTTATAATAATGGAAGATAAGGGAAAAAGCACTTATCAAAGAAATCAATGCCCGTTATCACAACCACTCTTAAAGAGTGAATTTGTTTTCTTTTGTTCAAAATGAACCCTCAAATATTGATGTTTTATTCCAGCAAGCTCAATCTGGATTGATCTCTATGAATAATGTTTATAATGATAAGATTTTATATATTATAATAAAAAATTTGGTAAATTAAAATGGAGAAGCTCAAGCATATTTCAATAAATGGGTTAAAGATATCAACCATCTTACCATTGCACAAGCAGAGAAGGATAAAGTTGTGATAAGTTTTCTTTATTTATAACGTGTATTTTGATTATTATAATACTTTTGTATGTTATTGAAACTTATATATTATTTATTTTTTGTAGGCAAAATATAAAAAATTGAAGCAAGAAGCACATCTTAATGTGCATTTGAAAAACACTCACAAAAGTATCTCCTCAGCGATTGCATTAAAGGAAAAGTCGGTTCTGTTAAATAAATATAATAACACTTTGAAGAAAATAATTAAAGAGCTTGGTATGGATCTAAGCATTTTATTGAATCAAAAAATAGATGTGAATCCTACAATTCTTTCAATAGGAGATGTAACGAATGAGGAGAGGGTGATTCTTGCATAAATGAATTCTGCTACAGAGGATCTTTAGAAGGAAGGAGTGATAATGGAGGATCCACAGGCAGGTCAAGACCATGGGGGTTCCACGGGTGGGGATCGAAAGTAACAAGGGGGTGGAGAGTTTCAACCAGAAAAATATTGATTTATTTGAGTTTATATTATTCAAAATGACAGTTTGTATTATTTAAAATAGTTTATAACACTTGTTTTATTAAATGATATTTACAGTTGTTCCAAATACTCTTATATATATATATATATATATATATATATATATATAGTATTGTGGTCAAGTTTATATATTATATCGAGAAAAAACAAAGTAAATATTTTATGAAATTATATTGTTCTAATGTGTAGTTCTAGTATTTGAATGCATGGTTATATTGTTATATTATTCTAGTAGTTATAGATTTGAATGCATTATTATATTGTTTTAGTAGTGATAGTATTGAATGCATTGTTATAGTGTTATATTGTTCTATTAGTTATATTTTGAATGCATTGTTATACCATTCTACTAGTTGTAGCATTTGAATGCATGGCTATAATGTTTTAGTAGTTGTAGCACTGAATGCATTGTTAAACTTTTCTAGTAGTTGTAGCATTGAATGCATTGATTATGGTGCAATTTGTAAATATGTGAACCCAACTATAGGAAAAATATTTCTAGTAGTTATAGTGTTTGAATATTGTAGTAGTAGTAGTAGTAGTAGTAGTAGTAGTAGTAGTAATAAAAATAGCCTATTGTAGAGTAAATATTCTATGGAATACTGTTTTAGTAGTTGTAGTATTGAATGCATGGTTAGTGTTATATTATTCTAGTAGTTGTAGATTTCAATGCATTGTTAAACTATTATAGTAGTTATAACATTGAATGAATTGATTGTAGTAGAATTTGGAAATATGTGAACCCAATTATAGGAAAAATATTTTTAGTAATTGTAGTATTTGAATATTGTAGTAGTTGTAAGAAAAATAGCCTATTGTAGAGTAAATATTTTATGGAATTATATTATTCTATTAGTTGTAGTATTGAATGCATTGTTAGTGGTATATTGTTCTAGTAGTTGTATATTTGAATTCATTGTTACACTGTTCTAGTAGTTATATTATTGAATTGATTGATTATGATGGAATTTGGAAATATGCTACCCCAAGTTTCAACTATAGGAAAAATATTTGTTATATATTTGTGTAATGGTACTAATGTAAACGTGAAATAGAATTATTATAGTTACATTGTTATGCATGTATAACAATAAATCTTAATAATTAGAGTTTTAATGGCAAGAGAACTAGTGTCCTATGGTGCACCATGCATGTCTAGACATAAGACTTGTATGCTTTAATGAATGCTATAAGGAAATGCTTTATACAATGTTAATGATAATTATGATTGCTACTTGATGAATGACATGCATTGCAAAGATAAAGTACTATTTTAAATACACATAATTTTAATAGAAAAAAAATAATAAATTCAATGTATTGAATAAGATTCATGATTGTAACATCGAGGAAATAGATTACAAAATTTAATGTATTTGAAGATGAAAGAATAATAAATATTTCAAAAAATAGTAATTGTTATACTTATCACACTAAAAGTTAGGCACCTGAAACAATCCTCGAGAAACTTGCTCATCGTAAGTGTGATTTGCATCTACCATGCCAGTGTCGTATTCAGTCTCAATATTCTCATCCTCTGTATTGGTAGTTGTATTAGTCACACAATGCTTTAATGAATGTTGTAAGTAAATGCTTTGTACAATGTTAATAAGAATTATGATTGTTACTTAATGAATGACATGCATTGTAAAGATAAAATACTATTTGAAATACACAGAATTTTAATAAGACAAAAAAAATATTAATTCCAATGTATTGAATAAGCTTCATGATTGTAACATCCAAAAAATAGATTACAAAATTTAATGTATTTGAAGATGAAAGAATAAGAAATATTTTAGAAAACAATGATTATTATACTTATCAAACTAAAAGTCGAGCAACTAAAACAATCCTTGAGAAACGTGCTCATCGTAAGTGTGATTTGCATCTACCATGCCAGTGTCATATTTAGTCTCGGCACTCTCATCCTCTATATTGATAGTTGTATTAATCATGCCTTTTCTTTCCACTAGAGAACTCCATGTTGCCACTACTTTGTCATATGGAAACTTGTCCACATAATAACGTGAAACATAAAGTCTCAAGTCTATATTTTTATCCAATTTGTTTCTAAGTTTTGACTTCATGAAGGATAATGCACTAAACACTCATCTTCCATATAACTCAAAATCATTATTTGAACAAGTTTATATAATTTGAAATATTCGTTAATACTTTCTTGTAATACGCTACTTGGATAAAGTTTTTTCCATAGACGCGTAATGGCACCATTTTCTATTAGGTCACTTAAACATTGAAATTGATCCATCATTGTAATCCCAAACTATGTTGACTGAGACATCAGTAATTGTTTATTTAAAATACCATTAATCGAAACTCCATTCACATCTACATATTTACAAAAATGCATAAAAATTGTACCCATATATTTGTGAAATAATGTGATGATCTATTCTTGACTGTTAACACTATTTCAAAAAATGGGATTCACAACTCCCATGTCCTCCAACAACTCATCCCTTTGAAAACGTTCTCTGATCTTAGTGGCTAAATTTTCTGAGATTTTGTTCAATTTAATTCATGTTTTAGACAAAACAATATCATATAGTAAACATGTCACATGTACATCTTCAGGCTCAGCTCCTATGACTTCAAGTTTTCTAGAGCATCTGTGCATTGGGATCTCAATGCCATTTACCACGACACAAAGATGCTCATGTAAATTGAATTTCAAACAACTCTTTGGATTTTAAAAATCTATCAAAATTTGTCAAGTTTTAAAAATAGGTCCGTGAAATTTTTCATTCGATGTGTATAATATATATAAACATTGACATACACGATTTCTCAAACATATAAAGTTAACAATATAAATAGATCTCTCTTGGATATGTTTCATTAAACAGTTGATTTCCTTCAACATTGGCAAAATGCCACATAATGTGAGTAAAGTTTCTAAATCTATTAAACGACATAGCAAATCTTTTGCTTTGTCAACTTCCCTATTATATTTATACATAAACCCTGTCAAAGATGGATATTCCTCAAAAAAATTGTAGGCAGGTTCATACATGGAAATCCATTTGGTTTCCACATCTTTCAGTAGTTTTTTACAATCTATCATTCCAATTGCAAATTTTTGGAACTCCATAAATATTTTTGGGTTGCTTGACATGTACGCATGTAAGTCACGAATAAGCTCTTCCACTTTTGAGACATTATTGAATCTGCTAAAAAATTTGTACGTAAAATTTATTTTATGTGCAATGCAATGGATTGGAATCATAAACAGAGAAACTATTGTTTGTAGGTGAACACAAAGACCCTTTTTATGCCCCTACATCACTAATGCATGATCAGCATCAACACACACCAGCGTTGTATCTATGGTATAATCATCCATCCCATCTCTCTCTCTCTCTTAAATTGGATACAACTAATTTATGAAGGTTTTTTGTATTGTAATTTTTTACCATTTTATGGACAGCTAAAAGATGAGATTACCTTGAATAGTTTTTAAAGGTATACACATACATGCAAACCCATATTGTGTTGTCAACTGCAATGACCTCATCAATGGATAAAGAGATAAACAGTGATCTCTTAACACTTTATTTCAAATCTTCCTTCTCAACAATGGGTAGACATTTTGTCATTTCCCAAGCACTGTTATCTGACCAATGTGACTGTGGAATATCCAGAAACCCATTATGTTGAAACAAAATTTTGTAATCTATAAAATTAGAAATGGGTCCTCCCTTTTTTTAAATGTGGAAAATAGTAGAAAATTGTACATATTTTACCCTAAAATTAGACTGCATAACTTTTTCAAATTGCGCTTTGATGGTCCCCCCTTTCTCAACAAGATATTTTTTTCACTTCTGATCATTTTCATATTCACATGCATATCTTACATGAATGCATTTTTTTTCATTTTTTCATTTGTGTTTTTTTTATCTATCCGTCTGGGTGTTTCATGGATATATATATTTTTACAATGTTTCTCAATTATGTCCAATTTAAGTTACATTATGTGTTCTTTTCCAAGTTTTCAACTGTAAATTATACATCTCCATTTTGTTGGAGGCTTATTACCATTTTCTAGTTCTACAGATTTTATAAATGGATATTTTGATGCTAGTCAACTTGAAAAGACCTTCCTATTGTCCATGTACTTCTCTTCTTTTGTCAACTTTTTTGAGTAAAATTTTCAACAAAATTTGGTGTCTGAAAAGAACTGTATTTCTCTTGTGAAGTGCCCAAAGGAGTGTATTCTATTAAAGTGCCCAGAGGTGTGTCTTCTAGGGGTGGCATTTCATCAATAAAATCTTCAGGTGGTGAGAAGTTATTAAGATTAATTTTTTCTAATGAAATAGTGTCAATATCCATGTCGATTTTTGCATTGAAATAGTTTTTCAATTATTCTATAATAAAAAAAAATTAACTGATATATTTTTTATAAGATTCAAAATTACCTGTATTTGAAGTACCTATTGTTTACACAGTCCTCTTTCCTGAATTTTTGAAATAAGACATGATGTTAAATTTTTATAGTATTTTTTGTGGTGTTTTACCCTTGTTACCTCTTGATGCTAGAGCTTTGTTGACAGGGAGTTTACTGTTGTTGGCTTCTCATCTGCTGTCAAATGTCAAGCTATGGTCACGTAGCACAGTGTTGTCAAGCAGCAAACTACCACCACATGGCATAGTGTTATGAGATGTCAATCTGTGGCTGCAATACACACCATTGTTAGATGCCATGTTTCCATCATGTGGCACATGGCTATTGGGCGACCAACTACCATCATGGGGTACATCATTGTCGGGTGATAGGTTACCATCATGTGGCAGGTTGTCGTCAGGTGTTAGGTTGTCATCGCATGACACATTGTGACTAGTGCCTGGTTGCCGCCATGCGATATAGTGTCATCAAGCATCTAATTTGCATCATGTGACATAATGCTAGTGGAGTTTAAGTTGTTGAAAGCAGTCAAGCGGCAGAGTGCAGCCTCAAGTCTCAAGATCTTCACAATTTGGTAAAGAAAGATACTTCGGTGGTAAGTTCGTAACCTCTGAGAACATATGTATTATATATAAATGGTGAATTGCATGGATAACCCTATAATTATTGTAAATCATTGTCAAGCTGACCTCTAAAAAAATGACATCCTGGAATTTTAGGCAAAAAAGTCATATGTTGCATCATAAAAATTTGCCAAATTCAAATTCTCCAAAATGAAATATTCATGAATTAATGGATATTCACCACTAAAATTTACCCTGCTATACATCAAAGCATGCAAAGAAAATATTTTTATTATTTTATTATATGTGGATGATCTAATATTCACTGGTAATGCAAATTAGTCCATTAAAGAATTCAAAATAGCCATGAAAAATGAATTTGAAATCACTGATTTGGGCTTCTTAAAGTACTTTCTCAGGATAAAAGTCAAGCAAATGGATGAAGGCATATTTATATGCCAATATAAGTATTCAAATGAAATATTAGAAAGGTTCAAAATGATGGAAAACAAGCTTGTATTCACTCTAGCTGAGACAAGTCTTAAGTTGTGCAAAGATGATTGCAGCAGCAATGTAGACTCCACATGCTATAAGATTCTAGTGAGAATCCTAATGTATTTGATTGAAACAAGGCCAGACATCATGTATGTAGTTAGCCTCATATCTAGATTCATGGAGACGTCAAAAGAGACACATTGGCAAGTGGATAAGAAGATATTGAGCTACATAAATAGAACAAGAGATTATGGAGTTTTGTATGCAGCAATAGATGAGTTTCAGTTTGTTGGTTACATGGATAGTGATTGAGTAGGTAGCCTTGATGACTGAAAGAGCACTTTAGGGTATGTATTTCATTTTGGGTCAAGAGCCATATCTTGAGCTTTAAAGAAACAACCCATAATGTCACTTTGTACCGCTGAAGAAGAGTATATAGCAGTCAATATAGTAGCATGTTAGGCTATATGGTTGAGAAAGATACTTTTTGATTTGCATGAGGAGCAACAAGGAGACTCTACGATCTATTGTGACAATGTATCATCCATAGAATTATCAAAGAACCCCATGTTTCATGGTAGGAGAAAACACATTGCAATCAGGAATCACTTCATTTGATAATTAGTTAAAAATCATGTCATAGAACTTAGCTTTTGCAAGTATGATCAATAGCTACATGATATTTTTACCAAGCCTTTGTCTAAAGACACTTTCATGTATCTAAGAGGAAGATTAAGGTCATAAATGCAGCAGCATTAGACTTACATAGTGTTATGGTAGCTCCAGAGTCTTACAATAGAGTTACAAACTCAAACAACACAGCTCTGGACTCATACAATAGAGTTATGGATTACATCAGGTAGTTACGAATTTCAATAGTCTAGCTACAAATTTCAACACTCCAACTATGGATTTCATCAGTTCAACGATGGATTTTGGTAGGGTAGCTATAGATTATAGTCTGGGTATGGATTTCATCAAGGTAGCTACGGATTTCAATAGTTTAGCTACAGAATCCATCAGCAGAGCTACAGACTTTAGTAACGAATCTCCGAATATACATAAAAAAAGTGAAGAAGCATTTGGGAAGCTAAAAAGAAGTTATAAAGAGGTTTTGAAGATTGAGAAAAGTCCAGTTGATCATGGTAGGAAGGTGAAAAATAAAGGGGAGTGTTAAAATATTATTATTTCTGACCTACCTAACTCCCCAACTAGCTCCAAAAATTGACAATTGCAGGAATTAAATGTAGCCCCTTTCAAATTTGAAATTTGGAGCTCTTTTGATTCGTTGGGGGGAAAATCTATGAAGTAGTTGAGTAGTCAAAAAGAAAAAGAGAATAAAATGAAACTTTTATTAAATGAAGCATCAGTAGTAGCAGTGTAAAGAGAACAAAGTAGCAGAAAAAGGTGATTTTTGGATCGCAATAGTAGCTGAAGAGAAAAAGAGCAGCAACTTGAAAAGGAAAACAGAGCAAGGGAGAGAACAACATTATAGATTTGAATAGAATAGAGCTATGGAGAAGACCAACACTCCGTAGCAAAGAAGAGAGCAGCAGAATAGGGAAAAATAGAGTAGTTGTAGTCTACAAGTAAAAACATAGAGCAACACCAAGATATATGCATTTTATTGATAGCAGTCAAAGAGAACAAAGAAAGTCCTTTTGAGGTTATTTTGTGAGTTATTTCTATACAGTTGTAGTTGTGATTGTAGAAGGAATTTTTCAAATTTATATATATGAAAATTTTAATTGTTTGTTACTACATTCTCTTCCCCTCTCTTGTTTCAATTTTTTGTTGTCCACATGGACCTTTCAACTTTGGTGTAATTTTCCTACATATACTTTTAGCTTTTTCTCTCTCTTCTATAGCCATTAGTGCCATAAGCATTTCCAGCATATCTTTATTACCAACGCCACCATCCAATCCCCTATCTTGATTTTCCTTGGCCCTGATGGATGCAGCCCTGCCCAATTTGCTTGTTAAGACTCAAGAGACACTGTGAATCGACAACTATGAGACAAAAGATAAGTATGTTGAACAGAGTGAGACCAATATGCTTTTAGATTTTTTTGTGAAGCTTGCAACCACCTAAATGGTGAAATTGTCCTTACAGGGTGGATGTAGAGCTCAATAAAAAGATATTTTACTCAACCCATTGAAAATTATTAAAAATAAAAAATTGCTTTGGAATGTAGTGGCACAGAAGCAAATGACACGGTGGCTTTGGTAACTGGTAGATGAGATTTCAATTAATTTTGCAATAATTTGAATAAAAAATATGCTCTCTTGGATTGAAGTGGATTGTTGTCATAACAAATCCATTAGAACTTAATGCTTGGTTAGTACCTTGTTTGTTGCCCATTGCAGGGGTTAAATTTAATAATCGTTTAGGCATTTTTGAAATTTTTACTTGTAAAATACACTTAAAAAATAATTTGGAACGTATTAATAGATGGGTAAAATTTTATGCAAACTGTCATTATGACTTTTAAAATAAAAAAGTGCTCGTTTCATATTATAAGGTAGGTGCCAAGTGGATCGTGCCAGTGGTAGCGTAGAACCTTCAGCTATAGCCTACACCAATGATCGGATGGGTCCGGATCGCAGCCTAACCCTACTGCTCACTTGGAAGTTGGCAGTGGGCACCCACAATTTACAAATTAATTTGGTAGGATGTAATTAATTTTTTAAGCCTTAGACAAATGCCTACACGTCGTGATGCTACGGACGGCTGCCAATGCCTTCCTAGATGATTCGAGGAGGATTTTGATATCTTCCTAGCATTAATGCATATCTATTATCAATTTATCAGTGATCACATTGTATCACTGTATCACGATTTACCAATGACAAGTTGACAACCATTATTGGCCACATCTCATGTGTCCTACGTAGTGTGCATCAATAGGCTGAGACATGGAAATTGGAAATTAGTCACTAATGAGTCACGACATATGAGTGAACAAAGATAAATAAAAACAATGCAGCGTGGACAAAAGAGAGATATGAGGAAGGAGGAAAGAAGTTATACAGAATCGGAGATTCGAAAGGAGGGATATTGTAGCTAGGTAGGTGCCTAATGTGTGTAAAAAAGAATTAAAAACATTGTTAGTGTTAATGTTTGTTCCTTTGAACTTTACCCATAGTCGACCATTGGGGATAACATGATGTACCTATAGGCTGCAGCTAGCTTAGTGACGTCTGAGTGAAGAAGACTGTTGGAGGACAGAGGTGGCATTTGGTGGATGAGAGAGAGAATAGGCTAAGTTTGTACCTCTAAGGAAGAACACATGCAGTTGTGTTCTACATTATGCATAGGCTAGAAGGTTGAAAAGAAGGAAACATTGACAACGTTGATCAAACTCAAGTCTTGAGTGTTAAGGTGGCAGCACTACAAGAAAGAACACAATCTAACTTGTTGGTAGGTGTTAAAGAAGCTTGGCGTAATACCAGTCCCACCATGATTGAGGGAGGAGTCGAGGACAACTCGACGGTGCATCCTTGCAGTCTACAGGTTTGGGCTTTGGAATTTTGATTGTCTTTATATTGTGTAACTGTGTTTTACCATTCCTCTAGGTTTGAGCAATGCAGACTAGTAGCCATAGACTGGTAGTGGTTGTTTCAACTTTCAAACACCTGATGCCCTATCCAACTATGAATGAAGTCTCCAATGGTGTTCACTACATAGTTTCAGCCTTCATGGATGTTATGCACTACCCAAATTAAAAATTCAAATATCCATTGTTTTAAATTCATCTTTTTCTGTAATCTATGTGAAAAAACACAATTGCCATGTAGAGCATTACTACATTCTTCCATCTAAATTTTTATTTACATTATTGTTAAATGGCATGCTATTTAAATTAGTAGCTTCAAAAATTACCCTGGTATATTTCGCAGCTTCACACAAAGACCGCTTAAGATATTAAATCTATCTCATTCAAAACATGATAAAAACATTTAGAAACTATCAGAATTGTGTCCTTTAAAATAAATTCTTCATTCTATCATGTATTATTAATCTTCAACCTTGCCTCTCCTTAAAATTGATTGTATTTGATAACTAAGAACATTATGTACCACATACGTTTTTTAAACTTACGTAAAAATCTATCCGATTGCTATGTTGTAAATAAACTATAGTTATGGATGCCAAAACTACATATATGTGCACAAAATTAGACCACAAAACTAGAAAATTTGAGTAGCCGAGCTAAAATTACAGGCACACATAGTGATGGTAAAAAATAGGTTTAGAGACAACCACATTCACTTCATCCATATAAATAGACATAAAAAACATTATGGATAATGATGAGAATATTTAAAAATTATTTATTTTATGTTATTCTAGAAAACTTTGTCATGGATTAATTGACAATTCACGTTTTTATGAGTTATAACCCTTAAGTTTCCAATTCTTTAATTCAAAGAGTGACCTAATACATTTCAACTAATATAGCATTTTAAATCTATTTATGAAACTCATAGGGCCAAAAAATAAGTTCAAATATTTATATATAGCAGTCAAAAGGAGTAACTCAAAGTAATATCTTGTATAATATATATTTTTTTAAATTATTTTTATAATTTATAGATTTTATGTTTCCATAATTTATAAGTAGAAAATTGGTATTTGGATAAACTATCTGAATTTTTTATGGATCCTTAAAATCATCGCCACTTATAATTTGTCATTTAAAAATATAAAAAATAAAAATCTTAATGATAAATTAAAGAGCACAGAAATAATAAATTATAAATAATGATTTGAATTATTAATAAAAATCCACACAATTTATTCAAAAATCAATTTTCTATTTCTAAAAAGTTGTTGGTCAGTTTTTGTTTTTTTTAAATTATCAAATTGTATATACAATTACCCTTATTTATTTGGTATTTCAGAGGATAACTTGTTACAGCGATGAGAAGGTGATATATAAATGTTGCACATATATCACACATTGCTAAGATCTGCATACTAATTAGAACTTAATTTTCTGAAGTATAATGTTATGTGATTTATCAAATAGTCTTATGGATCGCTTGTGCTATTACTTTTGGTTCTCTGGGTCATTTTGTTTTTTGGGCTAGTGTCTTGGTTTTAGGAGTGTGGACACATTACAATCCTATATGACAAATTATTTATGTTAACATTAATTTTATTTTTTTGGGAGACAATTTCTCATTTTTATTGACATGGTCAAATCGACACCCCTTTTCTTCTATGGATGAAGCTTACTTTGTAGTCTTTAATTCTAATCTAAGTCTTTGTACTTTCACATTACTCAATGCATATATATTTAGTATTTCTCAAATTGTCAAACCCACTTAGCCTGTGAGTCATGCATCCAATTTGACACAAAAATATCATGGAATAACACATGTTTTCTTCTCAAACACGGCAGTTGAGATTAATTATCATTTTTTCTTTATAGAGGTTTATTTGTAACAATTAATGCTAATAATTTATGAAGTTTATATAGTTACATCTAATTTTTTATTTTTTATTATTTGGTTTGTATAGGTACTATAAAAAAAATGTCTCAAAATAAAAAGAACCAATCTTTAATTAGGAAGTTTTTTGCATGGTCTGGAATCTCCAAAGCTTCATCACAAGAGGATCATAATTTTGATTTAAATGAAGACTTAAATATATTGGGGTGTGATGATGAGTATGGTGAAGGATTTGAAGAGGGGGAAGCTTCAACACAATTAAAAAAAGGGCTAAAGTAAATAGAGTGTTTAGAGATAAATGGAAAGTAAAATTTAAGTGGTTAAAGTGTACAATGCATGAAGAAAAAACAGTCATGAAATGCATATATTGTGAAGAATACAAGTCTGTGGGACCATGGGGCACGGGAACTAGTTGTACTACTTTGCAACATAATGCAATAGTTACTCATACAAATTCAAACATCCATAAAATTTTACAAGCAAAATGGATATGTGAAAATGAAAAGAAAGCAAAATCAATTACAAGACACATTGTAAGCATTGATAACACCAATAAGAAAAGAATCATCACAACCATGAAATTAGTTTATTGGGTTGTGCAAGAAGACTTACCCCTCTCAAAATATGAGTCCATTTGCTCTCTTGAAATGCATTTAGAAACACCAAACATGCTGAAAAATTGGGACTATAAATCATATGGTTGCAAATAATTTACTTTTTTCCATATCTAAGTATCTTGAAAAGAGACAGTGCAAAAATGTTAGATAGTCCATTGTTCTCATTGATGTTGGATGAAAGTACAAATTGAAAACTAGAGAAACACCTTGTGGTTTATGCTACTTTTCTAGAATCAAAAGAGTTAGGACCACCTATTTCACAATTATTAAAGCTCATAAATTTGTGTGATGGAAGAGGGAAAACAATATATGATGCAATATGTGTTCTGAAGAAAGAAAGGGGTCTTTCAAATAAAAAATTGATAGCAGTTTTTACAAATGGTGATTCATCAATGGTGGGGAGTGAAAATGGATTTGTTACTATTTTAAAAAAAGATGTACGCAATCTTATATGTATTCATTGTATTGTTCATCGTGAGGCTTTAGCTGCATCAAACGCTGCTAAAAATTTACATGAATTGATGTTTGTTGAAAAGTTGGCAAATAAGGTATATTCTTGGGTCCAAAATTCTACTAAAAGATATAATGAACTTATTGCTCTTCAAGAACTCACGTAACTCGAAACACTTCAAGCTCTCAAATTCATAGAGTTAGATGGCTCTCAAGAGGATAGGTTATTGAAAGGCTTATTGTGTTGATGCCTCCATTGTTGACTTCACGAAAAAATGAGAAAATAGACTCATGGTATGATAAGGCTAGGATATTCTCAGTATAATTTTTCTTACATATGCTTGCAGATGTATTATGTGAACTAAACAAGTTGAATAAGAAATTTCAAGCAGAGATTGTGGATGTCACATCTTTAGGGGCAGCCATAGATTCTACTATACAGAGTTTAAGTAAGTAGTTTCTAAGGTCTGACACTTTTGTAAATAGTACAAGTTACTTGTCTAAATTTTTAGAGAGCTCTAAATATGGTTATTTAAATATTATTGATCAAGATTAACACATTCATAGGCATGAATTACAATTTGTGGCAATTCTAAATGTGTGTGATGATTATGTTGATGCACCAAAATAGAGAATGCAAATTGATGGGTCACTAGAGAGCTGCAAAAATCTTACTAAAGAATATGTTCAAAAACTTGTAAATTATTTAAATAAAAGATTCTCAGATCTTTCATTTTTCAATTTTATAAAGTTGTTTAGCGCTTGTCACTATTCAAAAGATGCACATACTAGAGAAAAAAATTCAAAGCAATGGCTTCTTAAAAATTTTGAACACTTGCAATATATTTTGTGTGAGGGAGAAAAGTCTTTATTTGGTTTTGAAGGTTGTTTAAAAGAGTTGTATAATTTTGTTAATACTCTTCGCTTTAGTTGTGAAGGATTCTGCATGAAGGAAGCTTGGAGGGTTTTTTGTGCTACAGATTCACATACAAGTTTTCTAAATATGACAAAACTATGGCAAGCAATACTTACCCTTCTAGCAAGTACAGTGGCATGTGAGAGAGGATTTTCAAGACAAAATATAATAAAAGATATACGAAGAACAAAACTCTCATTTGATACATTGGATGCCTTGATGTGAGTTGATATATCAATGTTGAATTGGAACAGGGTTTATGAAATTTGGAAAGATGTCAAACAAAGAAGGATTTAAAATATCTTAGAAAGATGTGGACATATTTATAATGGTATTGTATTTCATATGAGCCAATGAACACTCGAGCTTTTGCTTACACTAATTTTTTAATGGTACTTTCTCAAGTCAAAATTGGTGGATATACATTTGGTTTTTTTGAAGATATAAATTTGAATTTTTTAAAGATATACATAGATTTATTTTGTAAGGATGGAACTAGTGCCTTGGCAAATCCATTCTAGAGTTGTATTCTACAATTAAAGTTATCCTCATATCATATTTCCAACATGTATTTTGAGTCTATTTCACCAAGAATCTTCTCCCAAATAACATTTGGAATATCTTGACTTTCTATTGTTGGTTTCAAATAATATGTTGCAAGATTTTAAGTGCATTCATAGATCTAACTTATGAAACATTGAATTGAAATTGTCAAGCATTGAATATATTTGAAAAAATTGTGACTACGACCATGACTATCTAGGGGATTGGATTGAAATAGATGTGTTAGAATTTTACCATATATAGTTGTGCATATATATAGTCCTAAATGTTTCCATATATGATATTCAAAGTTGTATATATCCATGTTTCAATACATTTGTGGTGGTTTATTCCCCTGAATAATTTTTGTTGTATGTTTAACTTCAATGCGAATAGTAATTAGCTCACCATTTTATGAATTTTCAGGTTTGTGTCTAATTATTCTTCATTTACAATTCAGGGGGAGTAATACTTCAAAATTCTTTTGGTTTTCTCCTCCAAGAAAGAATTTGATAAAGAAAAGAGAACAAATTGTACTATCTGTCTTCTTCTTCAATGCTATAGAATGATTATTTTGATGAGTGGGTTTGTGTTTTGTTGACGCTTTATTAATCAAACAAATGCCCGTGTACCAGATAAAAAGCATCTTGTTGCTACTTGTTTTTAGCCTCTTCATCTTGATGCTTTTATTGGATTTATGCTAGCATAATTGTGTTTTAATCTCACACAGGGAATTGATTGCTCTTCTTATTCTTTCTATGCTTTTCAAATATCGAGTTGGGTTTCTTGTTATTGATTGACAAAGTTTATTTGGTCGTACAAGCCATATTTCTTTGACAACATTGATTTGTTTTAGTTGGGTCGACACTTGGTCAAATCCCATCTGTTGTTAGTTTTCATTGGCATAACATTATGTCTGATCAGATCCTTTATGTTGGAAAGGACCATTGTTTGGGTTATTGACCAAGAAAATTTACCCAAGCTCCTCTTAATGTGGATAACATTGGTCATTTTTGTTTTGATCCCCTACCGTGGTCTCCATCTTACCGCAAGTTCTGTGCAAATACTTATTTACTCAGTGTTGGTATGCACTTGGATCGGGTTTTGATTGGAAAGCAATCCATCTCTCAATTTGGTCTCAAGATTTTACCCAGATTAGACTCGAGTTGACTAGTTAACTGCACAGGGAACAAGTTTGGTCAAGATAGAGGTTGGTTTCTCAATGCACACTTTGATCGGTATAGTTAGTAGATTGTGTTATATGATTTTGGAGGGGAATCGATGGCAAGTTATTTATAAAGTCCCATGTCGACCAGCTTTGGGCAGTTGAAAAGAGGCTCCAGGTTTGCATGGGCTATAACAGATGTTCATGGAAAGTCAGTGACACTTTGGGCAGGGCGCGAAAGATATTTTACTAAGATATTTTCATCACGTTGGTCTATGATAAGATTTCCCGTCACTTTCTATTGGGCCCAAATTAAATAAAAAGCAGATTCTAACCATAAATGCACATAGTTACATTGGAGCTACAACCAGATATTTGCTTGAACGCTTCCATTTGTCTCCGCATCTTCTGACCAACCACTTTCTTGTCATCGGTTTGCATAGTTTCTGGTCATTTAGTTTTGGTCAAAATAGTTGTGACTTAAGCAAGATCAGTTGAGTACATCACTTATGCACACACTACACAATTGATATGATTCCATTGGTAGTGAGCTTTGTTTGTGGCACCTTGACATAATTGTTTTTCTCTTGTTGCACTTGAAAATCAATAAATATTTCCCTAAAACATTCTCATGCAGTGCTAATGATAAATTTCAGCTGCAATTCGAGTGAATGATGCTAGCAAGGAAAAAGTTATATTGTAGTGTTCCATATATTGAAAATGAAATGTTAAGGTTTGTTGATATATGTTTGTTGAAGTTCACCATCAAATGAAGTATGTTCTCACCTGATGATTGTAATATGCATGCAAAAAGAAAAACCAAATTTGTATATTAAGAGTCCCAGTACCACCAGGGCCATCACTGCATAAAAATAGAAGACAGAAGTGCAAATTGTTGTGTGCGACAACGGATCTGTGACAACCAAGGTATTTTAAATATATATATTTTTTGTATATTTTTGTTGTGTGCAATCATAAAAATATATATTTTTGTATTTATATGAAAATTCTGGAAGTAAAAAATGAGAAATGAACATCATAAGCAAGGTAACATTAGTTTAAAAACTGTCACAAAAAAAAAATTCTTGATGGGTAAGGGTGACCGTCAAATTTAACTCCTGCTACGCAGTGAATAAAAATTAATTTGATGCTCGAAACGCCCTGCGGACATCGGAGAAATGTTGCTTGCAATTCAGAAACGTTGCAGGAGCAAAAAGAAATGTGATGGGTCTGCAGCAACGCCAGTTCACGTTGCGGTTTTCATTTCGTGCGTTTTAACGTGCAACGTGGCTCTCCCATCACGTTTTTGGCAACATACGGTGTGTGAACTGAGATCTAGTATATAGTATATGCTACATTCTAACTATCTGTGTATACCACTAATGAATGTCATCGTTTTGTTTCTCTCTTTTGTGTCTTTCTTCTCTTCAATCTCAAACAATAGCAAAGTCATAAGAGTCAAAAAGATGCATATAAAAAAATTGAATGTTTTCATTAAATCTTTGTTGTTTTAGACTTCACTGTCTTCTTTCTTTTTTTATTCATTTATGTGTCTATCATGTAACTAACATTTATCTGGTTTACTAATAGGGTATGGGCACACCTCTTGGAAAATTGGCTTTGTACACTGCACTGGGTGGCATTCGTACTTCAGCGGTATGGAAGCATAAATTGTCTTTGGTTAGATTTTTCCCATATCATGTCAGGAGTGTTGATTCTTAATCCCTGGAAAGAAGAATTAGCTGCACCTCTGCTTGAGAAGTGTGAATTTTGATATGGAACTTATATGATATGTATTCTAAAGCTACCTTGGTTTAATTCCATAAAGAATTTATGACTGACAGAAGAGGTTAACTCAGCCGGTACTAAACATATCTTTTGTCTTGCAAATGGTTGCTTCTGTTTTCTTCTGGTGGTATATGGACAGTGTCTTCCGGTTACAATTGATGTGGGAACAAACAACGAGAAACTGTTAAATGATGAATTTTACATTGGACTGCGACAAAAGCGTGTTACTGGCCAGGTTTCTTCTTATTGCTCAACAATTTACATGTTTATTTACTCCAGCGCTTAGGGATGGCATATGATGTTAGCTAATAATCAAAATTTCTGCCTTACAGGGATATTATGACCTTCATGAGTTCATGTCTGCTGTCAAAGAAAATTATGGGGAAAAAGTCCCCGTCCAGGTTGGTTGCCGGAAAATTGTTTTGCCTAGAAATTTCAATTGATAATTTGATAATATTGTCACATTGGTGTGCCTACAAGGCTTAAGCAATATGTTCTTCATGTATCGTTATTCCAAGTTTTCTTTCTAGCTTTTTGTTCACTGTAAAACAAGAAATTTCTAGCCAGCTATGCCAACCATGCAGGAAGACAAGAAATGTCTACATCATCAAAACAATTCATGTAATTTCATAAATTAAGTTGACTTGCACTCAAGTTTGGAATCTGCTAAACGTATTTCTAAAAGCTGAAATATAAAAATTTGAGGCTGGAATAACAAACTATATTTTCTCAAAACAGTTTGAAGACTTCACTACTCACAACGCCTTAGAGTTGCTGCACAACTCATCCTTTTTTTAATGATGATATTCAGGTATAATTGCAATCATTGGTAATTTCGGTTTTTCTGTAATTCAACCTATGTAACAAATGTAGTATTTGTCAGCACTATGAAAAATTATTCAAATACTGTGATCTACTTTTGTTGTGAGTCCACAATTACATCTATGATGGAATTTAAGGATGGCATTGGGCAATTTCTAGGTTGTTTTGAAGCACTAAAGGCACAGCTGCAACGGTGCTTGTACGGTTGGTTGCATCATTCAAGGTGACCGGTAGGACATTGGCTGATCAACCTTTTTCCTTGGAGCTGGAGAGGACAATTACTAAGTCAGGACTTGTTTCAAGATTTTATGCAAGGTGGTGATCAACATTCTTTTAAAGCTTGTATAGAGCCATCAATACGATTTAACAATGAATCTATCTTCCAAAATTGTATAGCCAAGCATCCAGAACTTGGTTTGCCTTATTTTTTGGCTCAAACTTCGGATTATGTTGTGTTTGTCCTCTGAAGTTGACACTTTGTGTTGAGATTACCTAACCGTATAGTACCTGATTAAAGCTTTTACTAAGACTAATGTAAGATAACTTTATTTTAATGTAAATGATTATAAGATTATTAACTTCAGGAAACTGCAATACTATGGACATGAGTGTCACTTGCCCCACTTAATCTTGCTTAATCTAGTGTCCTCTAATGGTTGGGGCTTTCCTTTTTCCCACATCTTTTTAATTTTTAATATATTCTCAACTGTCCTGCCCTCCCCCATGAACAATGATATATTATTTTTGGAATTTTTCAATTAACATTGATTCTTTCTTCTTTCTGCACAAAAAATGCTATTCATGCTCTGGACCATTTATATAATTGAATGAATTAAACCTATGGTTATATTGTTTTAACAATGATACATGCTTTGGCCTGTAATTACTTGTCATGTTGTATTTAAGCCTAGAAATTCTAAATAAACTTACCCATATAGATTTTTTTAACTTAGCATCGTCCAGGATATAATTGTCCAGAAACTTTTCAAATCTTGCAATTATAAATATGCTTGATTCCCCAAAGTTCTCATCATAGACTATTATTAAAAATCTGTGCGCGCAGGAACAGGTATTGCAGAGCTCATAGCCCTTGAAATGACAAACAGGGATGTTTAATTTAAATGTTCTTTTTGAATGTTTTTTGTTTTCTTGGCGAAGAAATTCAAGAGGTTAATTCTATGTTTTCAGAGTAACAAGTCACTAGAGGAGGCTCGCGAGAAAATATGGTTGATCGACTCAACGGTATAACACTCTCTCCTACTCAGTTGGAATCTAGTAACTTGATATGAATGTACAGTGTGCATTAATATGTTTCATATCCGCATTTTTCGGGTTCTATTTAACAGTCAAGAAATCTAAGGCATACACCATAACATAATTCAGATGCAAACACAACCATGCATCAGGGTATTAGGTTTACTTTGTAGCACAAAAAAATTAGCAGTGTTTTAAGGTAACTTGTTTGTCTTACAGAAACTCATAGTGAAGTCAAGAATGGAGTACCTTCAACACTTCAACAAGGCATGGGCACATGAGCATGAACCCCACAAAGAACTCTTGGATGCTGTGAAGGTTTTATTTTGAGATATAAAACATGCTTTTTGAATGGCAATTCATGGAACTTTTGTTTGTTAGTTTGTTATAGATATACACAAGGTTATCGGTTTGTTTTTGGTTTTGCTGCGGGTTCGAAGAACTTGGTTCATCGGTACGGCGATTTTTTTTTACCTTGAGTTCGTTATTGGGTTCATCCGTACAAAAAATATATAAAAAAATAAAAAATATAGAAATTCTACCCTGATACATAGGAAATTAGTGTCATTGTCATTAACCACTAAACAGATAGAGATAAATGAGTCAAATCATAAATGAATCATGATAAGTTGATAATTTTAAAATCATAAATGATAACTATAACTATAAGTACAGCCATTAATGAATAATAATTAAACAAAAATGATAAGATGATAAATGAAAATCATATATATTAAAATAAGAGTATCTATTATTAAATATCAAGATTCACCTAGAAAAAATTATCATGTGGGTGTAATTAATTACAAGATACATCAAAGTTCAAAGTTCAAACTATAAAAGTCAATTTTCATAGTCATATTGATATTGCTCTTCATCGAAAGCATCAACATCATCATGATGTTGTGGTTCATTAGAAGTAGAACCACATGGACTATCTGCACTACCACTCCTGCTAGCTACGTTTTGTGTCCTCGAACCTGAAGGACTGCCTGTGTCATCTAATGAGAAGCGGGATATGCAAGCATCCAAGTCAACAACCTCTGGATCTATATCCCAATGCTTTGACATCCCCTCGTACTCTAGGTTCTTGTGTGATAGAAGACGCAAATTAGAGTGTACGTAGACCAACTCCTCGGCCTTTTTAGCTGTGAGCTTGTTGCGCTTTTGTGAGTGAATGGAGTTATATGTGCTCCAATTCCGCTCACAAGAAGATGAACTTGCAGCATATATTCAAATTTAAACATAAATTTAAAAATTTTAAAAGAAAAAGAAAAACTTAAATAATAAATTTAAAAACTTAAAAAATACAAAACTTACATGTGACAAGATCTTGATTGAAAGAGGTTGGAGGTTCGGTGATCCTTGGCCATGAAGGTACCACCACATAGGACCATCCTTCTTGTATTTGTCCTGAAGAGCACCAAGACTATGACCTCGAGAGGTAATGAAAGCCCCAAACTCATTTGTAACCAAGTTTTCTATTTCAGGATCAAAGAATATCCTAGACATTGTCAATTTGTACCCTTCAGCGACTTCGACATCCCTATATGGTGGCACCCTCCTCGGCAAAGAAAGGATCTCCGGGCTATAGAAATGAGGAGTCAATGCAAAGGCAAGGAGATGTAGCGGCGTGGTCATTTTGTTCCACCACTCAACCAAGATAGAATGCACTTGTTTGAAAAATTTCTCCTCAAGATCTTGCTCTTTTTCATTAATGATGAATTTTATTTTCTCAATCATTGAGTCTATGCCATCATATATTTCTCCCAAACATGGTTGATCCATGTCAGCAAAACGGATCATACTCATGATGGGCTCAGTGAAGCTCAATAAATAATCTACATGGGCCCACTAATCAACATCTAGGATCAAGTTTGTCACTCTTTAGGCCCACTCTTTGATCGCCTCCCTCCATACACCCCGCAAGTTGCTAATGACCATATTGCTAAGTGCTTGTCGCACTAGTACAAGTCGTCTCAAGACGATTGTGTGAGAAGCAAATCTAGTCGAAGCAACTTATTACAAAAATAAATTATTAATAATAATATAGTTATACAAGTATGAAGTACTAGTTTAAAAAATAAAAAAGTTATAATTTTAAAACAAAAATAAGAATACCTTCAACAAGTCCAATGTCGAGAAGGATCTGAAAATGGCTTGAGAGTGTTGATGGTTGATGACAAATATTTGAATTTGCTCAGCTTCATCATACGCTTGTTTGATCCAGTCAATTTGCTTCCCCATCTTTTGCAACATGAGGTTGATTGAGTGGACAGCACAAGGTGTCCAAAAAATGTGTCCATATCTCGCCTCCACCAACATCCCTGCAACATTGCAATTTTTGGCATTATCCATTATAACTTAGATAACATTTTCAGGTCCAACTACCTCAATGGATTCGATGAAGATGTTGGAAATGAACTCCGCATCCTTCACACACCCCTCACAATCAATGGCCTTCAAAAACATTGCCCCTTTAGTGCATATTGCAAGCACATTGATCAAATGCCTATTTCTTGCATCTTTCCATCCATCAAAAACGATGGAGACCCCTGTTTCAGCGTATGAATCAAGCACATTAATCAAAGGCCTATTTATTGCATCTTTCCATCCATCATAAACGATGGAGACCCCTGTTTCAATGGATTCGATGAAGATGTTGGAAATGAACTCCGCATCCTTCACACACCCCTCACAATCAATGGCCTTCAAAAACATTGCCCCTTTAGGGCATATTGCAAGCACATTGATCAAAGGCCCATTTCTTGCATCTTTCCATCCATCAAAATGATGGAGACCCCTGTTTTAGCGTATGAATCTCTGATTGGCTTCAAAGAATCTTCAACAGTTTTTCTCTCTTTCGCCAATAAAGTGGTGCGGACTTTTTCAAACCCTGGGCCTTTGTAATCTTTTAGGGCCTTATTGATTGCTCTCACCATTTCTTGCCAATATGGTGATCGAACCACATTGAAAGACAATCCATTTGCATATATGCATCGTGTAATTTTTTAATCTGCAATCTCCCTGCTCTCATTTTGAAAAGACCTATCCAATGGTCCTCTTGTTCTTTTGTTTGTAACTGGAAGAGAAGCCTCTTCTTGCATAGGGGTTGCTCCCAAAAATGGATGTCTTCCAACAGGCACAACCAGAGAACCACCAATAGAACTTGGGGAAACAGGGAGCTTCCCTGATCCCTTGCCTTTCTTTGCTAGAGGGTGACAGAGTCTCATGGCATGTGCAGCATCTGCATCTTCTTGTTCCTTAATGAATTCAAGGATTTTTGAATGTGGCAATGGAGAGTTAGTCTTCCCCGTGCAAAATTTGATTCCGCGTTCAAGAATGTGACATAAATGCGCTTTCACCGTAAGATATGAGCTTGTGAACTGAGAATCACAAATATTGCATTTCCAAATATAGGCCCCACCGCCTGAAACTTGGTCTACCAGTGTTGTATATTCCACAATGGTGTGTCAAGTCCATTTTGTGTTGCTTTTGGCCGTTGGAGGAAGAGCTATGAGACATTGTTGATTGTAGTAATAGACTAATAGTATATATAACTAAAAGTAAAAAAACAAAAACAAAATTAAAAAAAAATCAAAACAAACCCTAGGGCAGCAGCTAGAAACTAGTACAAATTTAAAAAATGACAAAATAAATAAAATAAAACAATATAAACCTAAGAAACTTACCTTGATAGCAAATGGCTCCTCAATCACTGTAGGCAAATGACTAGAATGATGCTTGATGAAGATTCAAACCTGCAGTAGCAATGGAGTTGAAGCATGCAATGAGAAATTTAGAAAAATAAGAAGCAAGTGTTTTTCCTTTTGTCACTTTATTCTTCTCATTTGTGTTGACATATGCTTTTGTTTTTGTCTTTTAGGGTTAAGTAAGGTGTTTTTTATTATTTCAATGCAGTGGGTTTGGTGAAAAGGAAAAAAAAATTAAAAAAAACATTTTTCGCAGCGTTTGGGCATCGGTGACTGCGGGTGCGTATCCCCAATGCCCAGGGTTCGCCCCTGGGCACCCGAGTGCATTGGGGGTTCTTCTAGGAGGGCAACCCAAGTGCGTTGGGGCTACGCACCAAACCTTGCACCAGCACCAGGTTCGCACCTGGCTCCCAAACACATTCCCGGGGCCACCAACCGGTAACGTTGGATATACAATATAATGAAGAGCATTTTGTAAGACTGGTTTCAAGAAGTGATTTTATATATGTTCTGTCTATGTTATCGATACGGATATGGGTACAAATATGGGTACAAGAATCGGATACCAAGATACGGGGATTTTTTTTAGGGGGGTTTGGATACGTTTGGATATGGCCGTACAAAAATATATATATAAATAAAAATATAAAAATATAGACATATAAGCAAAATTAACCACATAATAGGCATAGAGGAAACAAAATAAGTTAAATAAAAACTTCAATATGATATCCATAGCTGTATTTTGAAGTCCAAGAGTGAACAAATGTGCAATGTGTTAGGAGGTGAAGTGAATATCTAGACTTCCAACAATTGTAATGGTATGACATCTTGTACTTGGAAATATCATTTGCGGTACGACAAGCCATCCAGCATGAGGGGGGTTGCATGGGGGGGTTGTTTAAGCCCCCCCTGCCCAAGGGTTCAGGGGCGGAGCCCCCAAAAAACATTTTACGCATTTTTTGATAAAATGTGTGTGAATGTTTCTTTTAGGGTTGGGAATCCACTTTAGTTTGTTTTTAATTGTATTTTGAAGTCCATGTTTGACTTTTCATTGGGCGAAATTGAAAAAAAAAAAATGTTTTTGACGTCCAAGAGCATGGGGATACACCCAGGGAGCGTCCCTAGGCTGTGGATACGCCCAAATACATCGAATACGCTTGGATATGTCACCCAGACGTATCTGGGTGTATCCGCAACCCAGGGACACTCATTGGGCGTATCCCCGTGCTCCCGTATCCTGGGGCGTATTCGATAACGTAGTGTTCTGTCAATTAAGCGAGCAACTCTAAACTTTAACATGTGATTCATGCACTCAAGCTGACAATACTGATTGGTGCATCAGGTGTTGGAAAAACATTCACAAAAAAAGTAATTGAGGCTGTTTCCTATTATAATAAGTTACACTGGCATTTTTCCCATTCCCTCTTCATAACCGGAAAAAAATAAAAAATAAAAAATGTCTTGATATTTCTTGTCACTGTGCCAGTTCAGGCTTGTTTATGCCTTTGTTCTTAGTTTAATATTTCACTAAGTCGAGGAGTTAAAATTACACTTGTAGATCAAATAGGGTTAGTGGTGCTTATCTGGAACTGGGGCTTTGCAGAAACCTATTATTCTGGCTCTCTCAAATTCAACTAATCAGTCTGAAGGCACTGTAGAGGAGGCCTACACTTGGGAGTCAGGTATGGATGTATTCTAACGCAAAATTGGAAAGAAGATTTTTGAGTTAATTCTGATGTTTTGACATTGAGATGCAAAAGCCTTTATCATGTGTGGACATTTTCATTAATGTCGAGTCAAATGAACGAAACACCGCTGGCAGTTACAGTGAAGCTAGTAGAATCATAAAGGGAGAAAAAGATAAGTGGTTCTATGACATATTTGATTTCTATTTTACTGGAATAATTTACCTTATGATGAAGTGTCCTGCAGGTGCATGCAATCTTTGCCAGTGGGAGTCCATTTGATCCTGTAACGCTGCATGGAAGACCTTTACTGCTGGACAGGTTTTACACAATTTTACATTACAACGTCTAAGAATCCTAGAATAAAATCGTCATAAAACTTGAACCCTGATTATATTTGTAATATTACTAGATAGTGTTTTTACATATTTATGATTCTCCCAGAAGGTTCAATTAGATAATTAGGATAATGACCTTTCACTGATATATGACTACACAGAGCTTAACTTTTAATCTGTCATGCAAGAATCAGCTCTGTTATTTCCTTTTTTGGATAATATACAGTGACGTGATTTTATCAGTTTCCAAGTTGTTTAGGAAATGCTGGGGATCATTCAAGGAGTTTCTCCGAGTATTCACAACTCCCTGCTTCCTTTGTTTATTTTGCAGTCCAACAATGCGGTGTGTATTTATTCAATTAACTGGTAAACAACGGAGTAGGATTGCAAAATGGAAAAGGAAATAAAATTTTTGGAAGCTCAGTAGTTTTTTATGCGGGCTTTACCTTTTGGTCTCTCTTTTGTTCCTTAGCAAAAAGCTATAGAAGATCAGGAAGATCAAAGAACAAAATACCGGACCTTTGTTGCTCTCTCAAGAATTCTAGCTGTTTCTATGGTAGATTCTTTTTCCTTTTTGTTACATAAATTAGGGACTATACATTAGTCTGAAAAATGAAATTTGCATGTTGGTCTTTACAGATATGCTCACCGTGCATGTTTTTCTACACAGCTAATGAAAATGTTTCATGTTCTATTTCAGGCTTGGGCACACACCTTCATCCAGCAAATTTGGTGGTGTTTTATGAAAGTTGCTTGTACAATCCAATGTATAGGAGTTACAGATAAAGTTAAGAGTCCGTTTTATTGTGTCAAATACAAGGGTTATTTCTATATGTGCTGCAATAAACATGTATAAGCCTAGGTCTGAAATTTATCAGAGCCCTTCTGATCATGCCGGATCTAAGTGGTGACTAAATTGTATATTTTATTTCTCTTACAATATTTATATTTTTAAAATTCTCTTCAAAGCATTCTTCGTTGCCTGGACTGCACCATGGGGGCCTATATTTGCTTTGATAGTTTACTTTTACTTAGGAAATTATTCACAAGTACATCAACAATTAAGATCTCGTGAATAGAGAAAATTAGAATTAAAAAACTGTTAGAAAATTAACATAAGAAAGCTAAGAATCCCCATGAAAGTCTACTAACATGGAAATGAGACCTTCATCACAGGAAGTGTCATGGGCATTAGGAATTCTTATAGGCTTGAGGTGGCTGATGTTGCATTTTGTTTCAATCTACATGCGCCAACCCTTGTTGGATTCCACAAGTGGGGGTGGGGGTCTTATATGCCAAATATGTGTCCAGCTTGGCTGCAACCTAAAAAAAATAACCTTTACCTTTTACACATTGATAGCAGGGACAACCTTAACCTTTTTTGTTTTGATAGCAGGGTGGTCTAGGTTTATGGGTTATGGAATTATTTTGACATCCAGACTTATGGGTTACGGAATTATGTCAGACTTAAGGAAAGGGACTTAGGCCTTTAGGTATTTGCATATGCATGTGGGATTGGACTTGACACTCGAATGAGTCCTCTCCAAAGTGGCATCTACTTTAGTTCTTTATGTATAATATTTATAATTGAACTGCTGAAAAAAGACGATTGCAATATATGGAAGTAAAAACAATATTTTCGAACTTCTGTGATGTTCAAGCGTAGGAGTAGGCATTAAAATCAAACATTACTATTAAAAAACATCCAAGGTGTTTCAGTGAGACAGCCTCTGCAAGACCTCCATATGGTATTTACTAAGGGACCGTTCTTTCTAAATAATGGTTAGAAATCATTTTTTTTTCAGGTACATTTTCTTGATTTTCAGCATATTAGGGTCTTCTAAATTGGATAAAGGCATGTGTGAGATAATCCCTTGTAGATCATTCTTAAAAATTAAATAAAACTTTCTGATTTGTGGCCAACCACCCAAAACATATCTTTAGAGTAAAGTTAAAAAATAGTATACATTATGTACACATTATACCAAAAATATAAACCATAAATTCTCTGTTACAGAATAAGGATCTTGAAACAGAGGCAGGAATGGAATGGTAAGTTATTTAAGTTTGCTCATGTGAATGGCAGCTTCTGTGTTCTACCATAGCTTTTTTGGTTTAAAGTAGGTTCCCCCAACCAATTATCCTTCTACACCTTATTAAAAGTGTCATGACTGATAAACGTTCTTTTTTTTTTTCACGGGGAGAATTTTCCTTTTTGCTCGCTGAAATTTAAGCTATAGCATTACTCGATTGAGGAAGAAGGAAATATTGATTTAGAAGTTCTAATGTCAATAGTTATGAAAGTGGATACTACCTCGCTACATACATAATTATCATTGTAAGCACCACCACAAATTTCGTACTTTAATTATAACTCTCATTCTATCAAAATCCCGGATCTAGCAATCTTACATCCCCTTTCAGTGCTTAACAAGCCAAATAAATAATGATATAACCTAGGAAGATGGAATCTTTATTTCAAATACTGATGTCAAGTGAATCAAAATTGTTCAAAGTAACTTCAAACCATAGTAACAAGGTTTGAAAGGTTAAATCTTCCGCAATGCTCAGAATTTTAAAAAGGTTCAAAACTATATAACAAGCAAAATTAAGCATCTCACAAAAATAAAATCTTAAAATGATATTAAATAAATATTTCAATTCCCAATGTTCATAATATTTCAAAATTTGATACATCACACTATCATCTAGGCTTTAAAATATCAATTTAATTCTCTTCAAAATTAAAACTTTCTAAATTATATAATTTATGATCATTAATATAATTAATGATACTGCCAACATCTTGATCGAATGCATCTGCGCTACAACTATGATAAATTATTATATCCATCATAGTTCTCAAAGCAGCCAACTTGGTTAACACGCGACAAAAATGAGGGCTGATGTCAGACTTAATGTGTTGATTTGATGACTGGAGATTCATACAATAGGTTCGGCCCTCTTATAGAATTTGGGGTTTGACCAAAATCCTTGAGGTTTGGTTGAACCCTATATGGAAAAAACCAAGAAAGCACAAAGAAGGTATTGTTTATATCTCTAGAATTGTCTACTTAGCAAGTTCAATAAATGATGGGGTACAAGCATTTTAAAGCAAGATTCTCCAAGGACAAGTGAGCTTAATTCCTACTGGTTCTACTTTTAAATCAATTTGTTCTCTGGTGTTCTTGGTCTCATTTCATTATATTTTTGAATGTTATGTGAAAATGGCCTCCATATCCTCCATTCTCTTTTTCCTTCTCCTTTTTGAGTGTCCTTGCAATTAACTGAAATCCATCTCTCCCTCCCCCTGCTCCTCCCACTTCCTCTCACCCTCCCCCTCACACACTCTCTCCCTCTCGCACACACATTTAATAAGAAGGATTACTTATTTATCCTTTGGTGATTTAACTGCATTGAGATCCTCGCAAACCAACGAATTGCTCTCAGGATGCTTCTTTGTGAGACATATCTAAGCTTGGTCCGCTCTATATGAAAGACGATGACCGTGGCCCCACTCCACCTCTCTAGATGAGCAGTAGCAAAATGGAAATTACTTGGCCAAATACAAATAAATGCGGTTTGTAATATTAAAATAGCTAACATAACTTGTAAACAGATGATATCAAAGGAACCAAAAAAATTGCAAGCTTGTTGCTCATAGCAAAAAGAAGAATATTAGTAACAAGTATGGTGCTAATCAAAAGCATAATGCTAACTCCAGGTCATAGTTAGCAACGTGGGTGCTCAACCAGCCATGAAAAGCATCATCCATGCCTTTTTTTTTTTGGCTCAAAAAATACCTCCTCTGCTTGGTCTCCTTTTTACATATGAGGCTTGCTTTGGAATTCAAATTAACAAAAACTGAAATGGACTCATCAAAGTGCCCTACTTATAGACAGCCTAAAAGCAATACATTGTTTTCTGGTGGTGCCCTGAGGCCGCAGAACTTTGGAGATGGATTCTAGAGTTTCTATGAGTTCAATTGGTGTAAGGGATTTAGATGTCATTTTTTAATTTATAATTTAATATTTTCGTTTATCTCTAAACCTTAAAAGACAACAATTATTCATCAGATTGAACAGACACTGATAAAATACTATTTGAACTCTCAAAATGCCTTAAATCATTGAAATTTGAAATAATCACTCGAAACTCATCTTTGTGGCACTAATTGTCAAAGCCTTGTTTCTAGATTACAAGCTTAGAAATAATTTAGAAATGTAACAAAAGAGGATACGACAATTTTCTCATAATGTTACACCACAGTACTCCCTTTCCATTTGTGCGCACAAATCTGTTGTAGTAATAGAACTAAAGATGTACAATGCGAGAAAACATCCGAATGACACAAGGCTAGAGACTGTGCTTGCCCGAAGGGGGGAAATAACATATGAAAATAAGTTGGACTAGCAAAAGATTTATTCCCTTTTATCTTCTTCAGTCTCTTCTCCAAGACTAAAAACATCTTGTTTGAAAGAATCATCTTTTGACTTCACATTTCCACCAGTCAAAGCAATAACCTCCTCTTCATCAAAATCATTTCCAGGCTCATCAGTAAATGCATACCTGTAAATAATCATTCAGTGGCCAAGCACAAGCATTTCAATATATTTGATGCTCGAGAAGGAAGTTCATACAAATGCATCGGAAACTCTAGCCTCCCAGTTATTTGCCCTGCATAAAATACCATCTCCTCTAACTGGGACAGAATAGATTCATTTTTTTAATATGGCGATCTGGGCCTAAACACTGATTGTAAAAAACGGACAGGCTAGTGGACCATTCATCCATTCTGAAGCCGAATGCTCACAATTAAATTCAAATGGCCTAGAAATCAGCTAGTATAAAATAAATGAAGCTTACCGTGTGGCATTATGTGAAGGTGCCCACAAGCAACAAATTATGCAAAGCAGTAAAAATGCAAGTGAATTCCAGAGAGCTATAATTATCCAAGAATTTTCCCAGTTCTCGTTGAAGGGGTCTGTTATCTTGAAATAGAACTGCCAAATTGAAAACCGGCCTAAGTCATGTAATATACTAGCAGTGCTAATTGTTAGTCCTAAAGCAGCATTGGATTCAATTTTACTAAGAACATCGAAAGGAAATCAACTCTTAACATTTGGTGAAGACTAGTAATACAAGGTCCAGCGTCTACCTCGTATCCAATGAAAGCAGCAGAAAAGAGTACAGCTAATACTAAGGAATTTGTAAATTTTCTATAGAGATAAAGCTTTGCAAAACTTTTCCGCACCTGATACAACATAGTGATTAAACGCCAATTAGAGAAAGGGCCCCGACAAATTTCAAAAAACCAAATGTGAGAGACATAAATGAAAAACCCTTAAAACATAGGTCATATAGGCCGGTTAATGCCATCTACCACTGTCAGAAGGACTGACCAGAATACCTTTAGCAATCAAGGTCAACATAAATCATTTTTAGTTTACAAAAGCCAATTACTTAAATTCGAGATAAACCAATATCCCAACATCTACACGCAGCTCATAATCTGACAAAAGAAACTCATTACTTTACTTTAAGAAAGGGATGGCTACAGTTTCAAAAATGCATTCTTGTGTATGTTCCAGTTCTTTATCCTGATTACTCTGGCGCTTCAGGCCATGCATGGCAAACCACCTAATTCAATAACCATAAAATCCTTTAAACATCACTAAATGCAATCTGAGTAATGATCAAATGGACTAAAGTAAGTTTTGATACAAATCACAGCTATCAGACATTCATAAGACACAAATTATCCTCCGTTCACTCTTCACGAGCATGCCTTGGAACTTTTGCAGGAACACAGACGGACAACACTGCTAGAGAAGAACAGTAGGCCCACTTTTGAGTGAGTTACAGAAATAAGGTAGGATCCTTCTTCCTAAAATAGTCACTGTGCATTTCCAAATGTAACTTCCTTTCTATAGACAGTCATGCTAGTATTGTTATTGTTATCAGCATATAACATGATAGACATTTGGTGGTTGACTTTGTAATGTTGTTAATTATTCTCGTCGGTTTTAGGTAACGCATTAACAAGTCTTTAGTTATCAATGGTTGAGTTGAATGTTATGTTTTAACTGACAACTCTCGGGTAATTTGTTTTATAAATAGCAAGATGAATGTCAGGTTAGGGAGCTGATGTGACAGGTCCTCCATGTACCAAGCAATTGTACTGTACACTACCTTATGCAATAAAGTTTTTATTCTCTCATGTTCTTCTATGCTATGTTATGGTATGTATTTATAATTCTGCAATTTGTATTCCTTTGGTAGTTTAGCTTTTATACCAAACATTTATGGTGTTGATGCCTTGCTGAAGTTGGGTCAAGCTGAAGTCAGGTAGAAGCGAAAGTCAATCGATGATAACTGTTGACAATGAGGCACTACATTATCTTATAATATCTTTGTGAAAAATGTAACCATGAAGCACAACGACAAAAGTTTTTATAACACTACGAAGAGGGAGGTATCATCAAGAAGAAGAAAGATTTGAAGAACAATGACGAGAAAGAATTAATGCCATTGAGGCCAAACAAAGGCAGTAGAAGACGACAACACGATCCAAGGTGAACCAAGAAATCAAGACAGTCTACTCAATTGGTGGAACAACAAGAAAGAAAACAAAAGCTGCAAGAGGCAGCAAAATTTTTAAAAATCCATCAAGAGAAGTATGGGGCAGAAGTGGAAGCTGAAGCAAAAGCCAAGGCCAAAGTGCAAGTAGAGGTCAGAGCTAGAGCTAGAGCTGGAGCCAAAACCAAGAAAGGGTTCAGCCATAACCAGAGGACCCTATACCACTCATGAGTAAGGAGTGGTTAGACCTTGAAGACTGGCCTGGGTTGGAGGGTTTTGCAAAAGAAACAATTGAACAGTCCATGGAGGCTCCTCACTGAGAGTGAAGTCTTTATCCCGTAATAGAGTTTGATTACTTCTCTAGGGAAGAGAGAGAGGCCTACAAAATAAATGTCTGTAGAATTAGAGATCTATTGATTCAAGAGGTCAAGCAAAAAATATCAGGGCAGCCAATATGACTAGTTGGAGTGAGCAACACAAGAGTGGAACCTAACAATGAGCAAAACAGTGTACATATCACACAACTGAAGGAAGATTTAAAGTATAATGACATGTCTAACACTGTTGAGAGAGCAAAGGAATGTCGCGCATAGACCTTTCTAAAGAGGAGGATCATACTAGAAGAACCACGTCAGAATCATCCAATGCCCGCAACTATGCGCACCCCATCAAGCCCAACTTGAGAAAGAAAAAAGATGTCAAAATTTACTAGGGATGGATTCGAAAACTTGACACTGCACAATAGAACTAGTATCACCATCTTGAATGCCAATAGGCAAACAAATGAACATAATTGGTTGCGGTCTTTTCCAGCCATGCCCAAAGGAGTGGCCATTGATTGGTACACAAACACGCCAACAACTAGCAAGCCGTCATGGGACAAATTTTGGAAGGAATTTGAAAAAAAATTCAAGCTCCTCAAAGATGACAATGAATTTGTTACAAAGATCAACAACACTCGACAAACAATACTCGAAAAGGGAAACATGAGAATGTATAAGCCTACAACATAAGCCTCAAGGAATTGTTGGGAAAACTCAAGAAGGAACCTGTCAACGGTCTGAAGAAGCGATGGTTCATTGAGGTACTAGTACCCTTGTTGCATAGGAAGATCAAGGTGGTTTCACCTTCGTCCTATGAAGATGCATATAATAAAGTGATGGATATAGAAACTGACAATAAAATTTCCACGCACTTGAGGAAGAGCAAAGATGATGATTCAAAATCCGGCGATGACAATGAACCTAGATCGGTGCAAGCCCTAAGAAGAGATATGCTTTAAATGATGAAAGAGCTTAAAGCAGATAGTAAGAACGAAGGTAAGGATCTTTGCTCTGTTGACTGCAAGGTAGAAGGTTACACCAAGGTCAACTTCCCAAAGAAAATGCTATGTGAGATTTGTCAAGTTATTGCGCCTTCAGTCAAGGATTGCTTGTACAATTTGCAAAACAAAAGCACCCAAGTATTCTCCACACAAAGGGAGCGATTGGCACCACCCACCATGCCGCCAAAGCTGAATAATAACCGACATACGAATAACAGTGGTGGTGATAGTCGGATTCAATACGAATTCGAAGGACGACCAACCATGCAATGCCAAAAGTGTAATGTGTGGGGGCATTTCACAAAAGATTGCCCCACAAATCAAAATTATAATGGGGTTCATTGTAAATGGTGTGAGCCAATGGATCTTAATGATGCTAAGTGTCTAAAGCAAGCGAATGTCAACATGACTTGCATAGCTAAGGGTAAATAAGTAATGGCAAACACTCGAGAACAAGCCAAGAAAGCCATATACCCCGACCAAATAACAAAAAAGGAAATGAGGCTAGAGCCAAAATCAATAATGCCATGGTTATGGAACAAAGACAATCCCTTGAGTGGAAAAGTACGGTGGTGACTAGTCGACTTGAGTCAAACAAAACAATTCCATGACAAGTCTTGCAAACTACAATACCTATAAAGGTAGCGGATTTATAACAAAGTATACCCAAACTCAACAATACAATAACCACCACCATACCCAACAATGGCCCCAACATGGAGCATGTGATGACGCACCTAATGTCAGAAGTAACATCGCACAATGGGGAGAACAATACACACAAGCACGAACCCATAGCCAAGCCCCATTGTTAGGTGATCAAGCGATCGACCCCATGCTCCTAACAATGAATCTAACTTGAAAACCCTCAATAGTGCACATGGAGATACTTAGGAGAAACCTGACGAACAACATTGCAAATGGTGGTTAGAGAGTAAATTTTCTTCCAAAGGACAATTGGATAAGTCTTGGGAAGCCAACTATCTGTCCTTTGACATTCCAACTGGTGGGAGCAAATCAATATGTCATAAAGGTATTTGGTGTACTGATGGAAGAAAAGGTATTTATTGGAACCCAACTCTTTTTGTTGAATTTTGTAGTCGTCTCATTGCAAAAGGCCTATAATGCATTGGTGCGTCAAGGTTGGTTGATAGTAGCGAAAGAAGACCACAACTGGAAGAAAAATATGCTCTTGATTGAAAACAAAGGTCAGAAATATGTGATAGATCTAAAGGTTCAGGCAATAAGAGTGAAGCCAACCTCATCTGACTCAGACTCCCAAGAAGAGTGCTTAAATGATGTAAATTGAGGTACTATGGCGCTGAATGATGAAGGGATGTTGAAGTTATATTCATGCTCCAATGATGAGACGAAGTCCCTCAACGGTCTCTTCCATTGGAAAATGGAGGACTATGAGGTGTTTCAATCAGATCAAAACAACATTGAAATTAGGGAGATATAAGAAAAAGAAGGCTTGCAAAGAGATGACTAAAACCAAAATTCGGAGATACGATGTCCTTCCTCAACTTCACAGTTAGCTTAACCACCTAAGTTCATAGAAGATGCTAAGTTCGATGACAACCTGGCCCACCAATTTGAAACTGTAGTCAACATGAAGTTCACAAAGTCGACTACAAAGAGGGTGAGTGTGGGGTTTAAGGAAAAAATTACAATGGAAGGTGAATTAGCACCTCCTAAAACATGGACTATTTTTGAAATATAGTGGATGCAAATATGATTTCCCTAGATGAAAAAAGTCATGGCACATCAAGTGATAGAGGTCATGTTGAGGAAGAGGAAGTATTGCTCTAACCAATACTTGCGGCACATGAATTTTAAGCCAAAGGCAATTGTGTTAAAGATATGGAGGAGGCCTGGGCATGATAAGTGTTGACTTTCCAAGTCACCCCTTCAACAGGGGCTGAACTCATAAGGACCACACGGTTGCACGTTTGCACGGTGTCGAATTCTCTAAAAGCAAGTCTGCATGCAAACGCTTCCCGTCCGTGCCCGCATTCAACAATCAGCTTAGGTTCACACATCAACAAAGTGTTGATCTGCGCCTATAGGGAGTTTCTAATATGCACCCCATGCAAAGATCCTTCACCACATCAATACAACAAGCAAATCAAAGCATGCGGGTCTCCCCGACTTCCAGCAATGAAAGAGAGAAGTGCGCAACGAGCAATTTCAAATCATGAAGAGCGTGCTCAAGATCTTCAATCTTCTTGCGCACTCCTATTCAAAGGCTTCTTCATACTCAAATAATGAATTCCCGCACCAAATTGCAGAGTTTCACATATGTGCCCTTGTAAAACGTAGACTAAAATCTCGGCTACGCACCGTCCCCTTCGCTAGCCAGCACAAGTTAGATGAAGGCACAGACTGCCAAGACCATCAGGAGAGACTAGGCACAAGAGGAGTTTGGGCCTTGTGGATTTCTACAGAAAATCACCCTCAATGCCCTTAATGAATTTGCAGCTTCAATGCCCAACCAATTCACTACGCAACCTTCAATGTGCACTCTTATCACTAATCAAAAAATCGTTACAAATTTATCAGTCAAATGTTCACATTTTTGGAGATACTTAATAAAGGCATAATAAAACCCATATATGAACTTTTTACCATTTATTAGCTCATAGCAGCAATAGAAAATTCACAAAAAATCATACTTGCACCTAACAAACCTCGCATACCTCCATTAGCCTTCTATTTACCAAACTAATAATGTAAGATCAACTAACACGATCTCATAGAATGGGTATTTTTCTCAACCATAACTCAGCAATCCAAGTAAGGCAGGGAATTATACAACAATCTCATGGAAAGATCAACCAATATAGAAAAATCACCAAACTTACCTTTAGAAAATAATTCTAATTGTTTTTTAACAAACTGCCTAAGGTGGGCAAGGTCAATATACGCCTTGAAACAATGTCATTCCTAGCCCATCCATCTTAACAATGTTAAGACGAGAGGAATAATACCAGTCTATTGATTTTGACTAGGGTTGCTTCTCAAAATAAATCCTAACCTTTATTAGCAAAAATAACTAAAGTTCTATGCAAATTAAGCACAGTTTTCAACCAAAGAACATGTAACACAAGGCAGAATAGTCACAACCACATCATGGAGTTTTTATTACCAAATACTATGAAAACCTCCTTTCATACTGCTCATTTTAATAATAGCCAAAGCACTAGTATTCATTCATGGATTCAACCGTATGAGGGTTTATTAAATATTAATTAGTTCTAATGAATCAAAAAAGATTTGAGCACATTCCCAACTAATTGCCCAAAATTTGGCTTGAATCAATCAATATAGGATATCAAATTATTTTAACCATGCTCACATAATACCCAACTTTTATCAGGCGTGCACAACATCTACTCGAAGGATAGAGACAATGAAAACTACGTTACCAGATACACCCCTGTGCCCCCCTGATACGGGTACGCGACATTTTGATATGGGTACGGGGGGCGGTATGCCAGCCCTATGCCCAAGGTACGCCCCAGCCCCTACGGGTATGCCTGGGTACGTCTGAGGACGTACCCAAGCATAGCCGCAAGGGTTAGGGTGTACCCTGTGGTAGCGCTGGCATACCGCCCCAAAAAAGCATATTTTTTAATTTTTTCCTCCTTATTTCGCCGTTCGAAGTCACATATGGACCTCAAAAAACATTTAAAAACATTTTAAAGTGCATTTGCAACCCTAAAAGCATGACCCACACTCATTTTATCAAAAGATAACAACACATTTACCTTTTATTGCATTTTTACCTCCTATTGCATATTTGTTCACTCTTGCTCATTTTTTCAGTTGAATAAGCTTGAAACTCCTTGTGCTAAATCTACACCATTACCTCTACCTATTTGGCACCAAAGACCTTGAGGAGCTTGCAACAAGGAGGATTCTTCATTCAAGGTACTTTTTTTCAGTTTTGTAGGTTTTTTTTGAAGTTTTTTTCTTCTAGTTTTTAAATGTATGTAATTAGTTTTGATTTTTTTTTTGTTTTTTAATAAATTTTAAAGATTCTTTCAACAAATGCTAAATTTAACAATGTTCATTAGTATTATTATTTTATTAGGTGTTATAGGGATTTCCAATTTACCAAAATGTTTGCCGATGCAAGTACTAGTTTAGTGTGCCAAGGGTTACCTTCTAGAGCCAGTGCTCGATCCCCTCTTTGGAAGTATGTGACGTTGCTTGAACAACTACCAAGTGGAGGGTGTTTCCTTTGGCAATGTTCAGAATGTGGCTATTAATACAAGAGCTCATATAAACGGGTGAAAGCCCATTTGTGTGCAATTTCAGGCGAATAAATCAAAATTTGTGGTGGGCCAAGTATAAATGAAAAACCAGAAAAGGGCTTGCCACATGCAAAGGTTCTTGCATACATCAAAGAGAAAGAAGCAGATGCCCTTTTTGATAAAAGACATAACCATCCTTTGAGCAAGAAAGGATCAACCCCTGTGGATATTGATCAATCTCGTCCTAGTATGGCTGCCCCATCACACCCATTTCTTGCTACACCTGACGTGGCTGTAGGGGAAGAGGATTCACCTCTTGCTCGCAAGAGAACAAAAAATTTGATCCCATTAGAAAGGTCATTCCAGAATGATTCAAAGGACGTAGTAGAGCATAGTATTGCACATTGTCTCTATGCATGTCGGCTGCCATTTAATATTGTTAGATCACCAGACCGGCACAATATGGTGAGATCTATCAATGTTGCCCCTAAAGGGTTCGCCGGCCCAAGGTATGAAAAGGTGTGAACCACCTTGTTGACAAAAGAAAAAAAAAGTTGAAGATGCATTGAAGCCCATCAGGGATTCGTGGATCGAGATAGGGGTGTCCATCGTTTCCAATGGATGGAAAGATATAGCAAATAGACCATTGATTAATGTGGTCACAGTGAGCCCTAAAGGGCCAATGTTTTGTGACGGGCAAGTGAAGGATGCACGATTCATTGCCAACATCTCGGATAGAGTCCACTGAGGGGATGGGGCCTCAAAACGTTGTCCAAGTTATCACAGACAATGCTGAAAATTGTAAAGTTACGAGCATGTTGGTTGAGGAAAGGTATGGACACATATTTTGGACACCTTGTGCCGTTCATTCCTTCAACCTTATGTTGCAAAAATTGGGCATAAAAATTGATTGGATCAAACAAGTCTATGAGGAGGCGAGCGAGATCCAAATGTTCATATTTAACCTTCATTTGTCCCAAGGCATCTTCAGGACCTTCTTAAAGTTGCAGTTGTTGAAGGTAACATTTTATTTAAATTTTTAAATTTTATTCATGAATCATGTATATTTTTATTTTTAATTTAATTTTTAATTCTGTAAGTTTGTAATTTGAACACTTTTTTTAATTTTAATTTTAATTTGTTTTGATTTGGTATTAGGTTGTTGAGACTCGGTTTGCCTCACACACCCTCATCTTGAAATGACTTGTTCAGGTGCATGAGGCATTGACTAGCATGGTCATCAACAACCTTTCGAGTATATGGAGGCAAGCAAACATTGAGAAGGCCACAAAGGTGAAAGCGTGGATTCTTGATGATGCATGGTGGGAACGTGTAGAGTATTTGTTGAGTTTTATTGAGCCCATTGTCAGCATGTTGAGATATGTGGACATGGATCATCCATGTTTGGGTGAACTTTATGATGGAATCGACTCAATGATTGAGAACATTAGATCCATCATAAATGCCAAAGAGCAAGATCCTATGGAGAGGTTCTTCAAAGAAGTGCAGTCGCATCTTATTGAAAGGTGGAACAAAATGACCACCCCATTGCATCTTCTTACTTTGCCTTGACAGCCAAATGCTACAATACAGAGATACTTTCTTTGCCTAGAAGGGTCGCACCATATAGGGATGTTGAGGTTAGCGAGGGATATAAAGTAGCATTCTCTAGACTTTTTCCTGATCTAGAAATTGAAGACCAAGTTAAAGAAGAGTTTGCACATTTCATATCCTCTGCAAGTCCCTCTTTTGCCGCCATCCGTGACAAGTACAAGAAGGAAGCTCAATTTTGGTGGTACCTCCATGGGCAAGCGTACACCCACCTCTAACCACTTGCTATTAGAATTATATCACAAGATTTTTTCTTTTAAAAACTCTTTACTCTTCTTGTTCATTTCTATGTTTTGTTTTAACTTTTTTATTTTTATAAATTTTAATATAAATTGACTTTGTGGCTGGCCTCAATAGGTTGCAAGTTCCTCCTCCGCCGAGCGAAACTGGGGTACCTACAACTTTATCCACTCGGTGAAGCGCAACAAGTTGGCAGCAAAAAAGGCAGAGGACTTGGTCTATGTGTATTCCAACTTGCGTCTTCTCTCACACAAGCAATCTAACTACAAGGGGCAACATAGTGTTGGGATGTGGACCCAGAGACTATTGACTTGGATGCCTCCGTTGCCTACCTTTCATTGCTTGATACAGATTTGGAGGTTGCTTCACAAGAGTTGCATAGTGGAGTTAGTGGGAGTGGCACTATTGTTGCTTGTGATTGTAATGAACCATATCATGATGAAAACATGGCAGCCGAAGATGAAATTTTTTAAATTAATATAGACTATAGCGAATGCTAAGTTGTCTTTATTGTTTTCCATACATTGTAATTTGTAACATTTGCACTATGACCTATTTATAATTTATAAAACTATTCAAAGTTCAACTTTGGCATTGAAATTATGAGTGTGTTTTGTGGTTATTTAACTTATTTTGTTTCCACTATGCATATTTTGTGGTTACTTTTGCTTATATGGATATATTTTTTATTTTTTATATATATTTTTGTACAGCCGTACCCAGTCGTACCCAAACCCTCCAAAAAAAATCCATCGTATCCACGTACCCGATACTTGTATCCGTATCGGCTACTTAGAATGAAAATAGAAACCCTTGTCATGCATCCTTTGGTGTAATACGTATACATTTGCATACATATATACACTTACATATGCATATATATGTATACATAAAAATCGAAACGAAGAAAATAATTAGCAGGGCTCATATGGCTTCAAGTAAAACAATTAGTACTCATAGAACAGTGACTTAGAATTTAGAAGAAGATACATAACTGACTGCTAAAGGTTCCGCCTTTAATCCTCTTGCTACCACCTTAGTTGCTCCATACACAGTCATTGCTTCCTTCGGGGTTTTCTTCTATATTCTGCCCCTTGGTTCATGTGTGTTTCCACAGAAAGTTTTTCTTTTGACCACCCAGAAAGATACCCACAACAATGTTGTCATTATGGTTGGGCATAGTGGATAGCAAGCAATAACCGATGTCTCAAAAGTGGCGAAATCTGCATATAACACAGTTAAGAACCCACAACACCACTCTCTTCAAAGATTATGTGCCCTAGCTCATGCAGGTTTCTACACCCCAGTCAAAAGCTCAACAATGTTTTCAAAGCAAATCCAAAACAATCAAAATGAGCTCGCATCATGACCTAATCTAGGTCTAAACAAAATAAAATGATTAACCCTTTAACCTTCATTAAGGTCTTAATCATAGTTGCTAGGAGACAGGTACGGGTACAGGTGCTAGTACACCATTTTTTGAAAAATAGGAGACGGAGGTACAGGGAGAGCAATATATATATTTATTATTTATATATTATATAATATATACTATGAAATTAAAATTAAAATAGCTATCAAATTAAAATTATTTTAAAAATATAAAGTTATAAGTTATAATTTATAAATTAATACTAATACTTATAACCATAGTTATAAGGAAAATAGGAGACAGGTACTCAAAGACGGCAAAAAATTATATATATATAAATAATTAATTTTGATCAAATTTAAAAAAATATATTAAATACAAAAAAAGTAAAATTTTAAATATTTATATTATTAAAACAAAATTAATACAATATAATACTATTTAATTTAATTTTTAAACACAATATTAATAATTATTAACGTATTATTTAAATAATATAATCAAACTATTTAAAAATTAAATTAATATACCATATAACAATATAATACAAACTATAAAAATCATAGTATTATATTTCTATATTGTATTATTTAAAAATCAAACAATAATATAATTAATCAAACTATTTAAATAATATTAAATTTCGTATATAATAATAATATATTTTAAATTTATTAATTAGTATATTAAACTTTTTAAACCTAATAAAACAAACTAAAATAAAAATCTATGTAGTAAGAAATGCTATGTAAAATTTTAAAAAAACTAAAAACTATGTAAAAAAGCTAAAATAAAAAGTAACGTAAAAATCTATGGATCGCTATGCATAGCGATGGCGAAGACATCAATGGAAAATTGGAAAGAAAAAGGTGCGAATTGGATATCATATCTCACAAAACCTACGACTACAGGAATTGCATGGCATAGCAAATGATATATGTTATCTAATCCCAACGTTATCGTTTCAGTCTGGCTCGCGTTATTCACATGATTGCCCTTTGCGGGCAAAATAAGAAAAGGGAAAATCCAACAAGTTCAAGGTTTGAAACCCAACAACATTGCTTTGTATAGCGGCCCTTTTATTTTTGGTTTTAAGCTTGAATAATGGCGAATCAAACACAGAAATGATAAACTGCCAGGGTCAACACAGTCAGCCCTAATGCACAGTCTGCAGAGAATCGAATGCAAATAAAATTACAATAGCGAATAGTAGAGAAATACATTTAAGTCTTTTTTTTTTAATAAATAATAGTTATTTTTTGGGGGATGGGCCGAGCATAGGAAGACACAGGTCAAGGGACGTTGACAGTCTCCGACATACGTCTCCAACCAAGTATGTGAGATGTCTTCGTACCTGTCTCCCATACCGAAGAAGTGTCCCAGTACCAGAGACGTGTCCCAGGGGCTGGGGGACGCGTCTCCTTGCAACACTGATCTTAATCAAACTAATTAATTATTGGCTTGACTTAGACCCGAGTCTAAGGTCTTTTCAGTATCTCCCCAATGGGTTTTTTAAAAACCCTTGACAAACACTTACCAAGCTTTGATCAAAATTTCAACCAAGTCCAAAAGATAATAACACCAAGACCAATGTCAGAAATAGAAAGTCAATGTGTTGTATGGCTAGTACTTTAAACACTTATCACCATCTTTGCATTTTATGGTTTCTGCCTTGCCCAAAATGTTTTATGAACTTATTAAGCATACAAGTTCTAACAAGAAACTAACACACCCAATGCTATTATGTCCTTCTGACAATGTTCGACTAGGGGCAAACAAGAGAGTTATAATTAAGATTTATGGTGTTGTGTCGATCAACCAAAAGACAAACACATTATCTTGCTAGCTAGCATCTTGTGGTGAGCAACAGGCACAAGAAATACAATGCAAGCCATTCCAATACTGAACACTGCTTCAAGGCTTCTTCTTTTTACGAGGTCAAGGTCCAATCCTATGACAAAGGCTGCTTCTGTTTACGAGGTCAAGGTCCAATCCTGTGACAACTTGACAAGCAATGGATTAATGGCATCAATTATGCATAAAACCGCTCGGTTTATCCTTTTCTAAGCATTGTTTTAGTCTTGGCATCCTGGGGTTATGACACAATGATGAATGATCATACAACCTGCTACATTGAATGTACAGCCTGCTACATTGATTGTATGACCTACTACATTGATTGTATAGCCTCCTATAATGACCATATGACTTACTATGGGTGGTCGCACGGATTGCTACAATGGTCATACAGAGTGATGCTACATTAAACGTACGCATTGCTACAGTACATTGCTTTTAGATAAATTTCAGCATCCAAGAAAAAAAACAGTTATTGGATTCATAGGTTTTCATCGACAAATTCAGGCAAAAGATTTTATTTTGACAAAATCATACTGCAGAACTTGGTTAAAAAAATCAAAATTTTAGCACAAGTATTTTTAGCAAGGAAGGGTATCCAGAATTTTTTAGCAACAACCTTTACAACAATAATTCTTCTAGGAATGTCTTCTGTCTTCCCTCTTCAATCTAGTTCTTTATCATTTTGTATCTACATTGCATCAGAAGGGACTACAACTTGTTTTAAAAGGGGGGATAATGTAGATCGTCATGTTAATAATGCCATTATTATCAACATATAATATAATAAACTTTTGGTAGCCGACTTTGTTATGTTGTTAATTATCCTCTTGTCAATTTTAGGTAGTGTATTAATTAGTCTTTGGTTATGAATGGTTGAGACAATATATGCCTTTTAACTAACAACCACTGGGTCTTTTGTCTTATAAATAGCAAGATGAATGTTGGGGTAAGGGCACTGAAGCAAAAGGTCCTCCTTGTACCAAGCAATCGTACTATACACTAACTTAGACAGTATTGTTGTTATTCTCTCATGTTCTTATCTGATATGTTATGATATGTATTTATAATTCTGCAATTGGTATTCCTTTGGTAGTATAGCATTTATAGTAAGCACTTGCATTGTGGATTACCAGGGATTTAAAATTCGATTACCATCCTCCCACTAAGTACAGGGTCAATGCCTTTAGTTAACAAGTATTTTTAGATGCATAAGAAGGCATTTAATGATCTTGCTACTTAAGATGCACTTATGGAACAAGGATTTCAAACGTAAATGAATTAAAAAGTTGTGGGATCTTATGAAAAGGGACCACGCTATATTGTTAATAATCAAGGTTCAACTCACAACATTTATCTAATGATCCGACCTACAATGAAACAATTTTAATTTTTTTTCTTTCGCAAGGTGAATTGATCACAAAATTATCTAGGAGCAGGGCACCCTCCCATTGCATTTTAGAGTCTTTGTCAAAGTACAACAATCCACTTGCGCTGAGATGCCAGCCATGTTGTCATATTGCCCTCAGATCAAGGACCCTCGAAGAACAGCTCCACGACGATGTCCAACAACACGCAATGTCACAAAGGTCACTTAATGCGAGGACACAACTACAAGGTTTTGAACTTGGGTCATTGTTTCAATAAATTACCCATTTTACCTCTAGACTACAACCCAAAAGACAGTTTTCATATTATGAGTAAAATCAAAATGATTACACGTTTTTTCATAAAAAAGTTTTATGAACATAAGCGCGGAATAGCAACCTGGGCAAGGACAATGTCCTCATAACCAGAATTACACTATTGACTAGAAATAAAGGTCTGCCAATCAATTCCTTTCAAACTACGTTACCGATACGGATACAGGTACGAGAATTGGATACGGGGATACAGATATTTTTTTGGGGAGGTTTGGATATGTTTGGATACGGCTATATATAAAAAATTAAAAATATAAAAATATAGCCATATAAACAAATTAACCGCATAATATGCTAGAGGAAACAAAATAAGTTAAATAAAAACTTCGATATGACATTCATAGTTGTATTTTGAAGTCCAAGAGTGAACAAATGTGCAATGTGTTAGGAGGTGAAGTGAATATTCAGACTTCCAACAATTGTAATGGTATGACATCTTGTAATCTCCTTGGAAATATCATTTGCAAAACGACAAGCCATTCAGCATGAGGGGGGTTGCAGGGGGGGATGTTTAAGCCCCCCCCCTGCCCGGGGGTTCGGGGCGGAGCCCCTGAAAAAAAATTCATCCAACTTTTGATAAAATGAATGTGAATGTTGCTTTTAGGGTTGGGAATCCACTTTAGTTTGTTTTTAATTGTATTTTGAAGTCCATGTTTGACTTTCATTGGGTGAAATTGAAAATAATAAAATTAAAAAAAACCGTTTTTGACGTTTGGGAGCGCAGGGATACGCCCGGGGAGCGTCCTTGGGCTGCAAATACGCCCGGACATGTCTAGGTGACATGTCCAGGCGTACTGCAGCCCAGGGGCGCTCCCCGGGCATATCCCCGCACTCCCGTATCCTAGGGCGTATCCCCTATGCTCCCAGGGTTGGGGGGGCGCATATCCAATAACGTAGAAAGAGATTGTTGGAAGAGTCGCTGCTGTAGAGGTTGTTTCTGAAAACTTCTAGATACCCCTGCTAAAATTCTGATTTTTATAACCAAGTTCTGCATGTTTGGTTTTGTCCAAAAAAAAAAAAAAAAAAAAAAATACCTAAATTATATAAACATGATAATGGCATCCCCCTAGTTTTCATCGTCTGGAAATTTCAGGGATGAGGGGACTGGGAGGAAACATCCCCCTCCTATCCCAGATCACAGATGAAAAATGTGAGACATCCCAGAATTTTAGGGACGTTCCGGAAACGTTCCCCACCCTTTAAGGGGACGTCAGGATATCCCCAATAAAATAGTAAAAAAAATCAGATTACAGTCCGATCCAAAAATATATGTTAATTATTTTCTCTACAACTTAACCACGCAAAAATCTAGCATTAACTACCATTTACAAAGCTTAATTTCTTACAATGTTTCTGTAGCTTGAAATACTCAAAATTCCTCTTATTGCCCCAACTGTCTAACTGGAATTGTGAAGATGCAAACATGTTTAAATTGCACAAATTCATCATGTTTTCTGACATGACTAGTGTAGAAAAGTCCTCTATATGTACATGGATGCCTTTTGAAAAGAATTGGAATACACGTAGTTTAAAAGCTTGTACTCAGCAATTGTTCTGCAGCTCAAAATATTGACCGGTACTTGGGACTTGGCAATTACTTGGCAACTTTATCGCTATAAAAAATATATAAATTCACAGAATAAACTAAAATAACATATAAAATACATAAAAAAATGTTTTTCGAGCTTTGATTCGCACTTTCTTTTTTAATACTATAATAATAATTTTTTTAATTGTCATAATAAGAATAAAACAACTTTAATAGTTTATAAAATTTAAATTAAAGTTTAAATTAAAACTATAACTATGAAATTAAAACTCATTAAAGTTATAACATTTTAATTGCTTTTATAACTTTTCGAGTTAATGCTTGCACGATAGCGGTCTGGATGGTGTTTCGAGGACCGGAGACCAGCAATCAATGATGAGCCTGGCCACAATATGCACGGAAAGTGGCAGGTAGCTGTCGAGGTTGCCGTTAATCTGTGTGTACTATGGGTGATTGGGAGGACGTCACTGCACCGAAATAGTGGCGTAGAAGCCACGTGGGTCGCCAACAGGCCAAGGGCCAAACTGTTCGGCAAGGGTATCGGCGAGGAGATTGCTCCGAGACAATCAAGGCTGCATGATGGCAGCATCTGGCGTATCTCCAAACTGCAAAGGATGGCCGTAAGATCTATCGAAAATGAGCGGGTTTTATCGATGAAGGAAGGATATGATCTGTCAGTTCGTGCAACAGAGATGTTTGCACACAAAGATGATGATCAAAATGATGGGTGCAGGCTATGATTCTTCACATTATCAGACAACAATAATAAAACCTCAGGCACAAAGTTCAAAGCAGAAAATCACGATATAAAATCGCAAAATGACGTGTTTTTGCACCCTAATCGATATTTATTTTCACTCAACGGGTCGATCACCATTTATCGTGGATTTTGGCGAATAACCACGGTAAGTTACTCCCCAAAACCCGCAGTTAACGAGGACCGATCCGTACCACAGTAAGTCAAGCGGTTTTCTGACTGCAAATTTTTATCTAGTTACCGGCGAGATTTTGCAAGTACCTACGGGTTTTAATATAGAGGTTCACATAGTTATACTGATGTTAAAATAGCAGGTTTCTATCAGTGTTACCTATGTCTCGAGGATGAGGGACGGGGTTTCGGGGACGAAAGTGGTGTTTCTATATTTTGGGGACATCGAAATGGATAGTAAGATAATATTTAAAAATTAAATGACATATAACTATAGAAGTTATGGCATTAAGGTTTTGTAAATATCTATGGAGACTAAGCAATTGCATATTACTTGATAAAACTATGAAGAAATGACATTTATAAGTTTATATCTTGAAATATTGATTATGACTGAGCAATACTAATGCTCTAAGCATTAATTACCATATAAACAGGAACTACTCTTTGTTCTTCAGTATTGAGAAGTATATAAACATGACAACTCCTTGGCATTTATTATTATCATTATTTTGGAGTTAAAAACCTCTCAAAAATATGCATATCAATTAATAGTTGATAATGTTTGAAGATTGAAGGGGATCACTTCATCATGTATTCCTTCAGTATTAAAACCCGTGGGAACCTGGTGGAATCTCGCAAATAACCGGACCCAAGTATGGGTCGGTCCCCATTAACCGTGGATTTTGGCAAGTAACTTAGTGCGATTACTCACCAAAACCCGCAATTAACGAGGATCGACCCAACATCGACACAAAAGTGGAAAAATACATCATTCTTCTATTATATGTCAAGATTTTCTACTGTAAACTTTTCACCAAAGATTTTATTATCGCCGTCTGATAACATGAAGAATCACAACTTGCTCCATCATTTTGATCATCATCTTTGTGTGTGAACATCTCTACCACGAATGGCCCTTGCACAAACCGACATACCATCTTCGTCCTTCACCGATAAAACCCGCCCATTTTCAATAGATCTTATGGCCATCCTTTGCGGTTTGGAGATACTTGACTATCTCAGAGCCATCCCTACGAGCAAGTCTCCTCACCGATACCCTTGTTGCTCAATTCGGCCCTTGGCCTATTCGTGACCCACGTGGCTTCTACGCCGCTATTCATATGCAGTGACATCCTCCCAACCGCCCATTGTACATGCAAACTACCAATCACCACTCAATGTTTATCCCTAGACCTAAAACATTTGGCATATTGCTAAGCCAGGGCTAGTCCATGGATTTAAATGGTTACGTTACAATTGTTTGGACCATTTGTATATCATCCATGTAAATCACCATGCATTTGTTAATCAGCACTTTAAATTCATATACATGGCCCTTTGAAAGGTAGCAACAGCATTAATTAATCCAAAATGCATACGTTTATTCACAATCACTTAGTTGTAACCAGAAAAACAATCCAACAAGGACAACATTTTGGATCTATTTACCATTTGCAAATCCTCATCAATGGAAGACAATGAGTAGTTATCTTTTATGAGACTTTGTTTAGGTTTCTAAAATCAACACACAACCTAATTTCTCCATTATTTTTCCTAACATGGATTAGATTGGCCACCCAAGTGAAATACCTGAAGGGAAAGATTATTCTTGGAGACAATTACTGCACCTCTTGGTAAATGGTGGGTTCAAGCAGCGGATTGGCTGGTCTTTATTTTTGTCTAAAGGATTTTGTATCAGGCTTGAGGGAAATTGTATGGGTCATTATTTTTAGATTAAATACTTTCAATTCTTCATAAGTGCGCATGAAAATATATTTGCACTCAATGAATAATTCAACAAAATTATGCTTCTCCTCTTTGGATCATGAGAGTCCCAAGTTCACTATTATGGGTCTTTCTACAATTCCCATATTTATAAACTCCTAATCCTTCTTTTGCGACAATCAGTTTTTGCTTCAAGTTTGTTATTGGAAAATCTAGCATTTGGATCAAAAATTCTCCAAGTGAAACCAAACTTCTGGGAATTTTGTTGGTTTTAAAATTAATAATTCCCTCTTCGTAGTTCTCCAAAGACTCATTGTGCTCCTTTTCATCAATAATTTGATCTTTAAATGCGTTTGTGTTGGTCATGATTAAATACATAAAAATTATCAATGTTATTTGGGATAGATGGCACAAAAATCATTTCAATAGAAAACTTTTTTAATGCGATATTGGCTAAGGGAGACGAGCCAAAGAGAGAGCCATGGCGTTTTGTTCTCTAGGAACAACAATAATGTTAACAGCTGTGAATTATTCAACTTAGTCCCAAACTCAATACTTGTGTCTATTTATAAACTTGAGTTACCTTGGAACTAACTTCTCACTTGATTCACAATTAATTCAGAGTCACCAACGACATTTAACACTTTTGCCTTGACTTCTATTGAAAATTGAAGACCCGAGACTAAAGCTTCGTATTCAGCAATGTTGTTAGAGCAAGGAAACTGTAATTGAACACTGCATAGAATTATTTACCTCTCAATTACGACTACACCCACCCAAGATCCTTGCTTGGACTTTACATCATCAAAATATAACATCCGCATTCCATCTTTGGGTTAGTATTCGATTTTTTTGGAAGCAATACCTTCTAAATTCAATGTGTAAACTCCTATTCGGATTGCCATTGCTTCCACATTCTCATTCTATTGATGATATTCAGTGATCGTGTACTTCATCTGAACTTCTCTCTCAATTCTAGTTTGATTAGCCAAACCTATCCATGGCAGCTGCATGTGGGAAAAAACAGTTGCCACATACCATTTAAAGCCATGGACCAGTCCCTGCTTAGCAATATGCCAAATGTTTCAGGTATACCAGTCACTTGAATATCAATAAATTGCTACACACGAGGACTTGAAGGTAATTGCATATGAATATTAGTTAACTCACCAATCAGATTTACCTCAGATTTGTCCAAATCCACCACTTTCTTTGTAGATTTGGCAGGTGTTAATCTCAATCTTTTGAAAATGGAAAAAGGCATAATATTCCCAGAGGCTCCAAAATCCACTGTACAACTTTGCAATTTTTTACTAAAGACCCTCACTGTGCAGAAATGGCAGTGCCTCCCCCTTCCCTGTATATGATACCACATGAGTTTGGGCAGGGGAACTCTTAACATTTTTTCACCAAGATATCTCAGAAATAAATCTCTTTGTTCCATGAATTGAGCTAGTTCGTACATCGTGATCTTAGCTTTGGTCTTTTTCATTCCTTCTACATTGTACCCCTTTAAAATTTCCCCGTCTGTGGTTGCCTTTTGTGGTGCAGGGGTATTCATTCCTTAAGGTGGCAGTGAGTTGTTTGATGCCTGAGGAGCATATGGTGTTGCTTTATTATCGATGCCCTTGAAGAAGTATTTGGAGGTTTATTTCCACTTCTCAGCTTGTGACCTTTTTTCTGCATTTGTTGATAGGCATGCCTTTCTTCTATGTTAACCTCAAGTTCGTTGTTTTTGTCATTAGCAAAATCAATAGTTTCCAAGACCGTGGTTGTTGAAACATTGTTGGATGAAATTATGCTTTAGCAAAATCAATAGTTTCCAAGACCGTGGTTGTTGAAACATTGTTGCATGAACTTATGCTTGCTTCATCAGACCTAGTAGGAACATCATAATTTTCCATCTCTTGCACAAAAACATGAAAGGCAGTCCATAACTCTGGGCAGTTGGTTTCACTATGCTAAGTTGCTTGGTTGAATTTACAAAAAATGGGTAAGGCAGCATCTATGAAATTAAGATTAATAGCAGAATTGGAAGGATGTCTATGATCATCATTCTGAGAATGATTGTTCTTCTGATTGTTGGGCCATATCCTATTGTTTCTTTGGAAGGAGTAATTTCTATTGTTAGACTCAGCATTCCCGCTTCCTGCTATTCTTTGATGACTAATGAAATCATTGCTCAGTTTTTGCACTACTTTATTAATGTTTTTTAATTCAAAGGTTGTCATGGGGGTTGTTCCTATAATCAGCCTCTGCTTTAGATGGTTATGATCAAAACGTTGTTATTGGATAACCAAGGACTGTGGTTGTTGACATTTGGCTTAATGTTCCCAATATGAAGCATGATTACTACAAAGGGTCAGGTTGAGCACAGGGGCCATTTTTGAAGGAGACAATTGCCTTTCAACCAAAATGGCGTCAGCGTACAAATCCATTATACTGTTTTCTCAACATCTTATGGAAATGGAAGTCATAGAATCTAAAGCATCCAAATACATATCGTATGGCAGCTGAAGGATAGGCCTCCGATGCTGGAAAATTATGTTATTCCCAACCTCACATTGAAATTCCCAATTGGCTCACTACCCTCCCTTTTTACAAGGATGAACTGTTTAAACAACATACTTGGATCAGTGGCATCACCAAATTGGGAAATGAATGCATTTTCAAATTGAATGCAAATAACAATAGATATTGGAGTTAGAGTCAAATGCCAATCATAAATCAAATCTCCAAAGGTAAAAGGAAACAACTTACAAGCTCCATCTTCATGTTCTACATTGAGTAACCTATGGGCAGCCTTGAAGGCTACCACATGTTCTTCAGCAGTCCTAGTTCCATCATTTTTTAACCTAGGCAAACATTTCTTAGTGTTCTTAGGCAAGGGATGCATATCATTTGGGACAATTACAGCGGTCCCCGTAAGCCAAGCTTGAGCTTAATTGGTTTCCATGCTTATTCCTTGACAGCGATTTAGCCTCAACAGAAGTTGAATTTTCTCTTTGAATGCAATCATCAATGGCCTTCCCTCTATTGAGCAAGCTTTGGAAATACACTTATCTTTCCAAGTTTTTCTATGTTGTTATAAAGGACCAACCGCACCTTATCCTAAAACAGACCTTGAACGTGTAACTCTACTTCTTGATTTAAGATTGGAAGATGACCCTCCTCCTAGTGCCAGTTCTTTTGTCTAAATTTTTAGCACGAACACAGTAAGGGTTCAAAAACTCTCATGTTTTAATCTAAACACAAATTTTAAACACCTATATAAGACTAAAAATATTTACAAACATAAAAGAAACAACTTTCTAAATTGTGGGTTTTGAATTACAAAACAAAAGCAAATTCTTAAAGAAAACAAATTCTGATCTTTCAAATTCTTTTCAGAGACAAAATATGATGTCGGATTTTCTCATTTAACGGACAATACAGTTCCCTGCACAATTAATTGTCCAGAACAAAACTAACAACAGTCCAAATTTACAACTGAATACTGCAAAGTTTAAATTATAAAATGACCTATTCAATTTTAAATCTTGAATAACATACGTTCAAAAAGAATTTTGAACTAAACGTGGAATTAGAATCCTTGATTGTTCATACAAGTAACAGAAGCTCAGATGCATAATCAAAAGTTATAACTCGGAGCGATTGTGTAAATAGTATGCACAACATAATAGTAAATCAAAAAAAGCTCAAATCAACCTTACACTATAATATCACATAACACATCACCAAAAAACTTATAAAGAAACAAAAAGGTCTTGTATTAAACATGTGTTTTTGTTAGTGTATTTAATAATGCATACAATTTTGTATGGTTTAAGATGCACTTGTATTGTTCATTTGTAATATAGTTCGTGGAAAAGCATTAATTGGTGCACGCTTATCTATACCCATTATTAAAGAAGATTATCAATTAAGTATGTGTTTAATCAACTTTTGCTAATAATAGGTAAGTCTTATTTCTAAGAAGACTTGTTCTACAAGTAACTCCTCTCCAAAACCCTAACCTTGACCCTAGCCTCTTTTCTTATTTATATAAAAGCATAGAGGACTAGTGGGTGAGGTACATTGTGGATGAGAGTTACTATTGTAATATTGATGAATTTAGGCCAAAGCTCTTAATCTAGAGAGGTAGTAATGCTACCTAAATAAATCCATGTTGTCTTGTTTTAAGCATTCATAGATTTATATATTGCATGCATTGTAGGTGTTTGTCTTAAGTAGCTACAACGATTTCGGAACTAGTTTAGTAATTTAATAGTTTTTTTCTTTAGCACCTCCCAACAAATTTTTTTATCAGAGTTTGTATAAGTCCAATGAGAAAATATTGCAAACTTTAATGGGAGTGAGGCCCCTTCCCATTTTCAAAGAATATGAAATGGATAGTTTGGGTGATCCCTCGCATTCATCCGGAAAGACAAAACTACATCCTCGCTTTGAAAACAAAGCATAAGGGATAAATTACATAACCTCTAAAGGCTGATTAGAAAAGACCACAAAATAAAATGGGGGTTGCTTCTTCACATCACTGCCCTTGTGCCAATCTGATCCTTTCCTCTCTTTACACCACCAATGCTTAAGCCAATCTGGGTCACCACCATCTTCAAGCCAACAGGCTTGAATCCAATCTGATACACCACCCTTTTCACAGCACCAAACTTGGATCCATTCAAATGTCGTGTCATTTTCCTAAATTTGGGAGGCCTTCAAGGTCTAAATTGGTGAGGCATTCTTCCCCATACCACCCACTCCCAATGGCCTTATAGTCGACTATCATTGCCTCAATCCTTTTTCTTGTCAAAGGATACTTGTCTCCATTCTCATCTTGGATATTACTGCTTACCATTGGGTGTTAGTTTTTATGATATACTTCTTTATTCAATCTCTTGAACAATGAGAAATCACTATATATATATATATATACAAGTGAGAGTAAAGAGACGCATCTCTTCAATCTCCCTGTCGGCCTCCACCAAACAAATTATGTCTTAAATAATACAATAAGTTGGGCTGGAAGTGGGAGCCCGACGCTGCTCCTTCAACATGAACACTCCCTCTCAGCTAGGGAGGATACTTCCAGTTGCATAAAACATATCACCTCATCGTGATGTCAATCACAATCGCTACAACAATGTATAGTATGTACAAGTGTTCATCACTTTACATGACATCCACCATGGTTCTCCTAGAGGGTGGAATCAAGGGATTTCACCTCGAACTTCTCTCACAGAGAAGAACTCGTTATCAAAGCTTTGGCGGCTTCTACAATAGATATGTATTACCTTTCTACAACACCATTTTGTTGAGGATTGTAAGGGGCACAGAACTCCCTCTTAGTCCCTGCTTCAATGCAAAAGTTACAGAATTCTTCAGAGGTGTACTCCCCTCCGTTGTCGGATCTCAAAACTTTGATTCTCTTCCCAGATAAGTTCTCTACCTGAGCTTTAAACTTTTTGAACCTCTCAAGTACTTCTTTAGATTCCATGGCACAACCTTTGCAGGAACCTACATGCTCCTGGTTGAATTTTGGAAGACCCATGACCATCTTTTCCATGATAGGTAGAGCCCGAAAGTGTAGATGAGCCAACCTTCAATGCCAAAGATCACACAAGCTTGAAGAATCATGTACTAATGCCGTGATATAAGATTTAGTTGGTTCATAAAACAACTCATAAAAAAAAAAAACTCTTATTTTTATGTCCGACTACATCAAACGGTGGAGTTTTTTTTTTTTTTTTCCATTCTAACTCCAAACCCACGAGTTTAATCCAATTCAATGCCATATCAAATCTAGTCGTCCTATTTTAGAGGCGCGTACTGTTCGGGATTCCATGACTCATGAGCCCGCCAGTCCTCAACACATTGGAAGTACTTGGGTACAGTAACGTGTACGGAACCTTTGCCGGCCCAAGCCTATTCTTCAAATCAGGGTTACCGTTTCTGGCCATTACGTTCTTCTCCAGACACTTATATAATTGTTTTTTTTTTTTTTTTTTTTTTTTTTGCTATTTTACCGTCTAGACAGTTGTTTGTAAATAATGTTTTATATGTATATCTATATGCACAGATACATTCAAGCTGCGGGTGAACAACGCTGCCCTTAATGATGAGTTGTTCTTTGCAATTGCTCCAGGCCAGACAACCAACGTGCTCTTCACCGCCAAATCTGAGCCTCCACCAAATGCCATATTTCTCATGTCTGCACGCCCTTTTGCTAGCAGCACCAGAACATTCAATAATTCAACTACTGCTGGAATTTTAGAGTATTATTCAATCTGAGAGCAGATAATTCATTTTCATCCTTTCCTCTCATGAATCCAACGCTTCCAGCCTTGAATGATACATCCTTTGCCGCCAATTTCAGCCAAAGGCTGAAAAGGTTGGCGAGTCGGAGATTTCCAACCGCCGTTCCCCAGAGTGTCGATAGACAATTTCTATTTACAGTGGGGTTGGGGCTAAATCCGTGTCCCAACGGACAAACATGCCAAGGCCCCACTGGCACGAAATTTGCAGCCTCCACTAACAACATATCCTTCGTTCTTCCCACCACCACTCTTCTTCAAGCACACTTCTATGGGCAAAGCGAAGGAGTTTACAATACCTGGCTCTGATACCATGTTAGTTTTTATGATATACTTCTTTATTCAATCTCTTGAACAATGAGAAATCACTATATATATATATATATATATATATATATATATATATAAGTGAGAGTAAAGAGACGCATCTCTTCAATCTCCCTATCAGCCTCCACCAAACAAATTATGTCTTAAATAATACAATAAGTTGGGCTGGAAGTGGGAGCCCGACGCTGCTCCTTCAACATCAACATTGGGCCTTAAGCCAACTTGGTTCACCGCCATCTTCAAGCCAGCAGGTTTGAATCCAATCTGATATGCCACCTTTTTCACGAAACTAAACTTGAAGCCATTCGAATGCGACGTCATTTGCCTACATTTGGTAGGCCTTCAGGGTCTAAACCATGAAGCATTCTTCCCTATACCACCCACTCCCAATGGCCTTATAATCAACTATCATTGCCTCAAACTTTTTTCTTGGACAAGGATACGTGTCTCCATTCTCATCTCCGATATTAATGCTTTGATTCCATGTCTCTTAGGGGTGTATGTAAAGAGAAAGCATAAGAAAATGCCTCTTTATATATGTCCCATCAAAAATATGGCAAACCTTATCTAAATGGAAAGCCATACACAGATCTCACCTTGAAACATGCAACCCGATCTTTCGCAGTTGAAACACCATGTTTTACCACAGAACAAGCTAACATGCAAAATCCCAAGAATCGCAAAGTACACCTACTTACTAAATTCAAGGTAATCTAAAAACAATTGTCCCTTACCAGAATTGGATCACATTTATCAACCAAAAAATTTAAGTACACTTTGAATGACATTCTGAAGTGGTTGAAAGTAATGTGAGGCTCGAAGCTTTGAAACTCTGAATACCAACAACCGATTTGAATCATGGAGTCAAGACCCAAAATCACACAGAGATTAAATATAAAAAATGACCCCAAATACGAGAAACAGAGAAAGAGCAAGGGATTATGACACTTTTCAAAATATCGCTTACGTAGAATGAAACAAACCCCAAAGGGCCCAAGTGACACTAAATGAATAACACTTTTGGCTTTCTCATTAACCAAGAGGGGAGACACAAAGGGAACATGACAACACCTCTTTTAAAGAATCTGAGCAGTGGTGCCACATAGCTTATTCTCGCGTGCTTGGGGGGACATCAACAGCAAAAGGCTTTAAATCCTTACAAGCATACGACCCCAAGGGACAAACACTGAGGTTATGACAAATGTCTTAACCTCATGAACTCCAGGTGCATAAAAATTTAATGCACTTAAAACAAACCCTGGGACAAAATACGAGGGGATGCAGCTTGGCACAATCTTGTTTCTCCTTTGAACAACAATGAGAAAAGCGAGCCTTAGGAAAACAAAGATGCCCATGGTAAAATAAAATGGGGGCATGCCATTTGGCACATACTCATTAACTTTGGGAAAGATCAATTGTGAACGATCAAACAAAGAAAAGGGGACCTAAGGAAATAAAGAACGAACCAGCAAACAAGGAGCATTCTGATTGGGCGAATTTAAATAAAACAAAACAAAAAGCTTCTAAATGTAGGAATATTAAACTTTTAAAAACAAAGTACCCAAGAAAGACGTAAAGTGAGGAGACTCAACACTTTAAATGTATGAAGAAAACAGCAAGAAGCAAACTAAGATCAAGATCTCACAAAGTTAGTAATAAACACAACCAAGAAAGGATTAAAATGATAAATTATAAACCAGAAATTTATCTTGTGAGATCATCATTAGCGCTAAATTATTCATATGTTAACACTAAAATTTTAATACGGGGAGGCCCTGAATTTGCAAAATTTGGCATGTTCATGGCAACAGAGGGCAAAGGTCAAAGCAGCGTTGGCCAAAGCATTGAAGGGTAAGAAAACAACTGGTAATGATTAAAACAAAAAGCAGCATCTGGAAGGTCAAATATCAAAACTAAACGATCAACTCAGATTATTGAGGTTAAGCTTTTGAGGTATTGGATTCAGCTAAAAATGGTCAAGAAAGGTAACCAATGAGGATGAGCTCTCAGAACATCACGTGCATGATTCTCTGTTAGACCAAACTTTTATGAATTTGATCGGCTGTGACTTACAAAGGTCAATCACATACCAAGACCAACTTGATGCTCACCAAGAGAATCTTCTTATGCACCAATCACAAATAGTTTGTAGCAACTGCTTGAACTGGGCAACTCCAAACCCTATCAATAGGAGATGACGAAAGGAGCAAGCTCAAGGATCAATCTATGGAGTTAGACCTGAAGTTATCGCTTGTCCAGAATTTTCCTCCTATGAAAAGGAGAAAAACACAATGTTTTTCTCCTTAAAAGAGCATGCTAGAGAGTTCGTCAAGCTGGAATAATCTTTTTCTAGTCATTGATTTTTTTTTTATGGGAAAAATATTTGTTTTCGTTGGGTCAGCCCTGTGGTCTTTGCATAAAACTTCAAACTGAACATGCCTACAGTACCCAGGTGTAAGTGGATTGGCAAATTTGAGTTTATTATTAAGCTAGGTCATGAGGTCAAAACCAATGGGCAGTGGATACAAAATTTGAATAATATATAAGGTGAATGGAAAACAATCCCCTTGTGGGCTTCCACAAGAGGGGTCTTATACAACAAGTTTGTCTCACTTGGTGGTCACCAAAAAATCTACCTTTACCTTATACCTTTATATTCCTTTTATTTTTTCTTTAGAAATATCAATTAAGTTTGTTTTCAAGCAAAATATTTTAAAAAAAAAACTTTGAATAATGTATGCCTATTACCTTGATGAATGTTTCCAATAAAAAACTTGTTAAAGCCTTAGCCGAAAGGTTAAGGCCTCTTCCAATTGTTCTATCTCAAACACAATGTGATTCTATAGAGTAGTTACACCTTGGATAACTTAATTGCTACCAAGGAAGTTATGTCTTGGGTAAATTTGTTAGACGAAAACACTCTTATGGTCCTCATTGATTTTGAGAAAGTATATATTAGATTTGAGTGATCTTATTTTCAATTAATGTTAATTTTTTCTAGGTTTCAACCCAAATCTTATTAGAATGGCAATGGGCCTCTTCAAATATGTGTAATGTCCCCTTTCGGTTGAAAAATCGAATTATGGGATTTGTCAGCGAACCCTTTTAAGAATAAATCTGAGATTCTAACTAAATCTTGAATTCTGAAAATTAAGTATAAATCCCTTTTAACTTGGATTTTTATAGAAATAATTAAAGTAACTGAGCACCCACGCAAAGCAGAATTTTTATTGAAATCAGATTGCAATGCAAAGTACAAAACAAAATATATTGGTTGAAAAGCTTGCCCAAATTATGCATGCAAAATTCATAATTCTAACCCTAGATTTTTATGCCCACTTAGCATTTACAAACAGCAAACCCTAAGGGTAGAACCTATGCTTGTATGGCCGATCGTACAGATGAATTGGTTGGTTGGAAATGGCATCTACATTTGTTGATGATGACATCACAACTGAAAATGACTGAATGGGAGGTATGACTGGCTGGAGATGATGTATGGATGGTTGAAGAATGATGCCCTAGCTGCCAGCAATGTCCATAAGTCTAAAACAATATGGTTGAAACCCTAGGGCAGCTGTAGTGTCACTGTAGCAATCTTATTTAAGGTCGATATTACTGTCACGAATTGTTTTAGGGCTGAAAATGATGATGCGATCAATGGAGGGTTGAATGTTTGTTGCCCTAACTGGTATGGTTGATCAAAAACCTATCATGAACCTTGGAAGGAGCTGAAAATATGATAAATCTATCTAATGATTCTCCTAATGTTGAATTTTGACAGTATCCTGATTTGAAAGCACAATTGTAGTTCTTGAATGGAACCACCTCACAAAACCAAAGGGTTTTCATCCTCAAGTCTTCTTATCCACCGGAGGGTTTTCGTCCTCATAGACTGAAAGCTAAAGCAGATGCTCAAACTTGTAAAAGTGTAATTGATAAAAGTCAAAAGATGTTCTCCCATGAACCCAACACCCCTCTATAATTTTATTTTCACTTTTGCCTTTTTTCTCCCTTTTATTTTATTTTTAATAATAATAAAGTAATATTAAATTGTCACTTTTTAATAAAATAAAAAGTAAGTCATTTAGACAACTTAAAATAGTAACTTTATTATTTTTTACTTTATTTGAAAAAGGGGACATGACAATCCACCCTTCCCAAAAATTGCTTGTCCTCAAGCAATTGCAAGCTCGACTACTCTAACTTTCCTCAACTGGTCGTCTCTGTAATACATGGATCCCAATTCATCCTTAATAACTTGCAATTCTACGTTCTAAATTCCTCGTGTGATGTGGTATGTTCCTTGGACTACATAACTTTGGTTTCCCTTGGGACCTTCCCCATACATCCATCTAGGAGACCAACAATGTATTGGCCAAGGATGAAGTAATACAAACATCTGCTTCATATTTGAATGTATTGATAAGTATGAAGCAATACAAACATTACAGTCCACCCTTCCCAAAATTGCTTGCCTTCAAGCAATGTTTGAATTGTCCCAACAAATACCAGGTTCCCATATCATTCTTTCTGATTCTTGTTCAAATGTGAGCACCTAAAGTTGCTTTGCTTGTTGATCTTCAATTCCCTGTAAAACTTTCTCAGTGGTGCCCAAATCTATATCTGAAACTTCTAGCTTTCTTGGAAACTTTTCTTCATGAAGAATGACCTCTCCATTCCGCTTCCACTGCACTACTCTGATTTGATCTTCATGTAGATCATTGTTTGCATCAAGAGTTAATGCTTTTAAAGCCTTGGCTATTTCTTCAATTGCCTCTATGCATGTCATTTCAACCTCATGACATTGGTTGATTGTGATCATATCCATGTGACTTGAATCTGTAGCATAAATATTAGTGAAGCCAAATTCCACCTTCTCCACAATTTTATGTTCCTCCACATTGCTACCTTGTAAGTTAATTTCAACTTTTGTTTGTATCCCAGATTCTTGTTGCTCTTCATTGATCTCTACAATTTCTTGTGACTAGTTTTTCTTCTTTCTCATACTCCTTCCTCACAATTTCTTTCTTTTGAGGTTCTAATGTATCCAACACTTTGCTTGGTTCTATGGTCTTCTTTTCTGGCTCTTCTGAGTCTTCATCTCACAACACGTCCTCATAGTGTACTTGTCCACTTGTCTTCATCAATTTCATAAAGCTTGGAAAAGATATTTCTTTTTGAATCTCTGCTGGAATAGCTCTATATTCAACATAGCTGGCAATAACATCATCCATCATAGTTCTCTCCTCCGAAAATAATGCCATGATTCACAAGCTATGCATCAGATAGTATCTACAAAATATTCATTCTCCCCAACAGGTTGGCAAGATAAAAGCTCTGATACTACTGAAAACTAATAAACTATTGAACTGCAATGAACCATTAAATTTGATATGCAATAACATGCATTACCCAGCAAGCTGGCAAGAAAACCAACTCTGATACCACTGTAATATCCCTTTTTGGATAAAATAAAAAATAAATTATCTTAGAAGAAATTAGATTTCCCTTAAAAGAAATAAATTCAAAACCTTGTTAATCTCACAGAATATTAACTAGAGCACAAGATATGTCTTTCACCAAGATAATAAATAATCAAATACATGTAATGAGATTTTTAACCACATACAAGTGCCCTTCTTTATTTCAGTTAATACGTAGAAACCCTTCTAAAAATACTTATGGAAAGTGCCCCACTACTGACTACAATTCACTGGATCAAACCCTTCTGAAATTACACAAATATCAATGATTGCAAATAATAAATATCATTTTTTGTCCTTATTTGCTACGCTGGAATGATTGTTGTATAGTTGGCCTGCAAGTGTGATGTATGGTAGTTGGATGTAAACCCTCATGCCAAGCCTAGATATGTGGCACATTGGTAGAATATTCCTCTAAAGCTGATATTTCTTGAAACTAGTAGCACAGTCGTAATCCCTGGATGGAATTACCAAATAGGTATGCAGGGTTTCATCCTCATACCTGTGAATCTGAGGGTTTTCGTCCTCTGAATAATTGCAAAAGCTGCAAACTTTTCGTCTGGCAAAAAAAGTTTTGTTTTTGTTCAGGGGATTTCAATAATCATTTCTTCATTCCCAGCTTGCCCTTTTATAAAATCATTTTTCATTCCAACCCTAAACCTAAAGTAATAGAATTACTATTTAATTTAATATTCACCTTTTTCCAATTAATGAATATTAATTACTTTTTGGCCATGTCTCCAATAATTACTTTTGACCCCATTCAATAATAATTGTCATTTTCCAAAGTTATAACTTAAAGTACCTTTTTGGACAACTTAATAAATTATTAATAGATTATTCCCCTTTATTGATTTTTTCTTAGCCTACGAGAAACAAAAATAAGCTTTAAGTCCTTGATTTAATTAATTCAAAAAAATGCGACATTACAGTCCACCCTTCCCAAAATTGCTTGTCCTCAAGCAATGTTTGAATCGTCCCAACAAATATTAAGATCCCATATCATTCTTTCTAATTCCCATCCAAATGTGAGTACCTGAAGTTGCTTTGCTTGTTGATCTTCAATTCCCTGTAAAACTTTTTTAGTTGTGCCCAAATTTGTATCTACAACTTTTAGCTTGTCTGAAACTTTTCTTCATGGAGAATGACCTCCCCATTTCGCTTCCACTGCACTCCTCTGATTTGATCTTCATATAAATCATTGTTTGCATTATGAGTTAATGTTTTTGAAGCCTTAGCTATTTCTTCAATTGTTTCTATGCATGTCATTTCAGTCTCATGACATTCACTGATTGTGATCATATCCGTGTGCCCTGAATCTGTAGCATAAATATTAGTGAAGCCAAATTCCACCTTCTCCACAATTTTATGTTCCTCCATATTGTTGCCTTGTAAGTTAATTCCAACTTCTATTTATATATCAGATTCATGTTGCTCTTCATTGATCTCTACAATTTCTTGTGACTAGTTTTTCTTCTTTCTCATGCTCCTTCCTCACAATTTCTTTCTCTTGAGGTTCTGATGTATCCAACACTTTCCCTGGTTCTATGGTCTTCTTTTCTGGGTCTTATAAGTCTTCATCTAACAACACGTCCTCATAGTGCACTTGTCAACTTCTTGTCTTCATCAATTTCATAAAGTTTGGAAAAGACATTTCTTTCTGAATCTCTGTTGGAAGAGCTCTATATTCAGCATAGCTAGCAATAACATTATCCACCATAGTTCTCTCCAAAAATAACGTCATGATTCACAAGCTATGCATAAGATAGTATCTACAAAATATTCATTCTCTCCAACACACTGGCAAAATAAAAGCTCTGATACCACTGAAAACTAATATACAACTATTGAACTGCAATGAACCACTAAATTTGATATGCAATAAACATGCACTACCCAGCAGGCTGGCAAGGAAACCAGCTCTGATACCATTGTAATATCCCTTTTTGGATAAAAATAAAAAATAAATTCCCTTAGAAAAAATTAGATTTCCCTTAAAAGAAATAAATTCAAAACCCTATTAATCTCACATAATATTAACTAGGGCGCAAGATGTCTTTCACCAAGATAATAAATAATCGAATACATGCAATAGGATTTTTAACCACATACAAGTGCCCTTCTTTATTTCAGTTAATTGTATATGTTAAAACCCTTCTAAAAATACTTATGGAAAGTGCCCCACTTCTGAATACCATTTTTTGTCCTTATTTGCTACGCTAGAATGATTATGATGTACGGTTGGTCTGCAAGTGTGATGTATGGTCACTAGATGTAAACTCTCATGTCAACCCTGGATATGTCACGCCTGGTAGAATATTCCTCTACAGCTGCTATTTATTGAAATTGGTGGTACAGTCGTAATCCCTGGATGGAATTAACAAATAGGTATGAAGTGTTGCATCCTAATCCCTGTAAATCTGAGGGTTTTCATCCTCTAAATAATTGCAAAAGCTGCAAACTTTTCCTCTGGAAAAAAAAGTTTTGGTTTTGTTCTGATGATTTCAATAATCCTTTCTTCATTGCCCAGCTTGTCCTTTTATAAAATCATTTTTCATTCCAACCCTAACCCTAACCCTAAAGTAATTAGAATTACTTTTTAATTTAATATTCACCTTTTTCCAATTAATGAATATTAATTACTTTTTGGTCATGTCTCCAATAATTAGTTTTGGCCCCATTCAATAATAATTAATTGTCTTTTTTCAAATTTATAACTTAAAGTACCTTTTTGGACAACTTAATAAATTATTAATAGATTATTCCTCTTTATTAATTTCCCCTTAGCCTATGGGAAATAAAAATAAGCTTTGAGTCCTCGATTTAATTAATTCAAAAAAATGGACATTACACCTTCTGCCCACATCATCCAATGATAAAACCCTCGTAAAATGTGCAAACTTACAGCTATTCATGATTGATAACAGCAGTTCATTATCTGAAATTATCAAAACCAATAACATGCCATTGGCATAGCAGTTGCAAAACTAAATATCCACTTGTATGGGTGCAACTAAAATAATGTAGTAGCTGATAATGGTGATGACAATAGCATTAATGGTGAAAATTTGGTTCATAGTTGCCTTTGGTATGTTTCCTCTATCACTTGACGGTAGTATCCCATCACCACGCATTCCCTTCATGTCTTGTTGGTGATCCTTTGCATAAATATCCAAGTTTGAAGTTACTCCACCACACTTATGTTGCACTACTCTGGTATTCATGTGAACCTCCCCTTGAGATCTTCTTGTGGTGCTTATAACTTCCTCAATAGGAAGGATATATCCAACACAATTCCTCAACTCTTGATGGTACTCTTTACTCAAGAGCAATCTCAAGAGTGCAAAATCAAACACCATGCAAAGTTGATCCAAAGTAGACCAAATAACATCATGAGAAGATCTCACCTAAACTCATGTCATAAGAGTCATTGCACACCTTGTGTCTACTCTAAGTGCTGATAAGTTTTTGTGCCTTTGTGATGCAAGGAATGGTGAAGCCATCTTGTAGTATATCATCCTTCATGAATTCTCTTTTACACATCCAAGGGTGGCAAACATGTATGTAGCTTAATTCCAAAAACACCATGCCATACTTAGTTATAAAATCTCAAACATTAAAATGACACCCATTTTGCTTAACATCATCCAACATCAAGCATTCCGTTGTGATTATCCTTGTTAAGCCATCATCTATAACCTTGTCTTCAAATGTAGAACTTGGCTCCAAGGAGTGATCTATGAATCATGAGCATTGATCCTCCACAACTCCGTTAGAATGCACAACATATTATATATGATTCCTCATGAACTTCCTTTCTGTCTAAATGCATGGGATGAAGAATTCACTAGAAATAATAATATTGATCTCATCAAAGCCTTTATCTTTCTTGTATCTCAAAAGATCACCTGGATCCCATATGTAAAACAATTTTGAACTTGAATTAAAGAATCTATATGCCCTGTGTTGCAAGTTGTACCCTTGACCCTATCACCATCTTTAAAATGTTTTCCATGATGACAAGAATCTTGTAATGGCATAGTATGAAGCAACAAATTTGAAATATGACCATCCTTTACATACCTTGGGTTGTAATCAAAGTGTTCACCTTCCTTTGCCGAATTAAAAATTGTTGAGATATCCTCAACACCTCCATCCTTGTGACTCAAAATTTTTGAGTTAGGATCAACATTCTCCTCAATTACATGCTTATCAACATGTCTATCCTAAAATTCAATCATATATGGCAATAACTCACCTTTGGGAAGATCGCTAGATAGCTCATGGATTGGCACATCTATTTCCATCTTCGGCTCTTTGCATTCAGCTAGTGATGTCTTTTCTTATTTGACTTCATTGATATACATGCAATCATTAGAAGTCAATAAAACATCTTCTACCATCAAAGGATATTTACCCTCACCCTGCATGTTGGATCCCCTCTGTTATTGCTCAATGATGTCTTGTTGGTCTCAATTTGACTGCTCTTGCTTCCTGATTTCTTCCTTAGCAATCTTTTGAGGTTTTGACTTTCCCTCTTTCTTCTTCAACCTTCTACTTTTATTTTCTTCCTATATCTCCAAGAATTCTTCAAAGGTATTATAAGATTTGTAGATGTCAGACTTTTTATCATATGCATCAAAGGCAAAAAGTTGGACCTCATTTTTGTCACACTGCTCTTCTAACCATGCCTCCAAAATAGGATTTTTCTTTCATGATCTTCTAAATGAAGTGAAATCTTCATAGCTAATAATAAGTTGCTCCAATAATTGGTTCTTAAAATCTTGACTCTTCATTCTCTCTAGGATATCCTCAATTGGATATGTAGATCTTTCGCTTTGATTTCCCATTATGTTGCATTAAAAATCCGGTCTAACCCTGCAAATTGGCAAGATCAATGCTTTGATACCACTGTAATGTCCCCTTCCGATTGAAATACCTAATCATGAGATTTGTCGGTAAACCCTTTTTAAGAATAAATCTAAGATTCTAAATAAACTCTGAATTCTGAAAATTAAGATAAATCCCTTTTAACTTGGAATTTTATAGAAATAATTAAAGTAGTCGAATGCCCATGGAAAGCAGAATTTTTATTGAAATCAGATTGCAATGCACAGTACAAAATAGATTATATTCGCTAAAACCCTAGCCGAAATTATGCATGCAAAATTTAGAATTGTAACCCTAGATTTTTATGCCTACTTGGCATTTACCAACCAAAAACCCTAGGGGTAGACCATGTGCTTGTACGACTGACCATACATATAAATTGGCTAGCTAGAAATGGCATCCAAGCTCGTTGATGATGACATCACAAGATGAAAATGACTTAATGAGAGGTACAATTGGCTGGAGATGATGTACGGATGGCTGAATAATGATACCCTAGCTGCTAGCAATGTCCAAAAGTTTGAAATGATAGGTCTAAAACCCTAGTACAGCTGTAACCTCACTGTAGCAATCTTATTTAGGGCTGATATCACTGTAACAAATTGATTTAGGGCTGAAAATGATGATGTCATCAATGAAGGGTTGTATGGCCATTGCCCTAATTGATACGGTTGCTGCCCTAATTGATACCACTGATTAAAGACCCTAGCACGAACCTTGAAAGGCACTATGGAAATATGATAAATCTCCCTGATGATTCTCCCAATGCTGAATTCTGACAGTATTCTGATTTGAAAGCACAATTGTAGTCCCTAAATGGAAACACCTCACAAGACCGAAGGGTTTTCATCCTCAAGTCTCCTTTTCCACTGGAGAATTTTCTTTCTCAGAGGCTGAATGTTGAAACAAATGCTCAAACTTGCAAAAGTGTAATTGATAATAATCAAAACTCTCCCATGAACCCACACCCGTCTTTATAGTTTTATTTTCACTTTTGTCTTTTCTCACCCTTTTCATTTATTTATAATAATAATAAAATAATATTAAGTTGACACTTTTTAATAAAATAAAAAGTAAGTCACTTATACAACTTAAAATATTAACTTTAATATTTTTCACTTTATTTGAAAAAGGGAACATGACAATATGTTTTAGTTATTTTACATGTTAATGTGTCTCTTTCTTACTACTTTATATTGCAAAATACTATTGCACAAGATTTCCCATTGGCTTCTTTCCTTCTAGTTTTAGTTGAAGCTATCCATAGCTAATAACAAGATTATAAATGGATTCTCATATTACAGGCTTGTCTCTTTAGATGATAGTTATTTGTTGAGGATTTCGTTTGCTGATGATTCATCTCTATTTCCTCCTATTAGGGAAACTAAAATGAATATCTTAAAAAATATTAGAGTTATGTCCAAATTACTATGCTCAGCTCACCAGAAAGGCACATTAAAAGATATTGCAATATGCTTAAGGTGTGCTACTCTGATACAAAAATGATAAAAACATTAAACTCGTATCATGTTAATTTTATTCATCCTTGAAAAAATATTTATGCGTGTAGTTTGTTGACATACAATGTAAGGTCCCTTTTTGGGCTGAAACCAAACAAAAAAGGTATGCCGTAAATCCCAACTTAGACCTACAAATTATTAGAAAAAATCAGAATTAAATAAAACTGAAATTTATTGCAATATTTTTCATAAACTACAAATCGTCCAAAGACCTAGGCGACTAGGGTTTGGAGCTGATGTATGCCTCAAAACTGCTCCAAAAATTACGAAATTAAAACTGTAGATGGATAAAAATATTCCAAACACGATTCCACAATCAGATTTGCAAAAATCTTATTTTCTGATTTTATATAACAAAAATATAGCAAAAACTTATAAATTTCACAACTTGCAAAATACTCAGAATTTTTGAACCAATGATAGCTTGAACTGAAGATAAAAATGTGAAATGAAACAATAATTAGAATTTTCCCTTGAGTGGAAGTCACCCAAATCTGAAACTGTGTAGTCCAAGCCTAGAAAAATAGAAATCTGCAAATGAACAAAAATTCTGCCCTTGGATCTTCTTCAAAGATCCTCTTCAAATCAGCAACAACAAATCAACTCAGCACATTTGCAATTTCTGAAGTGAAATTGCCTCTTCAAGATCTCCTTGGAACTCCAAGCGCCTTGATTCAAGATTGGAACTCCAATAACCTGAAAATAAGATTGACAAAAAGATCTCTTCCCATTAATTCAAATCTGTTTTAATAACTCTTCCAAGGTGGGTGAACCACTTGTGGGGGTTATTTGGCAAAGATGGACCTCTTTTAACCACTTGGATCTTCTCTTTTAAGCTCAAAGTCATTAAGGACTTTTAATTGAGGATCAAGTCCTCATGAGTGTCCTTTTACATAAAGTCATTAAGGACTTTTAATTGAAGGTCAAGTCCTCATAAAAATGTCATTTTACTTTATTATCTAATTTACTCCTCATAATATAGTAATTAAAATTACTTGAGGGTCAATTAAATAATAAATAAGAAAATTGCCTTTTAATTTCAAATGATTAAAATCACTCTCTAGCAAATCTCTTATTTATTAAAAATATTCCCATTGCATCATCCCTTAGCCCACAAGAAATAAAACATGCTAAAGGTCTTCAAAAGGTTGATCAAAAATCAACCCCCTAGAAAAGGGGACCTTTTATACAGCAAACATTTGCTATTATCCCTCAACAAAGTTTATCACCCACCATCTATTCTTTAACCACAAACCTATTCTATGTGATTGTTATAACAACCACCCAATAATTAATTAAACCTATCTCCTAACTAAATGATCCCTAACTAATTATTTTTTTTCCACCAAGTATAATACCTACACTATGGTGTAATTCTATTCCTAATAAAATGATATTGAGTATTTATCACAATGCATGTGGTTTTGAGATATGTTGGCATTGTTCCCATGCTGCTCAATGAAATATAGTCATATTTCTTTGGAAAAACAAGGTTAGTCGTGGAATGGCACTCTTGATATTGTACAATAATAAAAACAAACGGCTTCAGATAAAATTACAGGTATTTAATCTTCAAAGTAATTTGATTTGTGGAAGAGTGCAAGTTTAAGTATAAAGTCAAGCTTCATTTGAACTTTGTGGAAAGCTTGGGAATTTGCTGAGGATTTTATATTCTCCAGATTTTACTGCCAACACCATAAAGTATTTTTCTTTTTGAAGTGTTTGGTGGAAATCGTACTTCAATGGCATCCCTATGGCTAAACTGAGAAAGATCTTATGCCATTAAGAGCAGAAAAGGCATCAGAACTTTCATAATCTTTGGTCTCTCTAAGATGGGTCTTTGGCCCTATACAAGGAAAACGAAGATTTTTTGTAAGTTGGATGATTGAGAAAAGAGGACTTAAACCATACTAAGATTCTTGGCTTGTTAACACAATCTAGATATGAGTTGATATATGGCAATGTCATGAAAAATGTTAAGACAATTAAAGGAAAGCGATCCCGAAAAAACTACTTGGGAAGAAATTTGAAAATACAAAACAAAATTGGAAAAATGACAATATAAAAAAAAACTGTAAAATAATTGTATGGAGATTGAAATATTACAAAAATGTTTTGATTGATTAGAAAATCAAATCAGAGATTTTGTTAACACTAATTTTTGGTGAGGCGTAATTGGGAATGGTCAAGTGGGTTTGATAAATCTAATCTTTTTCAGTGTAACAAGGGTACACATCCCAAACCTTGCACGCACACTTGCCATGGGACTCCATTTCCAAGATGCAGGAAACTATTAGGAAACATCTCCGCATCCCTCGAGATGCATCTCCAAAAAGGGTACACAATGGAGAGTTTCTATGTCCCTGTTTCAAGGGAGACCCACCCCCAATGACAAGGGGCACATCTTCCCTAAAAGGGAGGACTCCAATGGGGTCAAAAGAAAAAATTATAAATTCAGTATAGGTGCATGCAATACTTTTTCATGCAAATTGGTCCCTTCATATTCCCCAAATTAGTCTTTGTTTTATATAAAATTTGGATTAATGAAACAACACCCCTTTAATTAGATATAAACTAATAGAATATACGTTGACTATGAATTAGTAGAATAAGCACAAAATACGATTTGACAACTATGATTTCACCATGCAAGTTCGACAAGTACAATAAACAAATGCAAGGTAGAGAAAGACTTAGCTTATTTGTTGCACTTCCCTAATCTATGCAAACTGATTTCCTGACCTGAAGTTGTGTGGAGTGATTGTATTTTGTTTGTTTCTAGATCTAGTGACTATATCTAGTCTGAGACAATATCGTCAGGAGAGGACAAGAACAATTGTCAATTTTAAGCCCTATGGATCGATCTTGTCCCTGTAACAGACTACTTTCCGACAACTGATTGTTATTTTTGGCTTGGGGCAAGATCAATAGAAGTAGGGCAATCAATAGTCGATCTTGTCCCCTATGGGTTGATCCTGTCCTTGTGACAGTGAAATTTTGAATCTCTCCCAATGTTGTGGTTGCTTCAGTAATGTCATTTTCCACCTTTTTAATCTTTTTCATGCACGCGCATGCACCTAAAATATCAAACCCTAGTTTCCTACACAAACACTTGAGACATCAAATGGAGGAGGGGATCGGGCGAAAGGGATTGAGTTGGATTGACCTTAGTCATTCCCTGTTGAAAAACCAAGCGTTGCACTCCATTACCAATGCTCCGAAGAGGGCTCAAACTCAAATTTAGTTCTCCCACTTACGTGTGTGTGTGAAATAGTGAATGTAGATCTATATGTTCTTTCTCCTAGTTTACCCTTGGCACAAGCATGCAGACGTAACAAATACTTTAGCTATAGCTCTCATAATTCAATGTAAGCAATGTATAACTTTTGTATAGCTCTTGAAATTGTGAGTGTCTATCCCAAATGCCTCCTAGCAACTAGAGAGTATATAAGAATCTTTTAGAATTTGAATTAAAAACCTAGTGGTGTGCAAAATGGACCCAAGGACCTTAAAGGGTACTCAAGCAACAACTAAAAAATGGAAACGTGTCAAAAAGGAAATTAAAAGACCAAAGGACAAGATCTTCAAGAAGGGGACAGGATTTAGCACTTTCCTATATCCTGTTCTGGGATGAAAATAAGCTAGAAACGACAAAAGGGTTTAGAGATCTCTATTTTTAAATGTGTTTTACGCAAGGTGGACAAAAAAAGAGGGTCACAAAGTCATAGAAAATCACAAATTAAAAGAGAAAATGTAAAAGACAAGCACCACTAGACATTTAATCTTAGCTAAGATCCATATAAGCAAAGTGGCTAAAAAACATTGTAAAACAAGGATTGTGCCAAATTTGGGTGTCTATATTTCCCCCCCTCCCTTTAATCTAGCATTTTAGTGAAACTACAAATACTAGATAAAAGGGAAAAGATAATGTGAACTTGTGTAAATGATTGATGGGTAGACTTGTCATGTGCTATAATGATCCAAAGTGTTCTTGGAAAATGAGATGTATGTCATTAGATATGATTATTGTCCAAGTGAAGCAAAGATATAACCATAAATGACATATTGCAAATATTGTTCAAGGAACAACTACACCGGTATGCATGTCATGGAGAAATATGAATGCCGAGGGTCAAGAGTTGACCCAATCACCATGGAGAAGAAGAGGGAACTTGTAGCATCTATTCATTTCCTGGCCAGGGAAATGGATAAGCTTTCAAGTGGTCAAAGTGATGAGTAAAACCATTAAGGGACGTAAAAACTCCAATGTGCTAACTCAAGCAATCATGCTATTGGAGAAATTTGCTCTTCTATTGAAAACTGGAGAATTGAAGGTGATCAAGCCCCAATTTGAATTGTACATGCATAAAAGAAATAACACCCATTGAGGGATGCAAAAACCTCAATTTACGTTGTTGGTATATTGAAATCCATAATAGATTCACAGGTTATAATGCTAGAGGGCGCAAAATCTCCATGTTGTGCAATATGCATTTTAATTGAATTGATCACTGCAAATGGCTTTATATTCAATTGTCACTATGTTCCTTAGTTCTGTATGCATGATCAAAAGAGAATGTATAACATCCATGCCCCTACCATGTTTGCAAATAGAAAATAGTATTGAAACATGTCATGAATTTGTATCATGCCCCCTGAATTTGAAAAATAGTATAGGGTGCCTGAATCTGTATCACGCCCCCTGAATTTGAAAAATAGTATAGTGTGCATGAATATGTATCATGCATCTTGATAAATGTAGGATCTATAACTGTATGTAGATGTAGATTTGTAAATTTTGTTTGAAACTTGTGCATAAATTTGTATCATGCACCCAAAATTTGTATGAATTTGCAATTGTTCCTATAATGGGAGTGCATATGCATGGCATATGCCCCCATAATCTGTACCAATGATTGAATTTTTTAACCTTTTTGCATTCTTTGAAATTGTAATGTGTATCATTTTGGAATATGTGATTTGTAATCTGACTGCATGTGCATGGCATATGTCCCCAAACATTGTACCAATATCTAAACCTCCGAGGTCACACTATGACATAATGACTAGTTGAATATCTGAATTACATCAGTTTCGTAGAATTTTTATGGTTTTTGCCCCATGTTTGTCCCCTTTTTGAGGTGAGGGATGAGAGTAGCAAATCGATCAGATTGAAAGATATAGCAATTTAGATAAGTTCGATCAGTTAAAATGGTTAGAATATCGCATATTAGATTTGAAATTTCCTATTATGCAAATCATGTTATTCGCAGCAAAGTATAAATGAATAGAACAGGAGATAGTCGCAGCCAATTGCTAAAAATGATTGCCAAGGTAATGGCGTTCGTATTGAGATTTGTAGAATTGATCATTTTTTAAGTTGGCATAAGTGATCAAATAACATTCCAACACAGGATAAGGTGTTACATGTGTTCCAATGCAATTTACGGAATGCATTTTTTATAAACAGAATTCAAGATATCGTTTGCAGAAGTTTTTATCAGTGAATTCAATTAACTACACAATAGGCATAGTGAATGATATATTAAACAGTCAACTCATATAAAAGTAGGGTGAAAAAGGCTTTTGTAATTTCATTTTCGCCATTGAATTATGCAAATTGAGACTAAATTTCCAAGATGCCTACTCAATGAGTTGCATTAACGCTTCGATTTGAGCGTTTACAGACACAAACTACAGAGGATCTGATATGTATCAAAATTACTTGATTTTTCCAGTAGATTATATGATCCGTGGTCATTTTTGGGGAAATTTTGACTCAAGTTTTTCACTATTTTGGCATTTTGAGAGTTGGAAATTCGGAATCTGACATTTTTGACTTGCCGAGACAAGACCGTCCCACTTATGACGTTATTGTCCCAAATGAGACGATATTGTCCTAGATGGGACATTTGTGCCCAACATTTTTGACCTATGGGAGCCGATGTTGTCTTTTTGTTGTTGACTCCTTTTATTGTGAATTGTTTTGCGTGTATATTGCATTTACTTGGGTTTGAAGTTGATATGACCTTGTGTGTTTTGTTTTTGCAGCGTGATTTGCAAGCACGCGAGTTTTGATATGGGCAACACGAGTACCTTGCTAGAGCTAGAGTTAGATGACACGGATTGGCAGATATTGGAGGAATCTGACTTAGCGCACATTGGCCGATTGGGCCAAATTCTATATAAGATGCATTTGATGACTGCATTAGCAAAGCGGTGGAATCTTGATACATGTAATTTTTAGTTGACGATGGGCGAGATGACTATCACACTTGAGGATGTGTGGCATATCGTACAACTTCCCATTGTTAGAGAGAAGGCCATGGTGATGGATGCAAAGGGTCCAAGATATTTGTGGCGGGCTCATAGATACATGACAGGTAGACCAGAGGGTGTCAATCAAGGTGGTACCATCTTGTTGCAGTAGATTGTACAATATGATGTTCCACCATTGTATAAATTTATATGTTGCATACTGGCGTCAGTTGTAGCAGTAGATGGCAGAACTGTAGCTATTTATATCATATGTATTATATAGTTTAGGCCATTGAGGAGAGACATACAAGATAATCCTGGGGGCATAGCATGCTAGCCCATTTATATCGAGTTATACAAATTTACATTGGAGATGCATGCAGGCGGTCTTGGAGTAGTGCCATTGTTGCATGTGTGGACATATAAGCACATCACTGTGATGCATTCATTTGGCAACCCTCGTGAGGATTGGGCTCATGCTGATATCTTTGCATCTCAGTGTGTGCTACCGCGGCGAAAGGGCTTAAGCATTATGGATATAGGGTGCTTTTGAATAGGCTAACACCTGCAATGATTTGGTGGCAACCGTTTATGGGATATGGGAGATGGCCTAACGATTTTCTGAGAGTTGCAACGCATATGAGTTAGTAAGTCGCTACAGGATAGATTCCCTAGTGTATATGAGAGTTTCCAGTATGAGCGAGTTACTCGATAGTTTGGGCTGATTTAGGATGTGCCTTTGGTGCCCTATACATGGATGTGGAGTGTTAGAGCAGGTTTGAGGACAAGGCCCACAGGGGTGGATTTGGCTTCTCATTTGGCAATAGAGCAAGATCCTATAGTTCCAATGGCAAAGGGTGATGATGCACGATGTGCAGCAGCTTATACATAGTGGTGGACAAATGCATGATGGGTTGTTTCCAACTGTAGCAAATGATCCTAACGTTGTGCCCCCAACACAAGGTGAAGGGGATGGAAATAGGGCAAGTGAAGGTGGTTCAAGTGGACATGGAGCACAAGCACCCCTTGCACCACAACCTGCACCTCAACCTATCGATGGACATGCCCAGGTTGCTGCAGTTGTTGCGACTACTATATTTGAACGTGAGTATTTGTAAGATTATGTGCATGTGTGTTAGTTGATATCTATTTAGAGTTTGTTACTAATGTATTCTCGTAATGTGGTATTGCAGGGGATGCGTATTGGTCGATGATAGTACATACGGCCATCCATACTTTGATGCAGAATGTGCCCTATGACATAGTGGGTGGCAACTTAGTGGAGCGAGTTGACTAGATTATAGGTGACCATGCATATTTGTTTGATCCATGTGCGATTACTGTTGCAGCAAACACTATAGTTGTCGACGAGTTTGATGACTTATAAGCGGAGCTCGACAGATGACCTGCATCGAGTTGCAATTCTAATTTGTCTAGAGATTTGCTCAAGCAACTTTGTACTTTGCAGTCTGAGCACACACATGCCATGTTTCAGATTCAGATACTTGACAGCCGAATTAGACGATATAGATCACGATCATGATCATATGAGTGGCAAGACAAGCTGGGGCCTCGGCTTCACAGGCCATAATGCTTGTTAGTAGTGATAGTTCAAATGATGGGTATGCCCCCATCATTGATTGACATTTGTATTGTAATCATGATTTTATATATATATGACACTGTTTTGTATATGTTTGTGTTGTTTATATGTGTATGTTATATGCTTTGAATTTTTGCATTTATGAGTTTCATAATTTGATTATTGTTAATGGAATATTGCGAAGTATGAATGTATGATGTATAATGTGTTGATAGTAATCGTTATATGTTACAATTCGTTATTTTTTAGTATCGCATATGTGATTGTCGTTCAAAACCAGTTTCCAAAATTGTTTGGAAAAAGAAAGTCACTATAATCTGGTTGGCAGATCTACTGTTGAAGAATTCGAAATGGTTCCACTTCTAACTATTGTACTACCCTTTTGACTTGTACTTTTGGTTGTTACATAGATGCTTGATTCACTCTTTGCTTCTATATTTTTTGGGAGAAGATATAGATGCACTTGTAACATATAATTTTGGAGCATCGACGACTAGACCTCTTTTAGTATCACCTCTATTGAGAGCTCGAATAACCAGTGGTTCATGTGTAAGAATATCTTGGGATAACTCGATTGTGGTAGAATGTGAACTAGAAGGAGGACTTCTAGTGGTTTGTTTCTGCAAAGGTTGATAGACCAGTCGTTCCTTGCTAGGAATGTCATGGGATGTCTCAGTCTTCTTAGCATAACCACTAGAAGAAGTGGGAGAAGAAGACCTTGTTGTCTTGTTCTCAAATGTAATAACTCCTCTATCAGTAAGTTGTATAAGCTTTTGTCGCAAAGTTTAACAATCATTATCACAATGCCCATTAATACCATGGTAAATGCAAAATGGTTGATATTTTATCTTCTCAAATCTATGAGGTAGATGAAAATAGTTTGGAGGAAGATCAATCAATTGCTTATCTAGTAATGTAAGATATCATGTGGTTGATCTCTAAGGCGATCAAGCTGAAGTGGTTGTCTCTTAGTAGTAGATGCTTAAACTGTACAAGTTATTATGTAAGTTGATTTTATTTTTTCCCTTTGTGTAAGACCTTTACTAATTGCTCTTTGCCATGAATTGTCGGTTTATAAGAAGGTATTGGAGATGGCTTATGAACCTCTTTTGTCAATTCTTTTTCTTTGTAAGCATCTTTAACAATATGTTTTCCTTTTAGAGAAGCTAAATTGGATTCTGCATTATTGCTTACTAACTCACATGTGTATCAATACACATCCATATATAAACTGTCAAAAGAAATGTAAGGATTACGTAATGCTCTTTCTTTTAGTGGAGAAGAAAAAACCTTACTGAATATGAATTGTATTCCCAGATCTGAAGGTCGATATGTCAAAGAGTATAAAGCATTCTTGAATCGGATAGTGTAATCTGTAATGGACTCATCATCACCTTGCATTAAACCTTGTAATTGTTCCAATGTCAATTTAGGCATTTCATCTTTATGATAATCTAAAAAGAATATGTCTTAACTTCTTGAAAGTAGGTTAAAAACTATTAGGAAGACTATAGAACCAATCACAAACATATCATGTTAGACTCCTATGGAAAACCTTTAACAATATGCATCCATCTTTAACCCAATGACCAAAAGAACGTACGTATTGTGGTAAATGGTTTGCAAGGTCTCCGCGACCATCAAATAAAAGAAACCTAGGCATGACAAACTATGTTGGATAAGGATACTCAAATACATTTCATGTAATAAGTTGATCTTGAATGATACTATCTTTAATATTAGCATGACACAATAACAATTGCAAATTAAGATTGGACACTTGTTTTTGAAGGTCTCCTATAGCATTCATCATAAACACAATGTGACTGGTAAGAATAGTTGCAGTTTGGAAAGATGCACTCAAGGGTTGTAAGTTGCCATCTACTTGAAACATAGGTAAAATCGAATCATCGTGACTATCATTGCATTCTAAGACCAGATCATTGCATAATTTAGAAACACTATATATAGAAGCATTCATATCACATGATGTTTATAAAGAAAAAATTATATCATTTTGAATGTCAAAAAGATTTGCATGTAGAAATTGACTATTGCATGAATTTTTGAAAGGAGATAAAGAAGTATCATGCTCATGTGCATCTAGTTGTGTTTCTAGAGAGAGAAGGAATAACACTTGTTTCCAAAGAGAGAAAAGGAGAATCACATTCAACTTTTGTAATATTTGCATCATTTATTGAGAGAAAAGGAGAATCACATTCAATGTTTGTAACATTTGCATCATCTAAAGAAAGTAAACGAGAAGTACATTCTACTTTTGTAGCATTAGCATCATCTAAAGAGAGTAAAGAAGCACATTCTACTTTTGTAACATTTGCATCATCTGGAGTAAATAAGAATGACTTTCAACTTTTGTAACATTTGCATCATCTATATCATGAGAATCACCTATGCATGTAAGAGTAGTGTTATCATGATTTTAATTTATGCATTGGTTTTTGTCCTTATGCATGTTTGTTTTTAAACATTGAATACGATGAAGTGCAATAGCAAACTGTAAAGACAAAAGATGTGTATTTCCAAATAAATAATCTTGAGATTATAATTCATGCAACACGTGAGTGGAAGGAAGATGTGTATTAGTATTATATCCCTCTTGTTCTAATGTATGATTAAAAGAGTTTTTTAAATAAGGATTAGGGGAGCTAGGCTCTTCTATTTCGGAAGTGGTGGTCTTCCTCTTACTATATGTTTCTTCATAATCATAATTATAATCATTGCCTTCACAATCATATTCCTCATATACATCATCAGCATTATTAATCATACAATAATCATCATGAGTCCATTCATTAAAGTGATCATAAGGTATAGAGTTGCTAGAAAATAGAAAATCTAAGGGATGAGGACTATTAGGGTTTCTAAAATAGGTAGACATTTTAGGACTTCTAAAGCCTAAAATGGCAAGAAAGAAAGGAATAAGATATTCATAAAACACACTCCCACATACAAACCCTAAGGGAGAAGATTACAAGTGAAGTTCGAATGAACCATGCGGGCTCACCAATATGTTTTAACTAAAATTTGAATTAATAAAACAATAACCCTTTACTTAGATATAAACTTATAGAATATAAGTTGACTATGAATTAGTAGAATAAGCACAAAATACGATTTGACAACTATGATTTCATCATGCAAGTTTGACAAGTACAATAAACAAATGCAATGTAGAGAAAGACTTGGCTTATTTGTCGCACTTCCCTGATCTTAGCAGATTGATTTCCTAACCTAAAGTTGTGTGGAGTGACTGTATTTTGTTCATTTTTGGATCTGGTGATTGTATCTGGTTTGGGTAGTGTCGTCAAGAGAAGGACAAGAACAACAATGGATTTTGACCCCTATGGGTCGATCATATCCCTATAACAGAGTACTTTCTGGCAACCGATTGTCATTTTTGGCTTGGGATAAGATGAGCATAAGTAGGACAGGATCAGCAATCGATCTTGACCCCTATGGGTCGATCTTGTCCTTGTAACAGGAACTTCTTAGCAACATATTTTTACTTTTGGCTTGGAACAAGATCAACAGAAGCGGGGCAGAATCAACAGTGGATCTTGTCCCCTATGGGTAGATCCCGTCCTTGTGACATTGAAATTTTGAATCTCTCCTCGATGTTGTGGCTACTTCAATAATGTCCTTTTCCACCTTTTTAATCTTTTTCATGTGTGTGCATGTACCTAAAATATCAAATCCTAGTTTCCTGTACAAATGCTTTAGACATCAAATAAAGGGGGAATCGAGAAAAAGAGATTGAGTTTGTCTGACCTTGATCATTCCCCGTTGAAAGACCAAGCACTACACTACATTGTCAATGCTCCGAAAAGGGCTCAAACTCAAATGTAGTTCTTTCGCTTACGTGTGCGAAATGGTGAATGCAAATCTAGATGCTCTTTCTCCTGGTTTACCCTTGGCCCAAGCATACAGATGTAACAAATACTTTAGATATAGCTCTAGTAATTCAATGTAAGTAATGTATAACTTTTGTATAGCTCTTGAAATTGTGAGTGTCTGTCCCAAATGCCTCCTGGCAACTCTGTATATATAGGAATCTTTTATAATTAGAATTAAAAACCTAGTTGTGTGCAAAATGGACCCAAATACCTTAAAGGGGACTCAAAAGCAACAGCTAAAAAGGGGAAACATGTCAAAAAGGAAATTAAAAGACCAAAGGATGAGATAGTTGGGAAGGGGACAAGATATAGGAACGGTATTTAGAACTTTTACTATATCTTGTCCTAGGATGAAAATGACCTCGAAACGACAAAATGGTTTAGAGATATCTATTTTTAAATGTGTTTTAAGCAAGGCGAACAAGAAAAGGGGGTCACAAATTCATATGAAATCACAAATTAAAAGGGAAAATATAAAAGACAAGCACCACTAGACATTTAATTCTTAGCTAAGATCCATATAAGCAAAGTGGCTAAAAGACATTGTAAAACAAGGATTGTGCCAAATTTGGGTGTTTACAGTCCCATGGTAAAAGAAATATAAGTTGCTTGCTACCCTTCCTCAATTTCGAAGCCCAATTTCAAAAGTGGGGGAGAGAACTCAATTGATTTCAAAGTGATGGTAAATGATGAGTTTTAGGGAGAATTCATTAAATGTTTTTCGTGGGGTGGCTCCATATACAAGTTGGCCTACTAGGCCCCTCTCCACTACTGCATCCATGCAAATTGCAAATCTTCATGCTAAGTCTCCATTGGATAGCGTTGTCTATGCTTAGTAGCAAATGGCACAAGTTTTGGGCTGTAAAACAATTTAATGGCTGAGACCACCTTTTGAGGTCAATGTAGCATGTTTCTCTACCTAAGCTTTCATTAACGATTTTGAACACGATACTCATCATATGAACATTAATTGATAGTTTTTTGTACAATAGTTTGTGATGTACATATTGCTCAAGTACACATTACTTTCTAGAAGTTTTAATACTTGGTTCAATTGTCATGTAAAGTGTCATATCAAGATAATGCTTATACCATTCAAATAAACTAACTAGTAATGCAGTAATAACTTCTTACGGTGCTTGCCACAGTTGAACTATTGTTTAAGTATTGTAATTTCTTTCCATCTTTAATTGTCTATTAAAGTTAAATGATTTAATTGCGAAGTTACAAGTATAACCAAGTTATTTACTATTATTTATTTTATGCTAATTTGATGTTTTATCCATTTTTAATTCATATTTTGTTTAGCCGTAAAAAAAAATAGAATTCCTATATTTTCTATACCCAATCCTTGTCAACATCCCATGAAATTTTCAAGATGTCTTGGAAATGTGTAGCTGTGTCACCCTCAGAGTTCCCTAAAATTTTCTGAATTATCTGACGATGCGCCTCCACATCCCATGTCCTATAAACTTCTTTTATGTTGACTTTGTACCATATAAATCAAGTTTATTTATTTCATTTTGTGTAGTTCTATGTTAGATATTAATAAGTTAAATTATTTATGGTATACACAAAAATACTGCATCTACTCGGTCTAATGGATTCAGGGTCGTACGGTGCTCCATTTTGGAACTCTAAATGTTATATTCTTTGGCCATCCATCCATACTAGCTAATGATTGGAAAGTGATACTAGCTCTTGAATGGGAGAGGGCCCGACCCATCGAAAGGTTGATGGCATTTATGGACTTGTTCTTGACCTAAAGGTCAAATACATGAATGGCCTAATGTTGATCGAGCACCTAAGGCCCTTTAGGTCGAGGGAAAATTTTATGTGCTCGACCTATCGATTGGGTCTAGGCTTCAACCATGTCTCCTTCAAGGAATCATTTATATGGAATAAACTCCCTATAAGTACTGTCTTGACCAAATATGATTTTATGTACGGTCTTGTAGAATTTGCTGTACCCCTGAATTCCTTAGCATTTGTTTTCTCATTAGCATGGTAAACTAATTGAAAGGAGAGTATTGTATGGATAAGAAGATTCGTTAGTAGAGATAATCATAAGTTGGATTTATAGTTGGTCAAATTATATCATGTTGCTGTTTCAATTTTTATAATGCAGCTGTGACTATAATTTTCTATTAAATCTTACTGTTTATATATATATAAAGATTTAAGAAAAATTATATGTTGTGGAGCAGAAGGGCACACTGACTTCAATACAGAAGTAATCTTCATTCTTGTTTCTTTGTAAGTATCCATTAAACTTCAGGTGGATGAATATGATCTAAAAAGATTTTTAACTTCTGGATCTATGTGGTACCCTTTGCGAAGCAGAGAATACTGCTACAGGACTCCTTTTCATAGACACATGAGAAATTAAACTACTGCAGATGAGTAAACCACAAGACCTGCTGCTATTTAATTGCAAGTGCCTGTTAGAGAACAGGTTACTCAACCTTCAAAACCTTGTGATCGTAATGGATGGCATATGATAAATTTGGGGAAGACCACAGCCCCATTTTCTGTGGAATCCTGATTTATTCCAACTTACAGTCTTTTCCAGTTTGTATTTAGTTGGATGAGAACCTTTTTGCCAGTCCTATTGGCAAAGCTTCTGTTCCTCCAGTGGTTAATATTCACAACCCTGCAGCTGATCTTAATGATGGTCCACCGGCTAGTTTTCCTATGCAGTCTAGTTCACCTGACATACAAAAAATTAAGTAAGAAGTTCTATCCAAGCAATTTGACCATACTTGATAGTGAAACTGTTGGATATTTGTTGTATACTTTGCATGTTTTATACCTCTTAGATATTGTATCGCCAAGCATGGCAATTGGGGGTTCAAGATCCCCAAGAATTTTTTTTCCAGAATGAACACACATTTTGGTGATCCCGTAGGTATTTTTACCTATAATAATAATATGGGCAGTGTTATGACCCATAGTTTTATGGCGAATCAATAGGGTTGTATTTTTAGACCATGGTTTTGGTGCCCATGGTATTGGTACCCATAGTATTGTAAGACTGCTTAGGCAGTTACCTATTGATGTGTCTATATATATTAGGGCTAGAGCATAACTGAGAAATACATTATTGTATTGCAAGACAGTTAAGTTAATATAATAGTAAAGGAGGTTATTATGCCGGGTTTTCTCCCATAAGGGTTTTCCAGGTGAAATCTTGGGTATTGTGTAATATTATGTGTATGCAATTTCTTTTATTCAAATTTTAGCATAAAGATTATGTTAATAGTGCTTCTCTTGTATTGGTTTATTGGTCATGTTCTCTTCCTTTGGTATCAAATCTAGGTTTTAGATTTTTTATGGAGAGTTAGGGTTTCATTTATCCGTGATAAACTATTTTGCAAGTGGGATCTCTGAGCGTGGAAATCTTTGTGTGAAGAAGAATGATGAGAAGCACAAGAATAGAGATTTACAAATTCAATGGTCATCATTTTCAGTTGTGAAAACTCAAGATGAAAGATTTTCTTGTGGATAGAGATTAGTGGGTTGTTGTATCAGGAATACAACCTGCGAGTATGAAGGTAGAAGATTGAGAAAAAATTGATAGGAAGGCAAAAAATTCATTCAGATTGTGTCTATCAGATTCCATTTCGCTAAATGTGTGAACGGAGAAAACTTTTACGGAATTATGGGAGAAGTAGGAAAATATGTATCAAACAAAGTCTCTAGTGAACAAACTATTTCTCCAAAAGAAGTTGTATTCATTGAAAATGAATGATGGTGACTCTGTCGCTAAACGTCTAAATGCCTTCAATACTATGGTAAGTCAATTACTTTCTATCAAAATTAAAATAGATGATGAAGAAAAGTGTATTAATTTGTTTTATTCTTTGCCCAGCTCTTGGGATAATTTAGTTATAGCAATAACAAGTACTACATCAACATTGAAAATTGAAGATATAGTAGGAGCATTACTATTAAAAGAAATGAGGTAAAAATTTGTTGAGGATTATCAAACAAAGGATGTCTTGTTTGTGACAAGTTGTTCACAAAAGAGAAATAAAAATAGGTACGGACAGTCAAAGTCTAGAGGTAAATCTAGAACTACAACAAAAGACAAGAAGAAATGTTAGAACTATGGTAAAATGGGGCATTTTAAGAAAAATTGCAAATCTAAAAATGTTGAAAAGGGTATGTCATCTAATGATTCCCAATTTGTAGAAACAAAGACTCCCAATAAAGACTCGGGGGATCTACTTTTGGCAATATCAAGCTCGCATGCATGCCATGATGCATGGTTGATTGACTCGGATGTGTTTTTCATATGACTCTCCATAAGGAGTGGTGAATATGAAAAGATAAATGGAGTGATGTCTTCTTCGGAGACAACTCTCTCTGCAAGGTTGTTGGTCGATCAAGCTAATTTCAAAGATGGAAGGGTTAAAACCCTCCCTGATGTTTTGCACATTCCGGGTTTAGTTAGAAGTCTAATTTTTGTCAGCAAGATGAATGATGTGGGTGTGCAGATGATATTTAATAAGGAAAGTTGCACACGGTTTGTGGAGCCATGGTATTGGCAAGAGGTGTTTGCATTAGAACATTGTCCAACCTTGAGGCAAACACTGTCAATGATGGATGTAATAGATCGGTTGTTCCTGAGAATGAAAACGGACCGGATCAAACTCTTATGCTACCTATAGAAAAGACAATGCTCTGGCATCAAAGGATAGGTCATATTGGAGAGAAAGGCCTTCAAGCACTAAAAACTAAAGGTATCACTGAAAGTATTTATGATTGTCTGAAATATCCTTTAGCAAACAAATATGAGTTCTAATTTTTTTTTCTATCCTACCCATATCTGAAATAAATTAGATTTGCAAATGCATACAATACCAACTTAACAAATGGAGATAAATATGAATTGCATTCAATTCCAGACAATGTATTAGTCATAACAAATGCATATAACAATAAATTCTAAATGTCTTAGTCAAACCCTAACCTTCCATAACCTATCATAACTTGAAAACACGAAAACTTGAAACTTTGATTGAAACCCTAGCTGTAAATGGTACAGCTGCTGGTCTGGAACTGTATAGACTAGAATTTGTTCATGTTGATAGGAGTAAGACCGTCATACGACCACCGTATAGATCCATACGGATATGGATATTTTTTTTTGCCTAGACAACAGCCCTAACTGCTGCAATTTGATCTTATTAAGCTGGGACAACAAATTTGAGTCAAAAGGGGGTGATGCCCAGCTAGGGCAAACCCTATGGAATTTATTTTGGAATTTTTGCTTGACCCAATAGCTTCATAAACTCTGACAATAAATGGTGGCTCCCTACAAACCCTAATTTTTCGACTCATGTAAATTCCTCTGTTAAATAAACCCCTAATACTGAAATCTTCTAATTTTGATAAGCACAAATATGGTCCCTGAATGGAAACACCTATTGGGTATAAAGGTTTTCGTCCTCGAGCCCTTTTCACTGAAGGGTTTTTGTCCTCTATGATGAAGAGTTGAAAAATGGCTACTCAAGCTTGAAGAGGGTTTTTTGAAAATTGATCAAATGATTATGATGTCCTTTTCCTTCCTTGCAACCTTTTAATAATTATATTTTCTCCTCAAAACCCTAAAAGTAATTAAAATTTTATTTTATTTAATATTCTCTTTTTGCTCCACAAAATAATTAATAATTACTTTTTCTTTTCTTTTTCCACTTAGCCTGATAATTAATGCACCTTTTTGCCCCACATAATTAATAATAATGTCTAGGTGTCTCCTTTTAAGTTATAACTCTTAAGTGATGTGGGGAGATAACTTTAAGCATTATTATTAATTTATTTTCCTTTATTAATTTCCCCTTAGCCTACAGGAAATAAAATAAGCTTTGGGTCCTTGATTCAATTAATTCAAAAAATGGGATATTACAGTCCACCCTTCCTAGAATGGTTTGTCCTCAAGTAATTGCAAACTGGGATGCTCAAGAATCTATGCACCCTCTCAAGTAGCATCTTTCATTGATAGATCCTTCCAACTTAGTAAATATTTTGTGATGGTTCTGTTCCTCAACTTCTTTTCTCTGATATCCAGGATGGCTTTAGGAACCAATATGAGTTTGCCTTCATCATCCAAAGGAGGCAACTCAATGGAAGGAACAACATGCTGCCCCAATGCCCTTTTGAGGCATGATACATGGAAAACATTATGTATTTTGTTATGCTCTGGCAACTCAAACTCATAGGCAACCTCCCCAATCCTCCTCATGACTTTGTATGACCCATAAAACGAGGTTTGAGCTTCTCAACTCCACTCTTCTTGATAAAAGACTGCCTATATGGTTGCAACCTCAAGAAAGCCATGTCTCCCACTTCAAAACTCCTCTTTGTATGGGGTTGGTCCGCATATAACTTATGTTGATTTTGAGTATGTTGGAGGTTTTATTTCAATATACCCAGTATATCTTGGCTTTGTGCAACCAAGTCTCTGGCTCCTGGCACCCTACTATCAACAATAACCAAATCCACAAAGAAAAGAACACCATAACCATATAAAGCTCTGAAAGGTGCCATACCAATGGACATGTGGTACATAGTATTGTAGCAATGCTCCCTCATGTAAGGCCATTTAACTGTGGAATCAAAAATTTGACAGGAATGTGTGGGGACTTAGGCTTGAACGAAGCAACGTTGATACTTGTGTGTATTTTAAACAGGAAAATGAAAATTTTGTTATCATAGTGTTGTATGTAGATGACATGTTGTTAATTGGTAACAATAAGAAAATAATTAATCAAGTTAAGTCTCAGTTTGTTATGAAAGATCTAGGTGTTGCAAAATTTATTTTGGTTATGGAAATTAAAAGAGATCATGTAAACAGAAAACCATGGTTAAATCAAAGAAAATATATTGAGATGAATCTACAAAGGTTTAGGATGCAGGGAAGTAAACCGTGAATACTCCTTTTCTAGCTGGTCAAAAACTATCTGTTGAACAGTGTTCCAAGACACAATAGGAAATTGAGGACAAGTCTCAAGCCCTGTATACTAGTGTTATAGGAAGTATGATGTATGTAATGGTCTATACCAGACCTGATATTGCTCGTGAAGTGGGAGTAGTGAGCAAATTTATCTCAAATTCGAGCAAGGAACATTGGACTGTGGTGAAGAGGATCTTTAGAGATTTATGCTGGGCATCTAACTATGCAATATGCTATCGGGGTAATCCTGGTGAAAACAAGACATTGAGTCTACATGGTTTTGTGGATTTTGATTCCGCTGGAGATCATAACTGTTGTAGATCTGTCGATGCATATGTGTTCAACTTGTTCAATGGAGCCATAAGTTGGAAGAACAAATGGTAAGCAAGTCTTGCTATATCCACCACAAAGGTTGAGTACATGGTTGCTACTCATGCAAGCAAAGAAATGGTTTGACTTAAAAGGTTGTGTTCCATTGTTGGGTTCATTCAAAGCGCTCTAAGGATAGATTGTGACAATTAGAGTGCATTTTTTCTGGCAAAGAATCCTTAGTATCACTCTTGAATGAAACGCATTGATGTCCACTATCATTTTGTTTGGGAAATGGTGGAGTAGAGAAAGACAACATTGGAGAAGGTGGACAAAGAATGTTGTTGATTCAATTACAAACACTGTAAATACTGAGAAGTTTTCTTGGTGCAAAAGATCAATGAGCATGGCTTCCCTTAGCTGCTAAAATTATACAGCTGTGAACGCCTATGCAAAATCTTCAACAAGTGGGAGAATGTTGGATGTTTGATGTATGCTTTGCATGTGTTACACCCCTTAGGTACTATATCGCTAGGCACGACAATTGCTCTTGATCATTTTTTTCAAAACAAATGCACATTTTGGCGATCCCATAGGTATTTTTACCCATAGTAATAATATGGGCAGTGTTACGACGCATAGTTTTATGGGGAACCATTATGGGTTGTATTCTTGGTCCATGGTTTTGGTACTCATGGTATTGTAAGATTGCTTACGCAGTTACCTATGGATGTGCCTATATATACTCCCACATGTAGTTGGGCTAGCGCAGAATTGGGAAGTACATCATCGTATTGCAAAATGGTTAAGTTAATAAAATAGTAAAGGAGGTTACTGTACTATGTTTTTTCCCATAAAAGTTTCATGGGTGAAATCTTGTGTACTATGTAATATTGTGTGTGTGCAATTTCTCCTATTCAAAATTTAGAATAAAGATTATGTTAATATTCCTTCTTTTGTATTGGTTTATCAGTCATTTTCTCTTCAGAAACTTGCAACTCTTTAAACTTTCAGTTTCTCGACGCTTGTAGCAATTTTTTATTTTGTTTAACTCGTGATCTTGCTATTGGCACATTTTTGTGACCATGTTATCATTTTAAAAACTGACAGACTCCTACACAACCCATGATAATTATTCAAAATGAAAATTGCCCATAAATTAATACAACAATCTAGTGCAGTAATTGAAAGTACAGAAGATCATTAAATGATGTGGATGTACTTTAACTAAACCCGCAATATGAGAGAGGATTTTCGAAATTCCCACATGGCTATCCTGCATAATGGAGACAAAATAGAACAGAGAAACTAGTGTCTTTAAATTTGCAGAGATGTCTTCCAGAGATTAAGATGCTAAGTCAAAACTCATAATGTCTGTCTCTGTTTGCATGAATAAGCCTGACAGTATGCTGGGGTCTCCTGTTGGATTTTGTTCTTTTATAAAAAATACATAACAGGAAAGGAGTAGTAATGAGCAACTTACATGCAATTTTTCCAAGGTTTTTGATAAGGAAGTGAAGATCCATATTATAAATAAAGCATCCAAAATTGCAACAGGTAGCACAAAGAAAGTCCTTGCTTCTCTAGGCATGTCATTTATATTCCCAACATTTTCTACAAGCTCCAATGCCTCTGAAGCCACAAAGTAGATTATTCCAAAAAGAGCCACTTTGGAAGTAATTCCTCCAAGAGTTGGTCGCACCACACCATAGCCCATAGAAACCACAAGAAGAAGAAGGCGAGATACAGTCTTCTTAATAGCCCCCAAGGTGACTGCCCAGATAGTAATACTGATTGGTCTGCATCCAGTTGCATTAAAATTAGCATATTCAAAATAGCACAAGGTCATTTCCAACATACCAAGAGCAATAACTGCTGATATGCAGTTCTGAAGCTGTAATATATCTTTCCAAAAACGTACATTCTGGAGAAACCAGACAAGTCCAAGAATGGCATATGCCAAAGACAAACACCCATAAAATTTCAGTAAAGGTTCCAGTCGGCCTGGTAAATAACCTGTTGGATTCTTCCAGATAGTTCTGCCATTAACAACAGTACCTTTCAGCTGTTTGTCACAGAACATAAAATAAAGATTGTACATGCCAGTCTTTGGTATGTAGATGGTGTCTAGTTGTGTCTTTGTTACCCAATTATTTCCCTGGAAAACAAAAGGGATACGGCGAGGCCAGTCTGTTTCATCAGAAGATTGTCGAATAATGATATGCCCTTGTTTACAGCCTTCTAACTTGGCAAGGTCAGGAGTACAGCAGAGTGCAGTTTCCTCAGCATAGAGGGTGCCTCCAATCTTATCCCTGTCCTTTATCTCAAATATAATTGCTTCAATAAGTCCAGTAATATGCTCCATTTTCTCGTGCTTAAAAGCAGATTCGTTAGTCCTCTGGAAAGTGATTGATTCGAACCTGCCAAACAAACTTACCCTAATCAGGAAATCGTCCATTTGAAATTCTATCGCAAAGTACCCACTAATATTTTTTTAGCATAAAATATCCAAGGCAATAGTCTGTGCAGATCGCCTTAAAGACCATCATCTTGTTTTGTAACTCGGGTAGTCTTTGCAGCACATCAACTTTATGCTCATTGGATGCACAAATACACGCTGAAAGTCAAACAGAAAAGAAGCTTTTGACATGGACAAGAAAACAGAGGGAGCTGTCGTGAACTTAAGTTTTCCCAGATGACAGAAGCCTGACCTGTCTGAGGCATTGAAACAACTCCATGGGATTTGACTCTTGACTATTGACGGGTATCTGCCATCAACTAAACATCAAAGCAATCCCAGAAATGTTCATGAACAATCATGGTGGACAAAGCTAGGGTGAACTGTGGAGTCAATGCACTGAATCATTGGAAAGAGATCGTAAAAGCACATTATACAGTATACTTGACTTAGGTGAAACTGGTAAACTGTTAAGGAAATTAATAATTGCTTACCGATGAATATCACAAAGCAAATGATGCCTCTTACATTTGATGAAAGAAGAATTTCGGTATTTAGGACAGATCTAGCCATGAATCGGCAATTGAATTCCAGATAATTGCCAGTATCAAGTAGGACACAAAATTGCAATACAGTGGAACAAGGACCAATTTTTTCTATACATAGATCCAGATTTCCAATCCAATTAAAAAAGGTATAACCCTCCCTTGAGCACACATGACTATAACATACTCCTAATTGTTTCACATGATAGACCCCGCTGCCCATGAAAAAAGGGTGGTTGAGAAAACATACTTGATGAATGATTTACCATTGGCTAGGACAGTCCTGTTGTTGGTGCTCAATGAAGCATAAAGGCCCTCACTGCCACCATAGAAGGAGAATGCATTAACCTGTGGAGAGAAGCCACCATTGATGTATTCGTGGATCGAACCGTAAACTACATCACCACATGTAGCCAATAGCAGTAACAGCCAAGTCCAAACCCAACACCCTTTGGTACATTTTTCTCTTGTTGACATTTGGCATTTATCTGGGCCGTGGACACCCCTTTTTGACAGTTTTCTGCGGACACAAGACAAGACAACTTTGCTAATTGGCGAATCTAATTTTAAAAAAAATAGTCAATTGATGAAAATTCGCTTATAAAAAATACCCTGCCCAGAAGCGAACTGAAGGGAATTCAATTCCCTTATGAGTCAATAATGCCAAAGCTTGTGCAGCTTCCAACTCGCAAAATGTATTGTCAAAATCAATATAGATCTGCCCTGATTTGCAGGTCTCTCTTTGTGTGAGTCAATCTCAACGATCAAAATATTTAGTTGAAAAGTATGGGCACATTGTTGTTGTATGCTCAGAAACTTTAGTAGATGACAATGGGGAATATATATCAAAAATTGAGGGAACGAGAACTGCTATAAAATAACAAGAATTGGAACAACTTGAAGAGCATACAAGGAAATGGGCATAACCGGCCATGTCAGCCCTGCGTAATACTAGTAACTAAATACGAATAATCTTAAACTAAGGCAAATAACACATGAAGGAAAGTTGGTCGGTGGGTTGTCCATTTATTCGTCCTCCAGCAAGTAAGAAGCCACGTCCATTTTCAGTTCAAACTTTTTTTTGCAGAGAGTATATGACACGGATACATAAATGATGTGTATTTATTTTGAAGAAGTGGTTTTATGGGAAGTTAGGCTTATTTAGGAATATATGTAGTAAAAGTGATTTTATAATTTAAAAATTATGATGGTATGTTATAATTTTATAGAATATAATATTTAAAATTATTATATTTTTATTTATAGTTAAAGTTTAGATAAATTTTGATTATTTGTAAATTTATATTTGGTAGAATATTTTTCAAAAAATAATAATAAATATGAAAACTTCCAATGTGTTTTTTTCCTATCTCTTTAAATTTTCTTTCTAAAAATTGTCACTTCTTTGTTTTTAGAAAAAAAATTAAAATTTTTTATTATCATGTCTTTCATTTTTCATGGGGTCGCCCACTCATTAAAAATAGGAGCAACTGAGTCTTCTATATAACCCCTGTTTTACCAATATTATGTTCTGCTTCAATGGAAATAACATAATTAATTAGCAAAAAGGTGATATTAATTTTTCCCTGTATAAATTGTTTTTGATCACTTGGACACATTTCCCCACTCGTCTAAGTGTCTTATTAGCCTCAGGTGGTATTTATGTGATAAATTTGCTTTAAACGTGTTATTAAATTGAGTTATTCACACCAATCAAATTTCATTATTTTATGTGGTTTGAAAAATGTAAATTTTTTTAATAATTAAATTATAAACTTTTTAACTAATAATATATAAAATATTATTTTTCTATATATTGATTGAATTTTTTTAAACATGTTATTGAAAACTTCATGTTGTTCAAGGCAATGAAAATAGATTTAAAAAATTAACATATTAATCTCTATATTGATTTCATGTGTTGTAGATCTTAGTCAAGATTGTTCCATTTTAATGCTATGGCTAGAATCCCGCTGCAATCAATTATCAACTTTAAAGCCGATCATTAATATTTGACAGTTGTTGTTTTTCTTTACGTTAGTCACTGCATATTGCAATGAATGTTTACATTTGTGTACCCTTCATTCAAAGAAGACATGTTTCTTTTTTAAAATTACTCGTTTATTGAGTCGGCTCAAGTTGATTATCCCTGCAAGTCATTGTCCATTATTATTCATAAATAAATATTATTTTGTTGAATACTGACAAACATAATGAATGAAGTTCGAATCTATGTGCCAAGTCCAGCAAAGCAAGTTCAAAATCTCGATTTCGAGGGTTAAATTGGGGGGAAAAGTGAATTACAAGTTTAATGTCAATCCCAAGATTCTTTCCTCAGTGGTTCAGACTTTTAAATAGGCCTTGTAGTTCCAAGAATCTGAACGGAGCCACTAGTGTTTGGTAGGGGGTACACAGGGTACTTAAGCAAACAACTAGAAGGCTAAAAGGCTCAAGGCTTCTATAGGATACAGGGGATCTATAGTGGCTATCTGGTTTGTCAGCTTGCACCAAGTTATAGATAGACTTGTAAACCAGGTTAGGGCTAGCACGATCAAGCACACAAGAGACGCAGGTATCTCTAGTAGGTATAACCACAATAAAGCAAGTAGCTAAGACTAGAAAACTATTTGTATACAAATTGCAGAAATAACCATGCTGAATAAAGAGAGCTAACAAGCAATGTGTAAACTTAGAAGCAAAGGCACTTTCAGGCCAAATGAAAGACATTTTAAGAAGTAAAGACATTTTCAAACAAGGTGCGAGAGCATGCCTAATATAAGTTTGAGCTAACTCTTTATTTTCAACACTATTGTTCCCTAATAATGCAATTTTTCGATTTAGCAAAAGAGAGATTGTTTATGCAAATTGTATAGATTGTTTTGAGCATGTAGGATCCTACTAGGTAATGAAAAATGTTTCCAATGCAAGCATAACATATAATGGTAGATATTTCAAGCAATGAAGATATTCTTAACCACATACAAATTCATAAACTTCAAAAACCATCCTAGATAATGCCCTAAACAAGCTAAATCACTAAAACAATCAAAACCTAGTATGTATACTACTACAAACAAACAAGAATTTCACTTTGCATAGCAAAGTGCTCTCATATCAAACTCAAAAGAAGTGTGCAAACTTTCTACCAACTGATTATCCAACTTAGGAAGCAAGAGAGGAAGAGGATCAGGCTGTGAGTGAACTGAGTCCAGACCAAGAGTCAAAAGTTGTGGAAGAGGTGAAGAAGAATCTGCCAATTGAGAGAAAGCCAATGCAAGGAGCACAAGAACAGGTGTAATGGAGTCTTGAGGGAGCTAGGAGCAACCAACAAGCTTCAGGAACACTGTAGAGAGCAATGTGAATCACTAAGATAAGCTGTAGAATAGTAGGGCATCCCCTATCATAATGAAAGCTAAGTGTGCCAAGTAAGATCTAAGTGAGATTCAAGAAGGCAGCCAAGCTTTGAGTGTGATGATCAAGTGGGAAGATCAGAGCAAAAATGGAGGAGAGAGAGGCTCAAATGAATGAGAAAGTGACATATATCTCAACCCTAATCCGCCAAAAGGCCAAAAACTAGCCATTTCTAGCCATTTGGGCCCAAACAGGGACCTTTTTTGCACATTCTGCCTGATCGAGGCCTAGGCCACGGCTTTCATGAAGGAAACATGTGGCCTAGGCTACAGTTTTCCTCCCTAAGCTATGGATTGGGTTAAAAGGCCACTTCGAGTGGTCAACAGGCCTTTGAAAGGGCCTTGAGAGGCATTTAGAGGGCCTGTCTGACACGTAAAAGGTTAGAGATGTGCTAAGGATGTATAAGGGATGGATGTATGACATGGTAAAGGTTAAAGCGAGTGGTAGATGTCTCAAAGAGGGATAACTAGGGTTGGTATTATGTACACGAGCTGATGCGTAATCATAGGGAGGAGTAGGGTCATGGGAAGTGCGATTACATATGCCCCCAAGGTACAAGCAGTCGATGTTTGAATGAACAAGGAGTGTTGCGTAGTATCTGAAAGCCACACAAAAGTAAAATAAATAAAGAACTGAAAAAGACAAAAGAGAACATTACCTACACTTACTAGATAAGGATAACGGTAGAAGAAGTCGATAATGCAATCCACGGGTGAGAGTGCAAATGTTGTGTAATCCAAAATATAAATCTAGCTCTAGCTCCTACGAAGAAGGAACACAAGTGATATCAAATCAAATCATACAATCCAAAATGACATTCACTAAGGTGTTAGCCCTAGTGTTCTCTCTACAAGGGATATGAGTGAACTGGATGTCCTTGAAGAAGGAGAGTAAATTGTACATCACCTCAAATAGGGGGAGTAACTCAGAGCTAAGGATGACCTAGGCATCGATGAGTTGAGACATGACTAAGAGTGAGTCAGAGAATAACTACACATAGCATGCGCCTAACTCATGGGCATCAGCTAAGACAATAATGCTTGTGTGATACTCGATGGCATTATTTATCTCACTAGTAAGGAATAAATCAACTGCAACAAGCTCATGGACCCATGGATCATCAATAACCCAAGCTGTAGCAGTGGGTCCTTGGTTTCCTTGATTGTCATATTTGTGTAAATCACCATTAAGAGGTGCACCATGATGGGGGTTGAGGATACAAGACAAGCAACTATGGAAAGACAATCTCAAAGCAAGGCAAGATAAGCGAGTTACGTGAGGGAAATAAATAACAAATCCAAGTCACAAATAGAGCGGTTGACCAACATTGTCTATGATAAGAGGTAACAAGGGAAAGTGGGGGGAGTTTGAAGAAGATGAAGACCAATCGACAAGACCAAATCAAGTCTTGAACCACCACAGCCAACTAACAACCATACCTGCAACCATGACAAAAAGGAGAAAAAGGGAGTTAGAATGGATTGACTACAAAAAAGTAGAGAAATGACTAACTAAAAGAAGCATGGTAAGTAACTTCTATCCCTAGGTGCCCATGAGATAGGGCACAGGCTCGACAGGTCAATGGGGACCCAAAGGGGTCCCGAGGACCAAAACGGGACCAAAGCGGGCCCAAGTAAACCTTAGATTAAAAAATAGAGGCCGCTAATGTGCTCAGAATGTGTCAAAACCCCTAAGATGGATGTTTCATGGTCTGGAATGCAAAAAAGGGTAAAACACCCAAAAAGGGCCCACAAAATGCAAGAAAAAGGGCTAAAAAGAGGGAAAAAGAGTGAAAAGTGAATCATTTTCACTCTTATTTTCACTATAAAAGAGCCAAAGGAGAGCCCACCAGCCACCAAATCCCAAACAGAGCAAAGGAGGGCATAAGAGCATGCCATCGATGCATAGGATGGTCCAGGTATGTCCTTTGATCAAAAATTTTGAAAATTTTGTTCATTTATGGGGTTTGGGAGGCCCAAAAATCATTTTGACTGATTCTGAATGATTCAATGGATGAATCAGATGAAATAAGGAGCCACTAGTGTTTAGCATGGGGGTACATAGGGTACTTAAGCAAACAACTAGAAGGTTAGAAGGCTCAAGGCTTCTATGAGCTACAAGAGATCTATAGTGGCTATCTGGTTTGCCGGCTTGCACCAAGCTATAGATAGACTTGTAAACTGGGTTAGGGATATCACGATCAAGTGTACAAAGGATGCAGGTATCTCTAGTGGGTATAACCTATTGGGTGAATATTTTGTCACCAACTAACTGATGGCAAAATAGGTACATCAACCATAGCATAAGGAGATTTATACAAAAAAATGGATGTGGTGACCACAACCAGATTGGGACAAATCTCTCCTCTCAGCAAGGGGAGGTTCCCTATAAACTATTATATACTATAGTATATATATATAAGCTAAAAATACACATAGGGGTGAAATCATACCATCTATCTCTCTTTTTTCAGAGATGATGTTCACAGAACAAAGGAGAATTCTGGTGTAATTACTGAAAAGGCACTTCTCTTCTTTCAGAAGTGATATTCAGCAAACAACAGGATTCTTCTTGGGTATTAACAGAAACCACAAGAAACCAACGAAAGCATAAAGTCTTTCATTGTCCCTCCCACTAATTAGGACAATGGAATACAACAGGATTAAGCGTAGCTCAAATTCTGCACCTAAAACTACAACATAGTAAAGGATTACAAAGGATAAAGAGAGCTCAAAGTCTCTCTAGTATCCTTTACACAAAACACATACTGAAGACACTTATGGTAGCACAAAGTCTCCCACAGTCAGCTTCAGGACATCTTTCAACTTATTTTCACTTGTTCTGCTTGTTTGATTAAATGGACAAGAATGTATTTAGGAAACAGACATAAGATTAATTTTCTAGATGACACAAGCTTATTCCAACAGAAAGTTTGAAAGGTCACTTGATTTTTCATTCATTTAACAAAATATGATTAACAGTCTGAGCTCAAAGTCTTAGGAATGCCTTTCAATTTGGGCAGAGCTTCACTTCTGATAAAAGAGAGATCTCCCTTATACAAAATGAGAGATTACAATATATAGCATCACAAGAAAGACTTGGGTGCTTGTTTTCATAAAAATGGCCCATGTTGAATTGAATGCATTGAATATTTATGAAAGGGCCATGCTGGAATAGGTCATCGGCCTTGAATTTGGTGTTCTAAATCATCTCAAATGTCTCTTCCTAAGCATGGGTTGTCTGATCTTCTTTATGGTGCTTACAAGGCTGTCTATTTGCTTTTACTCAATGTAGAAAAACATGCCGCGCCTTTGAATATTTGCGCTCTCTGATGTCCACTTGGTGGACTGTTCCATCTACTGGAAATAACTCTCCTACAGATATTTCTAGATTTTTTGCATTTGTTCTCTCTTTCTTTGCCACGTTTTGTCTTTCCTTGGTGCTATGAGCTCTTAAAGTTATCTTCTCATTTTTTGCTACTCTTTCAGCTCCTTTATGGTCTGGTTGCTGAACTTGTTCTCAGGTCTTTTGAAAATCAATGGCTATTCCATTACCCTGAATTTGACATCTATGGGGATGTCACTGGTCACCTTGAACCTCTTTGAACCTTGAACCTTGAACTCTTTTGGTTCAAAGGTTCAATGGTTTAAAGGTTTAATGTTATGTGAAGGGCCGCATTCGCTTTCTTTTTCTTCTTTGGTTGAACCATTTGTTTGAACTTCTCTCTGGAATCTTTCACTTTTTTCATTCACTCAAAGCTTCCTTTCAAACTTTAAACTCTTTGAACCTTTTGAACCTTTGAACCTTTGAACTATTTCGGTTCAAAGTTCAATGGTTCAATAGTTCATTCTTCACTCTTCGAAGCCTTTTATTCTCTAAGTCTTTTGAACTTTGTTGAACTCGTTGAACCTTTGAAGTTCAAGGTTCAACGATTCAAAGTTCAATCTTAACTCTTCGAAGCCTTCTTTTTTTTAAGTCCACTAAAGTCATTGAACCTTTGAACTCATTGACCCTTTGAACCTTGCGGAGGTGGGGTTCAACGATTCAACGGTTCAAAGTGGTTCATTCTATTTGTTTGAAGCCCATCGTTAAGTCTTTTGATTAAACCTGGGCATTGAACCATTCTCAAAACACTAAGAAAAAGCCTTAAGTGTTTTGAACTTCCTTTGAAGAAAGCCCGCCTGTTGAACCTATGACTTCCTTAGCTGAAAAGGCTTGAATATTTGAAAATTTTAAGTGCTCAGAATGTTTTTGAGAAAGAAAAGAGAGTTTTGGTCTGCAGGACCAAAATAGTCAGTATGTTGTCCACAAAAACAAGTGATAGATTTTGAGAATAACAGTTGGGGAACTTCCATCGATTGAAAATTGAAGCAATCAAAGGGAGTAGAAACTAGAATCTCAGTGCCTTCATCTATGCCATTGGGCTATGGAGTCATGCTAACCAAAAAAGAAAGGCACCAAAAATAAACAAATAGCATAAAACAAAATAAAGACTATACAAATATATATGTACAGATGGATTTATCTGATCCTTTAAAGATTGAAGTGCTTCAGATGCTGCCCACTGTGAGGCAGAGTAAATGGTGTTTTATCTTGATATTTCAGCAAGAAACTATTTTTACCATTTAAACGATGAATGGTAAATGGGCCTCTCCACAAGGAATCCAATTTTCCATGCATTCCTTTTGGTTCTCTCCTCTTATCCCACAACAAGACTTGACCTCCAATATGAAAATCATGAATCTTTGTTTTTTGGTCGAAGAGTCTCTTCACCAGACTTTGATGTGCAACAATTCAGTCCACCACCATAGTTCGTTGCTCATTAAGCTCAGTCAAGCACATGATCCTTTTGTCAATGGAACTTTCAAAAGTGAATCTTTCACTACCTTTGCTAACTTTAATGCTGGTAACTCCAGGGTGATTGGTATATCTGCATTGAGACCATATAGAAGTTGAAATGGGGACATACCAATTGCCCTCTTGAGTGTAATTTTGTTTGCCCATAAAGCATCAAGCAATACTTTATGCCAGGTTCTTTGATTGTCTTCTACCAGCTACTTGATAATGGTCACTAGGTTCTTGTTGCTTGATTTTGCTTGACCATTTCCTTGCAAATAATAGTCAGATGAGTGGGAGAGAATAATCCCATAATAATAGCAGAACTGGGTAATCTCATGAGAAGAAAAATAGGCTGCATTATCTGTTATAATCTTGGTTGGGACCCCAAACCTGGAAATGATGTTTTTCTTGAGAAAATTACACACTAATTTTGAAGTAGCATGTTTGACTGAAATGGCTTCCACCCACTTGGTAAAGTAGTATGTGGCTATAAAGACATAATTATGTTTAGCACTCAAGGATAGATTTACAACACCAATGAAATCGATTCCCCATTGTTGAAATAACTCTTCTTTCAACACAGGCTTAAGAGGTAACGCAACCAACTTGGGTTTGCCAACAAACTATTGACACAACTCGTATCTACACACCCAAGCGTATAAATTTTGAAACATAGTAGGCTAATAGTACCTGGCTCACAGAATCTTATGGGTAGTTACAGGCGCAGAAAAATGCCCTCCACAAGCCAAATTATGAAATGAATCCAAAAGTTTATTCTGCTGCACTTTATCTACACAACGAAGGAACACCCCATCAAGGTTCCTCTTATATAGATTGTTATCCCATAGGACAAAATTAGAAGCTTTCAACTTAATAATCCTCTTTTCTTTACGAGAAAGGTGAGCAGGACACTCACCATAGGTAAAGAAATGAGCAATATTCAAATACCACTCATTCGTAGTGGTGACAAAGAAAACTATTGGCGTGTCTTCAACTTCTGTATCTTCAAGCCCTACTTCTTCTGGTATGTTATCAACAATTAATTGGCAGAGACCCCTTCCCCACATAAGCTTCATTGGTTTGATAACAAGATCAAACTCTTAGATTTTGGCAATCCAATTGCCTATTTTAGTTCCAAACTCTTGCTGAGTTAGTATGGACTTGACTATTGCATCAGGGACCAAAGCAATAGTGTGTGAGTTCAATATGTAAAAATGAAAGTGCTTTACCGCCTTTACCACAACATAAGCATGATTCTCCATGTTTGAGTACTTCAGCTCATGAGCTTTGAGAGGACAACTCATGAAGATATAAGAGATTCCACACCTTCTTTATTCTGCTAAACCAAGATGGTTGAAAGCGTATGTTCAAAAGCATAGCTGTACATCATGAAGTCTTTAGTATAATCAAGACAAACTAGAATTGGGACATGGGCGATAGCTTCCTTGATGTCTTGAAATGCCAACTTGCCTTCTTTAGTCCAGTTGAAAGTGGCTTTGCCCTTCATCATATTGACAATATGGCGAGTCTTCTCTACGAATTCAGGAATGAACCTTCACAAAAAGTTCATCTTTCCAAAGAAAGAGTGAACTGCAGTCTTAATGGTAGGAAGAGAAAGCTCTTGAATGGATTTGCCCTTTTTGGGTCGATCTTTATGACTTCTCAGGACATAGTGTGACCGAGAAGTTTACCTTCTGTAACCCCAAAAATTAACTTCTTGGGATTAAGAGAAATACCATTCTACTTACATCTTTCTAGCACTTGTTGTAGATGATGCACATGATCAAGACAATGCTTAAAAAATACTGTCAAATCATCAAGGTATACCACAATGAACTTACCTATTTCATTTCTGAAAGCAAGATCCATCGCTCTTTGAAAGGTGGCGCTAGCATTGATCAAACTAAAAGGCATTCTACGATATGAAAAAGTGCCCTAAGTTGTTATGAAAGTGGTCTTATGTTGGTATGCTTCACCAACTTCCACTTGATTATATTCTAAAAATCCATCTAACATTGATAACATTTCATCGCCAGTCACTGTCTACAGCAGCTAATCCATGATGGGTAGGGGATAGTTGTCCTTCAAAGATGACTGATTCAGATTTTTAAAATCAACACACAGGTGGATTTTTCCATTCTTATTTCTTACAGAGACTATATTCGCAACCCAAGTGGAATGATGGATTGAGAAAATAATTCTTACATTCAACATTTTTTGTATCTCAGACAAAATCGTGCCTGATATCTTAGGATTATACTGCCTTTGCTTCTGCTTGTGAGGAAACGACCCAATCTTGAGAGGAATTTTGTGATGGATTTCTTCAGGTCTGAGAGATTTCAAGTTATCATATGAGTATGCCAAAACATCAATGTAATGGTGAAGTACAGTGATAAATTTGAGTTTTTCATCAGGGGTACAATAATTTCTATTGTTGACCATTTTTAGATTGTCTTCTATACTCAAATTTATTTGATCAAAATCCTTGGAGGATTTTGAATCTATTTGTTGTTCCTTGATAAATCTATCATGCTTGTCAAAAAGTTTTTCAAGAGAAACTAATCCTTTGGGAATTTTATTCCCTTTGAGCTAAAGGAACTCTTCATCAGCTTTTGAATTTATCTCTAGAACTGATTCTCACGATGGAGATTCACTGCCTTCAAAATGAAGCTTTTCAAAGCTTTCTATTTGTTCCAAAAAAGCAATGATTTGGTTGTCACCATTGAACCCCTGCTAATGGTTAGCATTATCAAGTACACTTGGTCGAAAGACCAACTCGATAGTGTACCTATCTTCTTTGAAATCTTGGTGAGGCACCAAGAGAGTTACAGAGACGGCTAATGCATCTATACCACTGTTGAATTCTCTGGGCATGGTAGAAATACTGAAAGCATCAAAGCTTTCAATGGAGTCCCACACCAGATTGTGATAATGTCACAATCTCTCATTCTTGGTTTGATACAAGTTTCTCACCTGATAAACCACAGTTCAGTGTCACCTTTAGCATGAAGGAGTTTAACACCTTTATCTTGAGCAGCCTTTAATCTAAGTAGCAATGATTCATACTCAATAGTGTTGTTAGTGTTGCTGAACTACAACTTATATGAGTATGGAAAAATATCTCCTTGAGGAGATATCAAAACAATTCCAGTTCCAAAACTGGTAGAAGAGTTGCTGCCATCAAATTTCAGAATCCAAATATCATCAAAATTTGATCTTATTTCAGATTTTTCTTTATTAGGAGGAGAAGATCTTTTTTCATGTGTATTGCACCCTACTAATTCTTCTAATGTCTTATCTAATTTTTTTGGATTTTCACCTATGGAACTTTCGTCTGCTAAAACATGAACATCTTCAGTAGATAAAAAGTAATTACCCATGTCTGAAGACTCAAACAGAATTTGAGCTTCAGGGGTTGATATTTGAGTGACAATGTATATCAATTTCTTCTCAAAAAGCAGCTTTTGCATGACACCCTTGACAGGGATCCTCGCCTCAGACAGGTTCATGCTCAATTCTCCACCAATGCCCTTGCAAAAATTTCACCCAAGAAGAATGCCATAAGAGGTTGGGACATCGGCCACCAGGACTGTCATTTTGATTCTCTTATCTGGGAAGGCCGTAAATATAAATTAAGCATCTTTGATTTGTCCCAGTAGAGGCACTTGTTTATTTTCCATGGAGAAACATCTTCTAAAGGTCTTAATCAGTGTGGGACCAAGAGAGTCTGCCACCTTAGCGGGCATGACATTGTCAAAAGCTCTTGAGTCTATAATGCAATTGTTCAGCTGATGATTGTTTATCAGTAGGGAGACATAAAATAGTTTTGTCTTTCTAGGGGCAACTGGAGGAGTAATCACAAAATTATTTTAGGCAGGTGTGTTCTTTGGGGCAACAGGAGTTACTTTCAAAATTCCTTGTTCTGCAGGGACGGTTTCATTCTTGACGCATTGAACTAACCTATCCAACTGCTCAGGGCTGGATTACAAGAGTTCAAACTCAGACATTTGAATTTTAGTCTTCGTAGCATGGTTAATTATATCAAATGACTGAAATGAATTCAAAATAGAGGAAGGCAGTCCATCAATCAGGGTTTTGCTGGGTGTAGGACTAGTCTACGAATTTGAAGCAGAAGGTGAAGGAATATTTGAGATACTTTTTTAGTGATCACCGGGTCCTTTGATTGGAAAGGTAACGAAGTTCTTCATTTAGCAATTGAAATTGTTGGTCGAGATTCTTCTTTTGTTTTTTATTTATCCACTTGTTGAACTGACTGGTTCTGGGACCTGATAAATACAACGTATGATCCATCAAATGCTTCACCTTTACTTCTAGGTTCATCCTGGTAATTCAAGAAACTAATGTTGAAGTTGCCAGCTGATTCTTCTTGGCCTTCTGCAAAAAGATCAGCATCATCTTCTTGGTTCAACTTAGGTTGGAAAGAAAAATTAGATTCAGTTTCAAGATAACCAACTGTTGAGTTAGTTGGTGTTGCTTCAATGGCAAGTTTCCCTAGTGGGGGAGGAATGCGATTTGGTTGCCCTTAATTTTTGGCAGCATTGCACTGATACAACTGATTGAGAAATGTCCTCCTTGGTATATCCAGGTAAGAAGGAGGAGCATACATCTCTTGCGCCATTTGCTTTTTCAGAGCTAGCAATTCATTACTAGCTTTTGCACCATAGGATCAATGGTACCTGTAAAAGAATATTCAGAAGATGAAGAAGATTTACCTCTGTTAGGATCTCTTCTTATCTTTTTTGCCAAGATAAGGTCATCTTCAACCTCAGTTGCCAAAATTTGAGCTATAGCAAGATCTATGTGGCCAGCTCGCTTCAACAGGAAACTTACTTCAGGAAGCTGAGAACTGATGAAGAAGCATTTGAGATTCTCAGGCGTCAGCTAAGTAATTATGAGAATCTTGTTCCTCAGCTTGTCAAATTTAGCAATGAAGTCTCTCATGGGTTCATGGGGCCCCATCTTCATTTGTGTAAGTTGGGCTAACAGGGCTTGTGCATCTTCTACAATTTTGAATCTAGCCTCAAATTTGGCCTTAAGAGTGTTCCAGTCAGTCATTATTTATGATTGCAGATGATAAAACCAGTCTGCAGCAGCACTTTGCAATGTTTCCACAAATAGTATGACTGCAATGTCTTCATATTCATCGCCTATTAACCACAGGCTATGCAAAAGGTTGCAATATATTCATCAGGATGAACCTTCCCATCACCATAGAACTTGGAGAAAATTTTCCTTGAGCTATAGGGTAGCTCATGTAGAGGTGGGGTCAAATTTAGGGGACCAAAAGTATTACCCTAAGGGCCTTGGACTGCCATGATATGGCTGTTAAAGGGAGGGATAATAAATCTCTGTGGGATATGTATAGACAAAACTCTGCTAGCAGAGGAAAAAGCAGCTTTGCCTGGTATTGGGGACCTGATGTTTGTAGAAGGAAAAATCTTACTTCACTGAAGGTGAGTTTATGGAGGGGAAAGATCAAAATTACTTAGTTGCACAAGCTTAAATATAGGGTCAACAATACCTTGAACTCTCTAGCTTCTTGTGTATGGTGGATCTGCCAGAGTGCTAAAATAGATATGGATAAGAATTGAAACTGCTTCAATTTGAAGCTTGAGGCTTCAAACTGCACGTTCGATCCCTAGTAGAGTCATCAAAAAATATTGTGTGAATATTTTGTCACCATCTGATTGACGACAAAATAGGTACATCAACCACAGCATAAGGAGATTTATACAGCAAAATGGATGTGGTGACCACAACCAAATTGGGACATATCGCACCTCTCAGCAAGGGGAGGTTCCCTATAAACTATATATATATATATATATATATATATATATATATATATATATATATAAGCTAAAAATACACACAGGGGTGAAATCATACCATCCATTTCTCTTTTTTTAGAGATGATTTTCATAGAATAGAGGAGAATTTTGGTGTAATTATTGAAAAGGCACTTCTCTTCTTTCAAAAGTGATATTCAATAAACAACAAGATTCTTCCTGGGTAGTAATAGAAACCATAAGAAACTAATGAAAGCACAAAGTCTTTCGTTGTCCCTCCCACTGATTAGGACAATGGAATACAACAGGATTAAGCGCAACTCAAAGTCTGCACCTAAAACTACAACAGAGTAAAGGATTACGAAGGATAAAGAGAGCTCAAAGTCTCTCTAGTATCCTTTACACAAAACACATATTGAAGACACTTATGGTATCACAAAGTCTCCCACAATCAGCTTCAAGACATCTTCCAGCTTATTTCCACTTGTTCTGCTTGTTTGATTAAATGGACAAGAATGTATTTAGGAAATAGACATAAGAATAATTTTCTAGATGACACAAGCTTATTCCAATAGAAAGTTTATAAGGTCACTTGCTTTCTCATTCATTTAACAAAATATGATTAACAGTCTGAGCTCAAAGTCTTAGGAATGCCTTTCAATTTGGGCAGAGCTTCGCTTCTGATAATAGAGAGATCTCCTTTATACAAAATGAGAGATTACAATATATAGCATCACAAGAAAGACTTGGGCGCTTGTTTTCATAAAAATGGCCCATGCTGAATTGAATGCATTGAATATCTGTGAAAGGGCCATGCTGGAATAGGTCATTGGCCTTGACTTTGGCATTCTGAATCATCTCAAATGTCTCTTCCTAAGCATGGGTTGTCTGGTTTTCTTTATGACGCTTACAGGGCTATCCATTCGCTTTTACTCAATGTAGAAAAATAGGCTGCACCTTTGAATGTTTGCACTCTCTGATGTCCACCTGGTGGACTGTTCCACCTACTGGAAATAACTCTCCTACACATATTTCTAGATTTCTTTTAGTTGTTCTCTCTTTCCTTGGCACATTTTGTCTTTCCTTGGTGATCTGAGCTCTCGGGGCTATCTTCTCATTTTCTACTGCTCTTTTGGCTCCTTTCTGGGTTGGTCGTTGAGCTTGTTCTCAGGTCTTTTGAAAATCAACAGTTATTCCATTACCCTAAATTTGATGTCTACTAGGATGTCACTGGTCGCCTTGAACCTCTTTGAACCTTGAACCTTGAACTCTTTTGGTTCAAAGGTTCAATGGTTCAATGTTTTGTGAAGGGCCGCATTCGCTTTCTTTTTTTTCTTTGGTTGAACCATTTATTTGAACTTCTCTCTGGTATCTTCCATTTCATTCATTTGGTCAAAGCTTCCTTTCAAACTTTGAAATCTTTGAACCTTTTGAACCTTTGATCTATTTCGGTTCAAGGTTCAATGGTTCAATGGTTCATTCTTCACTCTTCGAAGCTTTTTATTCTCTAAGTCTTTTGAACTTTGTTGAACCCATTGAACCTTTGAACCTTTGAAGTTCAAGGTTCAATGGTTTAAAGTTCAATCTTAACTCTTTGAAGCCTTCTTTTCTTTAAGTCTGCCGAAGTCATTGAACCTTTGAACTCATTGAACCTTTGAACCTTGCGGAGGTGGGGTTCAATGGTTCAACAGTTCAAAGTGGTTCATTCTATTTGTTTGAAGCCCACCATTAAGTCTTTTGATTGAACTTGGGCATTAAACCATCCTCAAAACACTAAGAAAAATCTTTAAGTGTTTTGAACTTCCTTTGAAGAAAGCCCGCCTATTGAACCTGCGACTTCCTTAGCTGAAAAGGCTTGAATATTTGAAAATCTTAAGTGGTCAGAATATTTTTGAGAAAGAAAAGAGAGAGTTTTGGTATGTAGGACCAAAATGATCGGTATGTTGTCCACAAAAACAAGTGACGGATTTTGGGAACAACATAACCACAATAAAACAAGTAGCTAAGACTAGAAAATTGTTTGCATACAAATTGTGGAAATAACCATGCTGAATAAAGAGAGATAACAAGCAATGTGTAAACTTAGAAGCAAAGGCACTTTTAGGCCAAATGAAAGATGTTTTAAGAAGTAAAGACGTTTTCAAGTAAGGGCGCAAGAGTATGCCTAATCTATGTTTGAGCTCACTCTTTATTTTCAACACTATTGTTCCCTAATATTGCAATTTTTTGGTTTAACAAGAAGAGAGATTGTTTATGCAAATTGTATAGATTGTTTTGAGCATGTAGGATCCTATTATGTAATGAGGAATGTTTCCAATGCAAACATAACATATAATGGAAGATATTTCAAGCAATGAAGATATTCTTAACCACATACAAATGCATAAACTTTTGAAACTATCCTAGATAATGCCCTAACAAGTTAAATCACTAAAAAAATCAAAACCTAACATGTATACTACTGCAAACACACAAAAAATTCACTTTGCATAGCAAATTTCCCTCATATTAAACTCAAAAGAAGTGTGCAAACTTAAAACCAAATGATTATCCAAGCTAGGAAGCAAGAGAGGAAGAGGATCAGGCTGTGAGTGAGCTGAGTCCAAACTAAGAGCCGAAAGTTGTGGAAGAGGTGAAGGAGAATTTGCTAACTCAGATAGAGCCAATGCAAAGAGCATAATAACAGGTGCAATGGAGTCTTAAGGGAGCTAGGAGCAACCCAAAAGCTTCAGGAACATTGTGGAGAGCAATGTGAATCACCATGATAAGTTATAAAATAGTAGGGCATCCCCTGTCACAATGACAACTAAATGTGCCACGCAAGAACCAAAGTGAGATTCAAGATGGCAGTCAAGCTTTGAGTGTGATGATCAAGTGGGAAGATTAGAGCAAAAATGTAGGAGAGAGAGCTCAAATGATTGAGAAAGTGACATATATATCAACCCTAATTCGCCAAAGGCTAAAAACTAGCTGTTTGGGCCTAAACAGGGACCTTTTTTGCACGTTTTGCCTGGGCCATGGCCAAGGCCACAACTTTCATGAAGGAAACGTGCAGCCTAGGCCATGGGTTTCTTCCCTAAGCCATGGCCTAGGTCAAAAAGCCACTTCGGGTGGTCAATAGGGCTCTAGAAGGGCCTAGGGAGGCGTCTGGAGGACCTGATTGGTGCACAAAAGGTTAGAGACATGCTAAGGATGTCTAAGGGATGGATGTATGATGCAGGAAAGGTTAAAATGAGTGGCAAATGCCTCGAAGTGGGATAACCAGGGTTGGTAGTCTGCACATGCGTCGATGTATAATCATAGGGAGGAGTAGGGTCACGGGAAGTACAATTACATGACCATCTATATCAAATATATATAGATAGGGTTTTGTGATGGTTTGTACTTGATGGGTCTACCAAGGGAGGACAACTAACACTATAGCCCCTAAAAAACAAAAGCTATAAGTAGGACAAAAATGAAAGCATTTCTAAGTTGTTTTACACAAATGAAGACCTAAAAGTACATTTCCTTTGGACTATCAACATGTTAAATGTGGCCTTCATGTGACATTATTTGATGCAATAGATATTTCATGATTGTCCTATGCTTCGTAACTAGTTTTAACCAATGTAGATTTGCAGGGGAACCTTTGTATGGGAAGGGACCATAACATGGAGTTTCATCTTAGGGAATTGGCAACTTTTGTATCTTCAAATAGGATGCAACATTGTGATCAAACCTGTTCAGAAATGATTTTAATTTTCAATCAATAGTCACAGTATTATTAATTTTATCCAAAATCTTTGGAAGTAGTTCTTCATTTTCGTCAATGGTCGAGATATTATTAATTTTTGTTTGAGTGTTTTTACTTTTCCCCAAATATGTGTGAAGTATATGACTAATGAACACTTAAAATATATGACTGAATTTTCTAAGAGAATTAGTTGCCTGCATGTACATGTATCTAGTTATAGTTGTAACACAATGATAATGAAATATTGTAATATCTTTGTTTCTTTTTAGTTTAGTTTTTTTAGGGTTCTACAATTTTTTTGTTAAGAGAAAATCAGATGGGTTCTATATTTTAGCTATTGTTGTGGGGCGTTTGGTGAGTGATTGCATGAACAATCCTCATCTTTTCCTGATTTGGGAGAAGCCCTCAATGCTTCCACATACTCCAGTTATTTTTACTCTTCTCACAAAAGGTAGATAAAATCCCCACTTCTTTTTCATTTTCACTTTGTTTTTACAGTCTCTATTCCTAGTTTGAATAACCAAATATGGGATTATGTTAAACAACACCAATACAAACGTATTGCCGTAAAATTGGCCATAAAATTGCCCTGTATGGGCTTTCCCCAACTGGTGTTTGCCTATCCAAAAAACATTACCGGGGCAACCAAGTTTGTTGCCTCTATCTTTTGACATTATCTTATTCAAGTCAAACACGAGCACAACTGCCAACTAACATAGTAAGAAATTATAATCATGATTATGGTCTGGTGGCCATGCTGGGTAATTCGTGCACTATGAACAGTGAGACCGATCTCCTGAGCCGTTCTAAGAATTCTTATCACTTCTAACAAAGATGTGTCATTGATTACACGTCGACTTCCTTTATCTTGTTCATTGCTTTTCATCTCACTGTTATTGGTTGTTTCCTTTGCCAAGGTTAAATCTAATATTTGAGGGAGGTGCAAATGACCGTGAGATTGGTACTGCTCTATTTCTCCAAAAAAAAAAATATATATACATTGTCTATACTTGTAGCGAAACATATGAACTTACCTAGTAGAGTTTTGTTTGTGTTTAGTGAATTATGATTCTAAATTTATTAAATTAGAGACATGATGTTATTGTTAGGACTATGTATCACCTTTTTTTTTTCGAAAATGATCCATTGTAGTTTCAATATCCATAGCCTAATCTGATAAGATTATGTGGTTCTCCTTTGTTTAACAGGTACAAACATCAAGTTCTGAACAATATCTTTGGTGTTCTTATGTTGCAACAATTTTTCTTGGGGTTAGTAATTTTTCATTTGTTCAATCTATTATAGGAGTCGAGAAAATTGTGTTCTATTATGAAAATACTATTGGCTTGTACGTAGCTACTCCTCATGCAATCGCTGAGGTAAAATATTTTATTTATTCAATATAGCCACGTTCTTAAAAAATCTAAATACCCAAAAATCATAAAATAAGTTTACGCAAAATAGTTGGGCAAAAGAACCATAAAATGATACATTTTCTGAAGCAAATGACTCAAAACATTGAGTCTATAAATACTTCGTTATATAAGTTTTGATTCAGGGAAAAATCAGATTGAAAATTGAAATCAGATTGAGATTGAAAAGGAAGCAAGGCAAGACAATGTCAATCCACTTAAAAATCCAATACTGGAAAAAAGAACAGGGCATAACATGAAGCATTTTAGAGGGGAATCTAATATATTATCTTGCATTTTACTATTTTGCATGTTGCCATTAAGATCCCATATTGCATGCTCCAAACACTCCTTTATTATTTGATTGTGTACTCCACAGTCGACTTCTTATGGACAATAGCTAATTTTTTTTGGTAATTGCCTACAATATTTCACTTTATATGGGATGATGACTATAGCTCTAAAATTACTAACTCTTTGAACAAGTTTCATTAAACTAAAAAAAAAAATTGTATTTGATGGGCACTTGTTGAATCGTCTCTCTTAATTATGCTGCAGTAAATACCTAAGTGGTAGAGGTGGTATTACTGGGCCAACCATATTGCATGGACATTATATGGTCTCATTGCTTCCCAACTTGGAGATATGAGCACTCTTATAGACATCCTTGGCGAAGCTCAAAAGACTAAAACAATTTCTTGATGACCAGTTTGGATTTAAGCATAGTTTATTGGGTGTGGTAGCAGGGGTTAATATATGGATACTTACCCTCTTTATATCAGTATTTGCCTTTGGCATCAAACATGTAAGTTTCTAGAGGCCTTGAGACACTGTTATTAGTCATGGTCAATCGCATAGCAACAATTTGCTTTTGAAATTTATATTTATGGGTATCAAATGCAAGTCTACATCTTCATTTTCTTGTATGCATAAATTTGATTTTCTTGCAAGAAGCCATGTCTTCATTTAAAGTTTTACCAACAAGATCCTCAAGATTTTTATTCTTTAACAATTGCTTTTGGATACTTTTCAAATATTTAAATATAGATTATCCTCTTTTGATAATCCATGTTTTTTAATAGTACCCCACTCACCATGCCACCTAACTCATGGGGTCATGTCACTCGATCAAACAATTTTGAGTAAAATTTGTTGTCATTGAAATATAACAAAGGACATGTCAACAAAGAGCTATGTCATTTTTTTGGGTATTATTAAATAACATCTTTCATATGCATCATGTGATCTCTACATTCAACTCAAATGGCATCATGATACTTCAAATATAACATGATACAATTAAATCTCAAAATTAATTGCATGATAAGTTAAACAATTAAATAATTGTATATTATTAAATAATCAAAACAAAATTAAATGATAAAATGTTACATTGTGGTAAATGCCACATAAAACATTTGAGACCTAAATTAGTCTATGAATCATAATAAAATGCTACATTGTGGTAAATGCCACATAAAATATTTGAGACCCAAATTAGTCTATGAATAAGTCATATGGAGCTTGTCTTAATAATCTTGAAAGCATAAAATTTTTGTCACAAAACACAAATGTAGTATAAGCATGTAAGCCCTACTAATAAAAGTACATGAGTCTTGCTAAGTATGATAGAGGCTAAATGATAACAATATAATTTATAGGTACTATAGATATGTCTACAAAATGAATGCAAGGTCCACTACAATCTATTATTGATTCAATGCAAAATTGTGTCTTCAAATTGAATTTTAAATAAATCTTATAGAATATGATGATAGTGATTCTGTAATCCCCTGAGGGATTTAGTATTTATTTATTTCAGCCTTTACATCTATAGCCATGGATGCAGTTACTATAAGAAAATTAAGTTGGTTGCTAAGTCTGGATCTTAGTTCAACTAAGCATTCCACCCAAAAGTAGTGCACAATGTGTATCTAATTTATTCTTGTTTATCAAACACCTTTTTTGGTTCAAAAGAAAGAATGATATCAAATATGATCCTAAGAAAGATGAAATCATAACCTAAGCTTGAAGAAATGGGTGTCACTGTATGCAATAAAGTATTACATCAAAGATGAAAAGGCTTTGTAGCACTCAAGTGGGAGAAGGCTTGAAGTTTGCAGTTACACTAGAACACACTTGTAAGTACTCATTTCACCTCACTTTCTATTATTTTTACTAGCCCAAAGCTGATTTGTTTGATATAATTCTATAACATTGCATGGTGTATTCATTATGCTTGCCTTTTAAAATTGGGCTTTGAAAATTTCTATACTTGCTTATCTTGTAGGTTGAGGGTTAAAATTACATTACACTAGGAATCCCTCTCTGAAATCTATGTGCTTCATAGGTATTTAATCCTCATCTATAATTTGTCACTTATTAGTTAAGCATTCCAATAGTTTATTTAATTATCACTCTTCATCTTGTCCTTATCAATTGTCGCATCATGTACATGTCTATACACATTTAGCTTCAAATATTTTGAGGTATATTTAGTGTTCTAATGATTTTTAGAGAGCCTTTATTTTTCAAATGAAACATGAACCCAATTTATTAGATAGAAATACATATGCTCTTCCAAGACTATGACATGTTTATATTTATTCAAATAGAGTGAGCTTTCATTATTTTTATGGAATATTTTGGATTGTCCTATTTCCCTCAATTTCTAGCTTCAACTACTTTTATGGCTAATGCATTTTGGATTGTCATATTTCCCTCAATTACCAGCTTCAATTCATGTCTTCAAAATCATGCAAACTCTTGCAAGGACTTGACACTTAGTGCCCTTGTTTCTTGGAAGGTCTTATTTCACCACTCGTCTTATTTCTTAAGAGATTATCAGATAGCCTTAAGATCTTTTTTGAAAAGAGGCTAGGATGCAAATGTAAAATCAAGGTCGTGATTTTTTTGTGTAAAAAAGAAAAGAAGTATATAAAATTCATATTTAAGGGGAGTCCACTTGAGATAGTCTCGGAATAAAAGTACCTAGGACTTGATTTCACTAACAAGCTTAAGTGAGAAACATATATATTGAAGAGAATCCAAGGATAATGGAGAGAACTATTCAAAATAGATGCAAAGATATTGATTTTTTGGATTGGAAGACCACCAAGGTCATTTTGGGTTTGCGAGTAGTTTTGGTGGTACTCTACAAATGTGAAGTCTAGACCAGTGATATGTCAAGTTAAAGTAGAGACAAATTGAGAGAATATATAAAATTTAATGACAAGTACTTTTAAGATTAAATCATCAATTCCATACAAGATAATACTAGTAGAGGCAGATATTTTTTTGATATAAGTTGCAGTTATGATACGTCTCTTAGGCTACTAAAGAAAGAAGGAATGGAGGAGGATAAGTGGCCAAATGTAGTAATAAAAGAAGAGTTGAACAAAAGAAAGAGGATGTGAATGAAACAAAACAACTATGGATGGATAAGTAGGATATTAACATACATGAATGCCTAGTGACCAATTAAGAGATTAAAAAAACTATGTGAGGGAAAAGTTTAAATGAAGCATGTGGACAAAGCAAATTGGGAGAAAAAAACAATACTATAGCACTAAAATCAACCACGTTTATGAACATGACCAAAAAATCTACATGGGGGAAAAAAACAAATGGAAAATGAAGATGTACATGACTCAATTGAGAATTGGGACACACCAACTCCATTGTGATATGTGTAGATGGAAGATCCCAAAAGAAAAGTGGGAAGAGAAGATATGTCTTTTTTGCATATCAGGTGTGGTTGAAACTAAATGACATTGTATTATGGAGTGCTCTATATATGACAACATTTGATCTAAATACTTGGATGGCATCTAAGGGGTGTCTATGTCCATTATATTGAAGTATAAATCATTTAAAAAATGAAAATTTATGACCAAGATCCACTGTAGGATAATGAAACTTCAAAGGTAGAGCAACAATAGGGTTTTGAACTAGGGTCTAATGGCTCAAAACTTATATTGTTTCAACAGTTTCTTCAGTTCCTTAGTTATGCTTTTTGTTCTTGGGGTGCCATAAATTACATTAATCTCATGGAAATTATTAAAATCTCTCTCTATCTATCTATTTATTTGTCATAAAATATAATCCACTCTTTTAGGCTTTTCAACATCTTTTTTTATCCATTTTTTAAAAAGCATGTAATGTCTTATAAATCATCATTACTCATAATTCTTATCAATATCAAATTAATCTAATTACAAGTTATCATTAGTTAAAATAAAGATGTGTCCTTATTTATGATGTTGAATTTCATCAACCTCACCCAAGTGAAGTGGTGGAATCTCTAGGATCGGGAGCCTTAATGATAGTTATCTAATTACAAGTTATCATTACTTAACACAAGGATGTGTACTTATTTATGAGGCTGAATTTCATCATCCTCACACTTAAAATCAAGAGATGAGAAATTTAAGCAAAGAATTAAGCAAGTATATAAATAAAGAGTTGTAAAATATAAGTAAAGAAGTAAGAATATATATTCTAAATATAGAGAGGTTGAGGATGAGATGTATGAGTAATAAATGCATAACCATTCTTTAAAGCAATTAGGACTTGAAAAGTTTATATAGTTGATTAAGTTTATTAAGTTTTTAATTTAAATAAGTGGTTTTTTTTATTTACGATGTCTTTGAAAATAAAAAAAATATAGTACATATAAGATTCATATGAAAGTATGTGACACCCTAAGAGCAAATGGTTATTACATTATAAAGTTTATCCAAGTCCAGTTTTGTCAGTCCATGTTTACACTTAGTGTAACTTGCACAACACTACAACAAGTCATGTTGTCCACACAACATTGAATTACCTTGGGCACCCTAGTTAATGCTAAACCTCATTTGCACAAAACACATAATGACCACATAAATAATCCATGCCACATTGCACCATGATACAAATCACTTTCAAAGTTCACACCATGTCAATGCATCCTTCAACATACTACACCCCTAAAATTCAAATCATCACACCTACATGTAGACAAATTGTCATCTTTTGTAAAATTTGAATCATTATGTAACTATATTCTTTTATAAATACTTTATTGTAATTACATATTGTAACCATTTGACCTCGAGTGAGATAAGCATTGAATGATCATTTGTTCACACATTCTCTCTAGGAAAATTAGTTAGTAAAAGTGTTCCCTCCTCTTTACTCATGATAATCCTCATTCTCAACATTGCTACACATGTACCATAATGTTTATTTATCATTGAATAGAAAAACATTATGGTGCTCTCTCTTTGCATTCGATTGGTAATGGTTTGTTATTTTTCCCATTTAACATTGCATATTCTATCTAGCTTAATGATTTACTAGCTAAATTGTTGGGTTGTCCTTTACACCACCATCCTAGACCATGTTGTTCATATCATTGGTATCACAACAAGTGTAGACACTGAAATTTAACCAATAAATGTTTGACAATGTTGGTTCTTGACACCTTTACCTTTTTTGGCCAATTCATCATTCTGATAACCCACAATATGTAAGAAAGCCTTCAAAGCCTTGAAATTGCTGAGAATAACTTCTAAACTTCCCTATTCTATCCTTATTGATCCCTATTCAACACATACGTTGATGTAACACTTGTTTTAAAATCCTTTGTTCCTTTATGATACATGCACACAAGACAATCAAGGGTGCACTATGCACCTGTCCAATAGTGCAGACTTGTCACTCGCACTCTAATGGTCATCTTTTTTAAAAGACATGCTTTCTAATGACTAGATAGAGGATATGATAGAAATCTAATTCACTATTTAGTTTTGGTAGTTTCCAAATTAGTTCTTAAATAATTACATGAAGGGATTTGTGTGGCTCACATTGGTGGATTGGTCCTTGCCAATAAAATCCTACATACAAGGTATTACTAGCCCACTATGGAGGCCAATGCACGTGCTTATGTAAAAAAATGTGTGGCTTGTCAAAAACATGCCAATATCATTCATGCATGATCACAACCACTTCATTTTATCACTTTTTCATGGCCATTTTACACATGGGGAATCAATATCATAGATAAATCAATCCTACTTCATTAGAAAACCATAAACATATCGTCACTGTAACTAAATATTTTACAAATTGAGTTGAAGTGATTCCACTCACTTATGTAACCAAAAATTAGATTTTAAAATTTATCCTCAACCATATCATTTACCACTCAATTTAATAGGTCGGTGATTTAAATTTTAAGGGAATTATGGAGTGTAAACCCTAGGTTGTTAAAGTGCTAGAATAATAAATTAGGGGAGAAATATGTAATAAATATAGCCACTTATTTGTACAATAATTGATCTAATTGATTTTTAAAAAAATAGAAATGAATCAAACAAGTATGTATTTAGCTAGAAACTAACTAAGATGGATGAACATGAGGTTAGAAACTAGTGCAAAAGCTTATCATAGTGTCTCAAACTGGAAATAGGTCTTAAAATCCTCTTGGACTGTAGAAGTGGTTCCTTGGATAGTAGTGCACTGCACTAGTGTCCTCTTGTTGAAAATTATGTGAACTTCTAGGAATAGCCTCACTTGAAGCTGAGACACCTATGCTCTATGTGAATAAACCCTGCTCCACTATTTGTGACCTATTTTTAATTGATTTAGAAGCACACCCTAGACCTCCATGTTGTTAAGGTATTTGAGTGGCTTAAGTAACAAAGATGTTAGTTGGGTAGACTAGACGTCCTCAACACCCCATTGTGTTGAGAGTTGCCTACATACTAATACCTCGAGAGGGGATCAAGCTTGATGTAGTTATCTCAATCTAAGTGTGATCAATAGGAATCCAAGAGGGGATATTAGTATCGTGTAAATATGATTAAAATCAAACAAAAACACACTAATAGAACTAACACTTCTAGCCTAGAAACTCAAGGAGTAAGAGAACAATATAAGTAACTATCAAATGAATACAAAACAAATAATATTTACATTCCTTGAGAATAAGATTTGTATGTTGGCCATGAATTGATGTGTTTGGTTGTGTGATCAAAGATTCTTTGGCAATGGTGTTCTTTGCATCATCTGTCCTTGTCACCTTGGTAATGTTAGGCTTGGCTTAGCTTAAAAAATGGGATAACACTATACCAAAGGAGCTTTTTGAAGGTATTTTAACATAATAAATTTACACAAAAGAAGCTTGTTAATTAATGGGTGAAGTCTTGTATTTATAGCCTTCCAAACTAACTCTAACCCAAGTGTAGTTAGGTTAGAGTTAACTACAGTTGAGTTCAAACTAACCCTAATTGAGTTAAGGAGGGGACAAGTAATTAATATTTGGGATATATATCTCATTTATTAAGCATGGCTCTCTATTTTTAAATTTAAGGCTTTACGGAAGATATTTTCAATTCCTTGACTTTGAGGATGATGACATCATCATGACCTCATGTTTATTGAATTTCCTTTTCTTTAAATTTATTTTCACTAATTGCACATGGAAATTTTGCTTAAAAATTTAATTTGATTTGCTTAGTTAATTCATTTTTCTTAGCATTTTTGCACTTTAAGAATTGTTTAAGTGCCCCATTTAATGGGTCCAAAGGCCAAACTATTAACTTGCTAGGTCACAAGTTGATTGAAAATGAATCTGTGAGAGGTTACTATTGTGTACATGATAATACCTCAAATAGAGATGTCACAACATGATTCTGAGCACTATTGTTTGATGTGTGGATGAATTTGGGACATTCGGTGATTCTTAGGCTTAATTTGCATTATTTGGTAGAAATTAATTTGAAGTCAAGTAGGAACATAGTTGTGGCCAAAATGAGGTGTCTATAGTTTACCCCTATTTGGGAAGGCATTTCAAGATGTAGGCACAGTAACATCTTCTTAAAGAATGAAACAATTATTAATGCCTAATGCCCTAGAAGGCAATGAATGAGCCATGGATGCCCCCTTGAGGGAGTGGGTGACAAATAAGGTTGGTGAAGGTTCCCTTGAAAATAAGGAAATGATGTGACCTATAGGTAGTGAGGATGGAAATATTGATTTGCCCAAAAGTGGTTATAATTAGTGGCACAATGATGTGATCTAGTAGGGTAGATTAAAAAGATGATTTTTTCAAAGGCATTTATAATAATCAACATAGGGAAAAATACTCCAGTAGGGTAGATAGAGATAATGATTTTCCCAAAGGTGGTTATAATCATTAACATCCAGATTGATCGAAACACAATGATTTGTCCAAAGGTGCTTATAATCATTGGCACAGTGGTTAACCCCAAGAGGGTGGATAGAAGCATGATACAAGTCATCTTTGCCCCAATATAGAAAATTGGGAAAAAAGAGGCTTACATACTGAATCCGTAGTCATAAAGTAAGAGTAAGTTGATATAGAGGATAGGCATAAATTTGGACTACTTGCTAGTATGGAGATGCACATCCTAAATAGCAGGGATTTAAAATTCATTTATGATTTAATTACTTTGTATTTGGGTAGTATTTGGATAGGTCAAGAATTTTTTAGGCATGAACAAGGAGAAGTATTGTGGTAGCATTGCTTGTAAGCTTCCCTGAATTGATTTTTGTTGTAACATGTGATGATATGTACCATGATATAAAACACCATGATGATCTAGTCATAATATGCATACAGATTGACACTCAATCTAATAAACAAGTGAAAACAATGCATCAATGATAAAAACCATGATGATAATGTTGATGAATGAATATGGATGGACTCAAGTATAATGCACAAGGAATCACCCAATGAACCCATATATACTAAGTCAAGGTACAATAATGAAAACAAATAAATAATTAAACAAATAAAATAAAACATCAAAATAAATAAATAATGGTTAATTACAATGTTAGTATAAACAAAAAACAAATTATTCATGCATATGTAATAGAGGTGTTACTCTTGGTGACAGGGTGAACCCTAAACTAGGTAGTAATGACGTAGGTATAAAAATGTAAGAACAAAAGACTAATAATGTCACCCCTAAACTATAGGGAACAATGACACACAAACAAGATGATAAACATTTCCCCTAGGCTATAGGAGACAATGAAACAAAACATGATGACAAAAAAAATGGGAGGAAATAGAAGAAAAGGAAGGTGTAGTCGAGCTGACTCTAGATGCACTAGGCAAGTGGATGCTACCTAGATATTTTTGTGGACACAAGATCCAATGTGAACTTTAGACCAAACACAGTTCTCCCTGGATATGGGATCGAAGAAAATTGATGATAAGGAAACATGATGGATGTGTAGAGGAATATGGGAACGATCTCACAAAATGGTGCGTACATGAGAAAAGAGGGATGATGTTCCACAATCATTAAAATGTCAACACAAAAAAAATGTGCGAGTGTGAGAGTATGGTTTAGGATAAAACCACACTAAAAGGTAATAAACAAGTGCTCACACATGAATTGGGTTCATAATGCTTTCTACGTCTAACATTGATAATGAGAATAAAATCATAAAATAACGAAAGTGTAAATAACTCACAAAAGGATGAGAGCATTGAGATGAAGGTACTCATAAAATTGCAAGAGCATTAGAAAAGTCAAGTGGTCATTAGTGTATCAAAGTCAAATACACAATGCTCACAACATCAACTCACAAAATGACAAGAGCATACGACTTAAGGGCAATAAGGATGGTGAAAATAAATGACAAGTGGTTACTCAGAAAATAGTTAGGAGTCCCATAATCCTTAAGGTAAAGAAGTGGTCAAAAAAGAAAGGAAGGTGTGGTCGAGCTAACTCAAGATATGCCATGTATTCTAGTGTTGTCTACATAGTTTGTATAGAACTTAGGTTGATGTAGTTCTCCTAGAAATGGGAGGAAAAATATCAAGGTGGTTTAGAAATTAAATGAATAAATAAAATGGGCCATCCTAGAAAATTTTGATGGCTTTATACCTTGCATTAGTATTATAAGCCAATTTTCATGATTTCATGATTTTTGTGATTTTTTAGATTTTTTACCAATGTTTTTGGAATTTTTGAAGCATCTCAACTCAATCGAGAAAGTTGAGATACCAAATGGTTGAATTTTCAAAATAGTGAGAGCATGGCTTAGGTTGCTCACAAAACAATGAGCGTTTAAACTTATATTTCTCATAAAATGATGAGAGTGTGGCTTAGGTTGTTCATAAAATGGTAAGAGTGTTCAAACTTACATTACTTAAAAAATAGAGAGAGTGTGGCAAAGGGTGACTGAGTTGACCTCAACATTCATCGAACGTTGCCAGCATAGTCCCAAAATGAAACCTCAAATCACTATAGTTTTACCTTTCAATAGAATATCTAACTAGGTAGCAACAAGTTATTGAATTTTAGGTAAATGGCACAATACAACACAGTAATGGTAAGGTGATGCAATAATACATGGTAAAGGTGTTGTTCTTAATTTTCCCATAGTTAGTTATAATAAAGAAATAATGACATGGGTTAATGATACTAATTTTCTCAAAGGTGGGTATAATTAGTAGTACCAAGAGTAAGATAGAACATGACAACAATGAAGAATGCAATGGCTAAACCACTGTCATACTACTCCAAGATACTACCTCTGTGTGAAATACTAAATCAATGACTGAAACTTCATCTGAATCCAATCTTTGAAGGTACTCAAATAACCAATGGATCGAAACCAAGGTCAAAAAGGGTGGGGAGGGAGGTTAAAAAAAATTTTGTTGATAGGGAAGGTATGGAAGGAATGATAAATGGTATGATATAAGGAAGGTGATATTATGGTACAACATAAATGATCTACATAGACAATACCTCGGGTCTCTCAATTAAAATAATTCTTGAGGTGTATTATGTTCATGTACTCATCAAGTTCATCTTCATCTAGTGTAGCTAACCTATAAGCTCTAGAGCTATAATTAAGAATAATGACATAAGAGCATATCTAATTAGGCTTGAACTTACCTTTCTTCTTTTTCTTAGTCGTGGTGTTATTTTGGTTTTATTTGAGGATAAGATCACTAAGCTTGAACTCTTTGTACTTGACACACTAGTTATACTGATCACATAACCGGTTCTAATATGCTTGAAGGTTGTTTACAGTGGCCATGCATTTTTCATCTAGTAACTTTAGCTCTTGCAAGAGAGCAACTCTATAATCCTCATCTCTTAGGATGTGCTTCAATGAGATATGAAAAGAAGGCAACTCGACCTCGACGTGAAGGATGGCCTCAATGCCATAGACAAGGGAATATGGTGTAGCTCTTGTTAGAGTATGGTAATTAGTATGGTAAGCCTAGAGGGTGCATCATATATGTAAGTGCCAATCGTGACTAGCATCATTAACAATCTTCTTAAGAATATTGACAATGGTCTTGTTAGAAGCCTTTGCTTAGCCATTACCTTGTGGTTAATATGTAGTGGAAAAATGTTGGGTGATTTTAAAGTCGACACATAGTGTTTTGACATAATTATTCTTAAATGATCAACCATTATCATATATAATGTCGGATGGGATACCATAGCGGCAAATGAGATGGTTAAAGATGAATTTGGAAATTCATTTTCTAGTCACATAAGTGAGAGGTATAGCTTCAACCTAATTAGTGAAATACTCGGTGGTAGCAAGTATATATTTATGACCATTTGAGGAGGTAGGGTTAATCTTCCCAACAAGATTGAGTCCTCTGGTTGAAAATGGCCATAGTGTAAGATTGGTTTGAGTGTTCTAACAGGTGCATGAATTAAATTGGCATGCCTTTGACATTTGTTACACCTTTTTTCATAAATAACTACATTTGCTTCCATGGTTGGCCAATAATAATGAATACATAGGATATTTTGGTAAGGATGACCCCGCTAGTGTGGGCTTCACAAAATCCTTCATGAATGCCCCTCAATGTTAATGTGACTTCTATCGAATTCAAATAATGAAGCAAAGTTCCATAAAAGTTTATGCAGTAAAGGGTTAGGCCAAGTAGGGTATAACTAGAGTCTTGGTGTGTAAAGGATTTTTGTTGTTTATGTGAAAATTTAGGTGGAAGGACTTGGTCATGAAGGTAGTTATATAAGTCTGAATACCCAATAGAACTGGGACCAACAATGTCATAGATAATTTCAATGGTCAATGGTTCATGAGCAGGTGTTATAAGATGTTCAATGAGGAACTGATAGTCTTTTGTCGTGTCTATGTTGTGGATCAAAAAACCCATGGTAGTGATGGCATTTGTTATTTTGTTATTAGCCTTAGGTATGTGTTCAAACTAAATATGGGTAATTTGCTACTTAAGAATATCCACCACGATATTGTATGGTACCGACTTATCATCTTTGATCTGAAATTGGTCTGTAACTTGATTGAGGATTAGCTGAGAATCACCATGAACCATGAAATGCTGAATGTTCCATTGTATTACTCAATAAAGCCCTCCAATGAGTGTTTCATATTCAACCATGCCATTAGTAAAAGGAAAGCTAATATGAAATGATTTGGGAATAAGGTCCCCCTATGGTGTAATAAATAATAGGTCTACCCCTGATCCATGAGATGTGAATGACCCATCAAAATATAACTTTCAGTGCTACTCCTTGAGAGGTGTTTCTATGATGGTCATGATAGACTCGTCTAGGAATGCAAAAGTGAGTGGTTGAGTGTTTGAAAGGGGAACTTTAACAAGCTGATCTACAAGTACTTGCCCCTCTATGTATTTCTAATTGACATACTCAATCTCAAACTCACTAAAAATCATGATCCATTTAGACATGCATCCTCGAAAAGTTATTTTTGATAGTAGATACTTGAGTGGATCTACTTTGGCAATGACTATGGTCTTGTTGTTAATCATGTAATGACATAGCTTTTGGGCTGTAAAGACCATAACTAAACAAGATTTTTCTATTAGCGTATAATTATGTTCATATGCTACTAGTGTATGAATTAAATAATACACAACATGTTCTTTCCCATGTTCTTCATGCTAAGCTAAAAGTGCCCCCAGGGCTTTGTCAGTGACAGATAGGTACATTAGAAATGGCCTCCTTGGAATTAGCAATAATAGAATAGACAGATTGGCTAGGTATTTTTTTAGGATCTCAAAGGCTTTTTGACATTCTTCATCCCAAAAAAATGTAACACCTTTCTTCAATAAATGAGTGAAGGGATGACATGTATCGACCAACTGTAAAATGAAGCATCTAATAGATTGGATTTTGTCATGCAAACTATGGAGCTACTTCAAAATGAAAGGTGGTGGCATCTTGGGAATGACTTGTACCTTGGTAGGATTAACTTTAATGCCTTGATGAGAGACAATAAAGCCTAATAATTTGCTTGAAGTGACACTGAAGACACACTTCTTGGGATGAAGTTGGACTTTATACTTGCAAATCCTTTAAAATATCCTTTATAGTCCAACTAGATGATTTGCCCATGTCTTAGATTTACCCAATATGTCATTGATAATATCATGCATCATGTCATGGAAGATAATGGTCATGGCTCTTTGGTATGTGGCCCCAACATTGTTGACGTTGAATGACATAACTTGATAGCAAAATATTCCTCAAGAAGTGGTGAATGTTATTTTGTGTTGGTCTTTTGGCACAATCTTGACCTAATTATTTCCTAAAAATCCATTCATAAGGGTAAGCATTTCATACCTGGTTGTGGAGTCAACTATCATGTTGATATTTGGCAGAGGAAAGTTGTCCTTGGGATAGGCCTTATTGATGTCTCTAAAATTAGTGTAGATTTTGATCCCTTTTGGATTTTTACTGATAGGCACAATGTTTGAGATCCACTTTGAATAGTCAATCAGTCTAATGCATCTCACTTCCAAGAGTTTTTCTAACTCTTTCTTAACTAATATAGTAATACGAGGATGCATTTTATGTAATTTTTGCTTCATAGGTTTGGCATCAGTATGCACAACAAGGTGGTCTACAACCAAGGCAGGGTCCAAACCTAGCATGTCTGAATAGGCCCATGTAAAAATGTCAACAAACTCTCTCAAAAGGGTCATAAATATTTCACATTCCTCTTTAGTGAGGGACATGCCTAATTTGATTCACTTTGGGTCATTTGGAGTCCCAATGTTGACTTCGGTAGTATATTATAATAAGAGAGTCAAGCCATTTTCCAGAGCAATTGGCAAGGATGTGAATTGGCCAGCAATGGTAAAGTCCTTTGGTCAAACTGGTTCTTCAAGCTCTCCCAAGTAGGATGAATCTCATTCTCTTAATGGTAGCAATGGCCATGTTACAAATGATGTAGGACATTCTTGGATAATTTGATCAAATACATGTTATTCCTCTATACTGAGCTCAGACCCAAAAGCAAGTTCATCGTTGGTGGTCTCCCAAGATTTATTCAAAAAAGGGTGAACATCCCCATCTAGTGGCACCTAAAATAGGCTTTCACTAAGAGACTAGCCTTTTTATTTACTTTTTCCCTGGTCTAAAAGTGCCTCACAGAGGTTTTCACTTTGGGACATCTATGTTTTATTCTTTTTTTTTGCTAAGGGTGTTCACTCGCTCTCTGAAATAGGTTACATGATCCAATTTGATAGAGAACCCTTATTTGTGGTCTCCCAATGGAACATTGTATCTTAGGCCCAAAAAATCACAAAAGGCCTCATCATTCTCAAACTCATCTAAAGGTATTATGGATTCTTGTTGGTCCCAATCTATAAATTGAGGATGATAAAGGGGAAGTGGGGAATGTTGGATTACTAGTGTAATGGTGCAAATGGTATATGGGTTGAATAAGTTAATATTGGTAAGGTCTTCATATATGCTATTATCAGACTTTGCTTCACTGTTGGCATCATCATCACTAGTCATTGGTGTTGAAACACGAATAAGATACATGGGGTCACCCCTAAGCAATTTAAATTTGAGACCATGAGTTCCTTTATATTTGATCATAGAAATAAGCTCAAGAGTACCTTGCTGATTTGGTGCAAGACCTCTACTTTCATATGCTTGGTTATCCATGATCCTGTTAAGGATGGAATATTTTGCACTTTGGTAGCAATCAACCAATTTGTCATTATATCACTAGAAATCATCATTGACAAGTGATTCCTATTCTTGTTTGGTGGCATGTGTGAAAATAATAGGCATTGGGATATGAAGCTTTCCTTTTCACTTTCATTGCCATTTCATGCAAGGTGGCTTAACTTTAGGCCTTCCATAGGTCTTGGGGTTTTGTGGAGGCTTGGCTATGTAGAATGTGTTATGTGTAAAATATTCTCCTGGACCACTGTTCGAGATGGAAAAATGATTAGACATTTCAATAAGAGGTGCATGTGAAGATGAGATAAGGCTATCAAGGTCTATATAGGTGGCCTCTATCAATTCAACAAATATCTCTATCTTTATCCTTCTTATTACTTGGGTCTAGACTAAAATGATAGTTGTAATTTTCATATTTGGCCTCCAAATGCTTGCCTAGTTAGATTGGTTCATTGGTAGAAGGTTATGGGAATGGTATGGTGATTTTAGACCACCAAGTTATGATTGTGCAATCTAGATTGGATATAGGACCATTGTAACTAGAAAATGGAGATGGGCCAGAGAAGATAATTATTGATTGTTAGTGCACTTGGTTATGGTCATGGGGTAATGGAGAGTTATCGACATAGGGTCATGAAATGGTAATCCTTGGTTGTTATTGCACTTGGCTGTAATCACAGGTCAAGGAATGATTACCGGCATAGGTAGGTTGATTGGCATTGTTATATAATAGTCCTGGTCTATTAACATTTGGTCTAAGATTAATGGTAAAAGTAGAAACATGCCCACCTGCAATATGACCTACAACTTTATTGTAGTCATGTGCAATTGTGTGGTAAGTCTGTTGGTTGTTGGGGTCTTTTTAGCCTTGGTTCCTTCCATTTTATGGTTGACATTTTTATTTCTATTGCTGATACTATTATTTTTTTGGTCTTCATTGTTGTTACTGTTGATTGACATTGTTATGTTGTGGAAAAGGATTTTGGTAGATAACTATATTTTTATTGGAAGTAGATGTTCAATTATCCAATTAGATCTCTCCATTTTCAAACATATTTTCAATAAGGTGCTTCAACTGCACACAAAAATGTATAGAATGTCCATGAACATGATGATATTCATATAATTTATGCTCTTTATACCAATCTAGAAATGGTATAGTCTCAGGATAGTGATTTAGAATCAACCAAAAAATCATATTGGCCATAGTTAGTTTGTAAAGCTTTGATTCAATAGGCTCACCAAGGTCATTGAATACTCTAGGAGAGGGCCTTATTCTTGGAGGAGGGGTTTGTAAATGTTATAACTATAGTATTTGAGTAGTTGGTTTGGGTTGAGGCATAGGCTACATTTATGGGATAGGATGCATTTGTAGCATAGGCTGAGCAAACAATGTTTACACCATTTGAACATGATGTGACTTAGTTACTCCATTACCTACAACATTCTTGTTATGGTTGTAAGGCTTGGGTTTTTCATAGTTGTTGGATTGTGTAGGTGTAGACGCTTATGCTTGGACTAGGCTATGATTTTGACTTGGGCCTAAATTTTAGTTTTGGCTTGGATTTTGTTTAAAGAAGATAACTTGATAATACCTTTGTTTTTTGATCTGTATGTCTTTTTCAATGATCTCTTTGAATGTGTGAGCACACTAAAGCTCCAAGTGATAAGTATTTCACTATGAAATTTTTTGATAAACACAAATTCTAATTGTTTATCTGGTAGATTATGGGTGAAGTGACTAGGAATCACTCTCCATCTATGTAAGTAGCTTATAAAGCTCTCACCAACTTTCTATTTGGCCTGACTCAAATATACTACTAAAAGATCATGTTCAATATTATAGGAGAAATGTTGTACAAATTTATCTGAGAGATCATCAAAATTAGATATCAAGTTCTTTGGCATCTTAAGAAACCATTCCAAAGCTTGTCCAACTAGACTTCGAGGAAAAAGTAGGTAAATGTCACTATAGGCCACTAGCTGGCAAGCAATAAAGAGCTCTATTAGATGCCCCTTAGGGTATCCTTTAACCTTGTCAAATTTTGGTGGTTCATAACCTAGAGGAAATAGTATCTGAAGATACTCCATGTTAAATGGCTATGAACACATGTCATCCAATTTGAACTTCTTGGTCTAATTTCCCATTTAATTGGCTATAATTGCATCCTTCATCTGTTGAAGTTCTTGGGACAAGAAACTTGATGGCATATTTAGTTGTGTAGTCAAAGGTGAATTACCTTGACTGGGGTATAATGGAGGAATGGAATGCTATGGAATGTTGGTTTGATGGACCAATCTTCTAGGAATATGCATCTACACATTTGGATTGGATTATTGATATTACATGCATTATTGGTAAATATTCCAGCTTAGATTCAAAATATGGACTTGGGTCTAAGGGAATTGAGGTTGTGATGGAAGTATATGGCTTTGTAGAATGTATTGTACCTACTAAGTTTATGTAGGGACTTGCTGCTGACTAGTTGAACCTAACTAAATAAAGGGAACTTATTGTTGACCTGGGCCTTGTCTTTAAATATGCGGCACATGTTGAGTAAAAAGCAATGGTTGCCTAATAGGTACTTGTTGGACATTGGAAGCTCTTTGTTGAACAAACACATATTTTGAACTAGATGTTTTTTGGGTGTTTGGCATTTTTCAATTACTAATACGAATATGTTGTTGATTAGATAAGGTCTACGATTGTAGAGGTACATTGGTCTACAACTATTGAGGTACATTTATCACTACTTGTTGAGGTGGAACATTTGTTCCCCCTATTGAGGTGGCATAGTGTTCCACCTTTGCAAAGATGGTAAATTTATTTGTGCTTGTGGCCATGGAATATTAGAAATCACATGTTGAGGTGAGATAACATTCATCACTTATTGAGGTAAAACATTGGCTAGTGCTTGATTACGTATCCCCTATTGTTGTGTACTTAAAGAAGCAATTGGTTGAGGAGTGGGAGTAACCTGATATGGTTGGGAAGTAGGAATTTTTTCCCCTTGTTGTTGTGAACTACTCATGGTATTGGTTAGAGGCACTTATTGTTGAGGGTTGTTTGGTGGTACATTTACCACACCTTGGCCTAAATTGGAAGACACTTGCATGTTATCTACTGTATTTGGCACATTTTTATGAGTAGAGACCATAGTCGCTTCTTTAATGAATGGGACATTAAACAAGTTATCTAATAAAATACTTTAGGAAAATTGGTCCACACTTGGCTTAACATGACCTACCGAATCAACTAGCACTCCTATAGAAGGAGTTAGTTCTTGTTGGCCATTTTTGGCACACATACTCAAGCTCTTGCATTTTTTTGAAGGACTATTTCAAAGAGGCTAAAGGCATTTTCAAATTCCAATGGTCCATTCAAAGGAATCCAAAAGGCACTTTTCCTTCGCAATGGACCTTTTAATTTTTTTTGAAAGGTACTTTTCCTTTGCAAAGGGCCAAAACTTTTTTTGAAAGATCATTTTCACAAAGTTAGAGGGGTATTTTCAAATTTTTGAAGGGGTATTCTTTCTAAAAGGTCCAAATAGATAAGTTGAAGGGTGATTTTTAATTCTTTCGAAGGGTTCTTTTCATTTTTCCAAAGGGCTTTTTTCAAAATTCTAAAGGATAAAAAGGGGGTCACTTTTAAGAAAGTTGAAGGGTCCCTCCCTTTCAAAAAGGGGCATTTTCATAAAGTCTGAAGACATGAAATCCTTCAAACAATTTTTTCATGGGAAGGTTCTAAGAAAATTATTTGAAGAAAATGGCCGAATAAGTTGTCTGAAGGAATTGATGATGGGCCCACAAACATCAAAATCTGAACCCCTTCAAGTAGCCATTGGCATTTAAAAAGCTCAAAAGAAGCTATGCAATATATAGACATGCATCAACATAAATGGATATAGGAAAACCAATGTCTTTAGATTGGTTTTCCATCTATATAAAAGATTTGGCCCAAGTTTCAAAGCAGGAGCTAGTGTATACAATTAATGGAGAGGTTCTCATCCTTCGATATGGCCATCATCTCTGACAAATAACTACTCAATTCAGAGGTATCATAACTCAGTCCAGATTCAAAGTTATGGGGATTTTATCCTTATATGTTTAAGACAAATTAAGGATGACATGGAAGTGAAAGATGAAGATTAGGTGATTAGAGAAGGTAGCTTGAGCATTAAAGACGTTCCTAGAATTTTCCTTTTTAGTGGATCATGACATCATCATCTTGAACAAGTTCTTTTCTTCTAGTGTGTTTCTCAACCAATCAGAGGGCTTGAATACTATTGGAGTTAATGGTGGTTAATTTATTGAAGAAGGATTAGTCCTAATTAACCCAAATGTGGGTGAGAATTCATGGAGGGTAGTTGGATCTCATTTATTATATTTTGTTTGCTTGCCTCTTCTCTTTTTCTTCTTCCTTTTTTTTAATATATATCCATTGACTCCCCCATAAAAAAGATGTCCTCATTTGAGAAAGAGAAACTCTATCAACATTTGTAAGAAAAACCTTTTGAAGCAATAAAGATCAATTTTTACCTATCTCTTGTTTGAAAATTATGTTTAACAAGCTTGTGCATGATGGCCTTGTGAAGAAGTGTTCTTCCATGTCCATTGGCCTTCTTTCTTGCCTATTTTTAGGTGTTTTCAAGTTATTTAAAAGTCTAAACTTGATCTCTTTATACCATTAATGGATGCTTGGTGTGGATTTTAAAATTCCTCTTTGCTTCATGTATGGTTTAGTGAGCCTAGTTTATGAAACACTTATGCAAATTAACTGGTTGTGAGGTTGTGTGAGAAAGAATTATCTTATGGTGAATTAGTGTTAATTTTAGGATTATGTGGATCACTCTTTATTTGATGCATCACCTCCCTTAGCTTATATTTCCTTTTTATGTTATCTTTATCTCCCTTTTCCTTGGTCAACAATAGGTGTTAGTGTGTGGGAACAAGCTGAAGTGAAGCATTTGAGGAGCTAGTCTCATTAAAAATTCTAGAGGTTCAACCTCACTACAGGATTCCCATGACCTGAGGTTGTCCCAATGCTTATAGCTAGGAGTGTGAGAGCCTGAGAAACTCTCCCACAAAGGGTGCAATTCTATGCTACAATAGTTTTTGGCACACCTGATGGGATGACTTTCAAAGAAGATTGGTCAATTTTGATGCTTGTTTAATCAAATTTTAGTGGTTTTAGATTTCATCTTTCAGTATCTGGTGACTTCGAAGAACACTTAGCAATCTCGTGGTAGAATAGTAGTTATCTTTCATACCAAAGGTGACTATAAGATCAACTTTTGGAGGTATTCCTTTTGAATTTGTTAAATTACCTTTAAATTTATCAAGAAGGTTAAGGTTAATCCATACTCATCCATAATTAAGAAACTATTTTCCTAAACCAATTTTGAGGTATACCTATGCAAGAAGATCATTGTTAGCCCCTCTTACTACCATGATTCCCTAACGAGCTTTTGTAGGGTTTAGTGGCCAAAGTCCTTTGAATTTTCCATAATATGATCCTATGCCAGTAGTAGCCCTCAAAATCATCCCATATTTCATAGGAGATCAATCCATAACTTCTACTGAACACATCATAGATATAGCCAATTTTTATAATATCCATAATGTCAGAATAGAAAATGCAGCTATTAGACTATTAGCTATATCCTTTAAGGGAAAGGCTTTAGATTGGTATAGAGGTGTAACTCCTAAATCTATTAGGAATAACATTATGTAAGAGATTTGTAGATAAGAGGGATCATTTTTCACTAGCAGAACATTTGACCATAATCAAGAGAGCTTCTCATGAAGTCATGTAAAACTTCAACACAAGATTCTAGAAAGCTTGGGATAGAATTCTAGCTACCGTTAGACCATCCCCTAAGTTTTAATTCTTATACTATTTGAAGGCTCTAAACAATGACATAGCAGTAATGATCCAATCCATGGGAGGAGATATATTACCAGATGCTTATGAGGTGGCTATCAAAGCTAAAAAATGTCTAGTTTAAGTCGACAAGCTTACTCCTAGGCCCCTAATGCCTCTTTTATCTGAGATCAAACCACCTCCTATAGTTTCTCACCCACTTGATGTTATTCTTCCAACTCCAACAATTGATACTATACCTTTACCTAAGCAAGAAAAGGCCTCCACTAGCGGATCTAGTGATTCCCAAGAGCAAAAAAACTACCTAGAAGTTAAAAGCATGCTCTAATCCTTGACAAATGATGTAGTAAATGTAAAAATGAAAGATCAATTCAATAAACCTTATAAATATCCATATTAGCCTCAACAACAGTATTATCAAGTAAATAAGCCACCTTATAAATGAAATTTCCAAGGACAAGGTCAAGGACAGGGGTAACCTAACTATGCTAGATAAAATAACTTTAATCCAAATGCTATAGGCTCTTCCAGTTCCTTAGTTCCTATTCAAAACAATATTGATGAGTGTCATTCAACTCTTCATTTAATCAATGTTTAATTGATGTCTTATCAACTAGGGCTGGTGTCCAGAGTTGTCTGTAGTAAGGTGTAGGATGGTAGATCTAGAAGTCTGCTTTTGGGGGTGTTTGATGGTCCTTTCTAACTTTGACTAATGGAAGAAATGTGTCTTAAACTACTTGATTCAATATTTTTCTGTAAAGGAAAAGATGTAACTATTTAATCAAATGAATCCACTCTTTTTCTTGAAAGTAAAATCACACTCTTATTTACGCTTGCATGGAAATGGAGATATTTAACTTGAAAAGGAAATTTGCTTCACATGTTTGCTATAAAAGAAAACACACTTTGCTTAGAAAAGAAATGACTTTTGAATAAGGAAATGCCTTTTGAACTATGAATTTGTTTTGATTTTTTATGAATGAATGCAAACATTAGCAAGATTCTGATTAGTTATAACAAAAAGTTAATATAACATAACATAAATACCATACACAATTCTTGGTTCCAAGGAGAGTGGGCCCTTGCTCCTCTCAGACTCAGGAACAAAGATTAATCAATGCTGGAAACTAAAGTGATAATTCATAAAACTAAAATGATTACAATCTATCTAAAATTTGTAATATGCTTGTACATATCTTTCATCTATTATGTTTTTAATAATAAAAGTCTTACATTTTATACTAATATAATCAACTCAAAATAGGATGCAAAGAGATAGGATTCCTTGGTTGATCCACTCATCCAAAAATAGGAGATTGGATTTCTAAGAGATCTAATTATTTTGATGAAATAGATATAGTATCCTATAATAGTCCTAAGATCCAAATATATACAACTTTATCAAAAGCAAATCCTATAAAATAGTAGGCAGGGATTTTCCTCATTTGACTCCAGCTGGAATGATTCTCTCTCATCTTATCTGGCCACCAGCTTCCCCATTTATAGCTTTGTCTTTATAGAATCCATGAAATTGACCCTATAGAGTCGGTAGGAATGATCTTATGGAGTCTATAGAAATAATCTTGTGAAGTCCGTAGAGACAACCCTGTGGAGTTCATAGAAACAAGCTTGCAAAGTTCATAGATTCATTCTGTGTGAGTTCATAGTTCTGCTAGATGGAGATCAAAATTGAACTTTCACTATACATTGCTTGTGTCTTCTTCCTGATCATTCTTCACAATAAAAATCACTAAAACATGCTATGTATTAGACATTAATGACAAAGTAAAGGTTTAGTCTTGGGTTCAATATAAACAAGACATGTATCTACTTTCCATGTAATAGCTATCTAACAATCTATGATTTGCATAAGATAATATCCTTAGAGAGATGAATTGAGGGAAATAACATGTCAATAATGAGCCATATTTTGAGCTCATCAAATATGGCTCAAGAGGCTGAAGGGATAATGCCTTGGAATCAATCCTTTAGGCAATCCATTGTCCCAACTAATGGCTCTAACCATGCATTCAATGACCAATGACAACAAGCTGTTGCTTATGGATACAATCAAGCTCTTATGGCTCAAAACATGAAGAATTACATGATGATAAGGCTAGAGCAGTCTTTAAAAGAAAAAGGATTGGATCAGGTACCAAACCATCTGGATGCTACAATGGTCATCAGTGAGAAAGAATAATTCTATGTATCCAATTAGTAGGCCATCTCCAGTCAATCTCACATCCTAGTGGCAGTAAATACAAGATTCAAAAGAAGGAATATGGGTGAAAACTAGGGAGCATTCAAGGAACCTCCTGCCACCACTCTTTCATTGTCTAAGCCTAATGATCTTGCTAGCACTCTAAAGGTCTCGACACTTCCACAAAGCTCATAGATTCAACAAACAACAACAGTGACTCCCAAAGCAGAAGCAAAGGTTAGTAGTACACCAATCAACATTATTGAATAGATGAAAAAGTCTAATGTGAGTGTGTTGATGTGGGACATGCTTTCCATTCCTGGTCAAGTGGACATCCTTTAAGAAGGTTTATCCAAGATAGGTCTTATAACAACTGCAGGTAAATAACCAAACAAAGAAACTAAGGTCCTCACCAATGCAACCTAAGGTCCTCACCAATGCAACCTAAGGTCCTTTGGGAGAAGGATCAAGTAAGGTGGTCAAACCTCCTTCATTATAAATTTCATTAATCATTGTTGATTCCTTGCTACATAATTTCTTGATAGATAGTGGAGATAGCACTTCGGTAATGCTGAAGTCCATAGCTGATCAATTGAACCTCAAATATAAGCCACATACCAAGGGAGTTATACAGCTTGATAGTTCTTCCACAAAGCCATCTAGTATTATCAAGGATTTGAATATGACCCTACATGCTTGTCCAAGTGTCTCAATGGATCAAGATGTGTTTATTCTTGATGTAATTCCTCACTTTGCGTTATGCCTATCTAGAGAATTCATAATAAAAATTGGGGGTTATCTAGCAGAAAATTGGTCCTACATATCATTCAAAATAAGATATGATAATAAGGTATCAATTAAGGCTAAGCCCATGGCACAATTTCACATTGAGCCTCATCAGCTAAATGATATAAACATCAATTGTACTATCTTTGATGAAGATGAATTTACAATTGGTCAAGAACTAAGTACTTATACTGAGGAGATTCTAGACTTGTTCTTAGATGAGCTATGGGGGGATAATCAATTTCTCAACCGTTTGGAAGGTGTTGAAGAAAGAGACATGGGTGCCTATTTGCTACATGAAGAAAATAAACTCATGGCATCCCTCATTGGACCTATAAGAAGACCTCAATGGTATGTGGAAGTTATTCTTTGATGGTTCAAAGAGAAAAAATAGAGTAGGTACAAGGGCAATGTTGGTTTCCCCTTTAGGTAATAAGCATTTCTCTTCTTATAGATTCTATTTCAGTTGTTCTTCTAATGCAATAGAATATGAAGGCTTGATTTGTGGTCTCCAATGGGCCAATAAAAGAGGAATAAAAATGTTGCAAACATATGGAGACATTGAGCTTATAGTGAACCAAGTCAGAGGCTTGAACATTACAAAGAATCCTTTGGTGAGGTCTTATAAAAATAGAGCGTGGGACCTAATTGAATATTTTTAAGCTTTCAACATCTAAGCTATACCAAGGAACTAGAATCAACATGCTGACAGGTTGGCAGCTGTGGGAGCCCAGTTTGATATTCCAAGTAAGCTAAAAGAGGCCAATGTTCAACCACATGTCAAGGTGGTGGTGAGGCCATCAATAGCAGATAATGAAGCCCATTGGTAAGTCTTCAAAAATGATAAACAAATTGCTTGTTTCTTACAGTAGGAAGTCTAGTTCTCCTCCACCAACCAAGGTAAATTTTAATGACAGTATGAGGATCAAATTGTTCAACTAAAATCTAACAATCTTCCTAAAGGGCTTTTTACACTTGAGGGCCCTTTCCATGAGGGAGACCATATGAGAAAATAAAAGGTGGTAATGTCAACCAATGAAGAAAACTATGAGATATTCCTCATCTTCAAAGATAAACTTCTCAATCTCAGGATGGTAAGTAACAAGGTTGAGAGGCATGCTTTCATAACACTCTATAAGGAATATTCAAACATATTTGCTTGGGAATATAATGACATGAAAGGTTTTGATCCAAAGTTAGCCCATCATACCATAGAGCTAGAGGATAATGCTAAGCTTGTGAGGCAAAAAAAAAGGCCTGTCAACCCCAAAGTAGAAGAGATTATGAGGAAAGAGCTAACCAATTTGATTTAATCCAATAATATCTTTCCCATCAAACACTTATCATGGGTAGCCAATTTGGTGTTTGTAAGGAAGAAGAGTGGGGGGATTAGACTATGTGTTGACTTCAGAGATTTGAATAAAGTCTCCTTGAAGGATCATTACCCTCTACCATCCATGGATTAACTTCTTCAAATAGTTGTAGGGTCAGAACATTTTTCTCTTTTGGATGGGTACTCAAGATACAACCAGGTGATGGTAAGGGAAGAAGATCAATACAAGACTACCTTCACCACCAAATGGGGCATGTATGTGTACTAAAAAATGCCTTTTGGCTTATCAAATGTTGGGGTCACTTTTCAAAGAGAAATGGACATGGATTTCTAAGGGTTTATAAATCAAATGGTGCTGGTATACTTAGATGACATCATAGTTTTATCCAAGGATACCAATGAACACATGAACCACTTGAGATTGATCTTTGAGAGATGCAGAGAGTATGGGATCTCTTTGAATCCCAAGAAGTGTGTGTTTTCTATTCATGAGGGCAAACTCTTGGGACATATTATCTCAAAATAAGGATTAGTTATTAATCCTGATAGAATAAGTGCCATCTTGGCCTTATCCTTACCCAAGCATAAGAAGGGATTCCAAAGTTTCCTTTGGAAAATAAACTTTGTGAGAAGGTTTATACTTGGTTTTGCAAACTTGGTCAAGCCCATCAATACTATTATAAAGAAGAACCAAGTGTTCACTTGGTCAAATAAAAGTAAATCAACATTTGAGGCTATCAAGCAAGCCATTGCCCAAGTACCCACACTCATGAATCCTATTTTCTCAAGGGATTTCATATTGTATGTTTTTGTCAATATTGATAATATATCAACTATGCTAATGCAAAATAATGGTGAAGGACTTGAACAACCAATATCATTTTTTAGTCAGGGGCTTAAGGGGTATGAGGTGAGGTATACTTTTGTAGAAAATCAAGTCTTTGTATTAGTAATAAACCTTATAAAATTTAGGCCAATGATCTCCAATAGTAAAATCTATCTTATGGTGTCTCATCCTGGAGTGAGAGACTTCCTTTTTAACAAAGACTTGAATGAAAAGAGAGCTGGTTGGATTACCAAGGTCATGGAGTATGACATAGAGATCAAGGTTACTAAGCTAGTAAGAGGTAAAGGCTTATATGAGCACATGGTCGATGACCTTCATGAAGACAAATATGTCATCTTGGTAACACAAGATAACCCACAAATAGATGCACCTCCACCTCACACTAGTTGGCTCCAGGATATAACACATTTCTTGATAACAAGTGAGTGCCGTCAGGGTATAGACATGGCAAAAAGAAGGTATTTTAGACTTCAATCCATACCTTATGCATTGGTTTATGGTGTTTTTTTCAGAAAGGACCTTAATAGAGTGCTCTTAAGGTGTATAGATAATGACCAAATAACCAAGCTTTTGGAGTAATTCCATGATAGACCTATAGGAGGTCATTTTGCACCCAAAACCACAACAATAAAGATAATGAGGGCTGGTTATTACTAGCCCAACCTCTTCAAAGATGCGTATGCATGGGTAAGGAAGTGTCAAAAGTGTTATTTCTTTTTGGGTAAGCAAAGATTAGTATCCCTTCCTCAACCCAATTCAGGTAGAGCAACCCTTCATGTAATGGGGGCTAGATTTCATAAGAATGATCAACCTTCCATCAAGTGCAAGATATAAATGGGTGCTTACTACAACTAAATAATTCACTAGGTGGGTGGAAGCCATTGCGTTGAAAGAAGCTAATGAAGGTGTAGTCCTAGACTTTTATGACAACATTGTGACTAGGTTTGGTGTTCTATCCACTATCGTCTCTAATAATGCATTGGCATTCCTTGGTCTAAAAACAAGTGAATGGGATATAAAGATGGGCATCTACCTCAACACCTCTTCCAATTATTATCCTCAAGAAAATGGATTGGTTGATTCCATAAATAAGAATTTGTTGAGAATCATCAGGAGAACTATGTAAGAGAATTAGAGGGCATGACACACCAAACTAAAGACAACCTTGTGGGTTAACAGGGTGACTCCTAAAGCTATCATTGGCAATTCTCCATATGTCTTAGTATATGGAAGGGATGCCAAGTTACCCATTTCTCTATAGCTACCTGCATTAGAGTTAGCCCATCAGCTAGAGTTAATGGAAGATGAGCCCATGAATGTGAGATTGGCAGAACTCATGGTGCTTGAAGAAATGATAAATATTGTAATGAAATCACTAGAATCACATCAAGCTCAGGTCAAAAAAGCCTTTGCTAAGAGAGCCATATCAAGGGAATTTAAGGAAGGAGACCTAGTCCTCAAGTGGGATTCAAATAAGGCCAAGCTAGGTAACCATACCAAATTTGATAGCTTGTGAAGTTGTCCTTATTTGATCCCTAGATGCAAACAACATAATGCTTTTCAGCTGGCCTAAATAGATGGAGAGGTACTACCCATCCCAGTTAATGGGATTCATTTAAAGCCTTGCTATTAGAATAGTTTACAACCATTATATATATTATACATTCTATATAGTTTTTCTTGTTTTATCCTAAGTGCCTTGTGCACATATTTTCAGTTGTGTGTTTCCCTTCCCTAAGTGCCTTAGGCACAATGTTTATTTTTATTATTATTGTCCTAATTGCTTCAAGAGGAAGTTCCAAAAAGGGTCATCCTTGTATCCAATTTTAGACTAGCTTAGTTATAAAGGCTAATGATTCCATGCCCAATATACTAGGCAAGGCAAGTGGTATGGGTTCTCAAGCATATCAAGCATGCTTCCCTGTGAGTCACCAAAAATGTTGGCCATTTTTGACCCACATACTCAAGATCTTGATTTTTTTCAAAGGAATATTTCAAAGAGACCGAAGGAATTTTCAAATTCCAATGGTCCTTTTAAAGGAATCTAAAAGGTACTTTTTCTTTGCAATGGACCTTTTCATTTTTTTTGAAAGGAACCTTTCCTTCGTAAAGGGCCAATGTTTTTCTTTGAAAGATTATTTTCACAAAGTTGGAGGTATCTTTTCAAATTTCTAAAGGGATCTTCTTTCTGAAAGTTCCAAACAAGTAAGTTGAAGGGTGCTTTTCATTTTTTTGAAGGGCTTTTTTCAAAATTTCAAAGGATAAAAAGGGGGTCACTTTCAAGAAATCTAAAGGGTACCTCCCTTTCAAAAAGGGGCATTTTCATAAAGTCTAAAGACATGAATTCCTTTAAAAAAATTATCTATGGGAAGGGTCTAAGCAAATTTTCCAAATAAAATGGTCGAACAAGTTGTTTGAAGGAATTGATGACGGGCCCACAAACATCAAAATCTAAACCCCTATAAGTAGTCGTTGGCATTTAAAAAGATTAAAAGAAGCTACACAATCTATAGACATGTATCAACATAAATGGATATAGGAAAACCAATGTCCTTATATTGGTTTTACATCTATAGAAAATATTTGGCCCAGGTTTCAAAGTAGGAGCTGGTGTATATAATTAACGGAGAGGCTCTCATCCTTTGACATGGTTATCATCTCTGACAAACAACTGCTCAATTCAGAGGAAATATGACTTAGTCCAGATTCAAAGTTATGGGGATTTTGTCCTTATACGTGCAATATAAGTAAAGGATGGTGTGGAAGTGAAAGATGAAATTCATGTGATTAGAGAAGGTAGCTTGAGCATTAAAGATGTTCTTAGAATTTTCCTTTTTAATGGATCATGACATCATCATCCTCAACAAGTTCTTATCTTCTAGTGTGTTTCTCAACAAATGAGAAGGATTGAATGCTATTGGAGCTAATGGTGGTTAATTTGTTGAAGAAGGATTAGTCTTAATTAACTCAAATGTGGGTGAGAATTCATGGAGGGTGGTTGGATGTCATTTATAAAATTCTATTTGCTTGCCTCTTCTCTTTTTCTTCTTCCTTTTTTTTAATATATCTCCATTGGCTCCCCCCATAAATGATATATCCTCATTTGACAAGGATAAACCCTATTGAAATTTGTAAGAAATACTTTTTTAAGCAATAAAGATCAAATTTTACCTATCTCTTGTCTAAAAATTGTGTTTATCAAGCTTATGCATGATGGCCTTGTGAAGAAGTGTTCTTCCATGTCCATTGTCCTTCTTTCTTGTCTATTTTTATGTGTTTTCATGTTAGTTATGGGTCTAAAATTGAGCTCTTTCCACCATTAATGGATTCTTGGTGTGGATTTTAAAATTCCTCTTTGCTTCATGTATGGTTTAGTGAGCCTAGTTTATGAAACATTTATGCAAATTAACTAGTTATTAGGTTGTGTGAGCAATAATTATCTTATGTTGAACTAGTGTTAATTTCAAGATTATGTGGATCAATCTCTATTTGGTGCATCACCTCCCTTATCTTAGTTTTCCTTTTTATGTTATCTTTTTCTCCCTTTTCCTTGGTTAACAGTAGGTTTTAGTGTGTGGGAACAAGCTAAAGTGAAGCATCTGAGGAGCTAGCCTCATTAAAAAGCCTAGAGGTTCAACCTCACTACAGGATACCCATAACCTGAGGTTGTTAATTCTTGTAGCTAAGAGTGAGAGATCTTGAGAAACTATCCCACAAAGGGTGCAATTATATGCTACAATAGTTTTATAAGTGGAATATTCAATATGGCCATGGCATTGAAATTTCACACTAGATTAAGGTAAGTTTGATATGTTTGTTGCATTTACATGAATTGGTCCATCATGGGGCCCTTTCCTCTTGAAAGCATATTTGGATCTTGGTTTGTCATTGGTACAAGGGCATGAGGGTAACTATTAGAAGTTTGTTCGATAGTTGGCATATAAGGTATGTTTTGAGGGACTCTGAATAGACTAGGTAGGTTTTCATAGGGGAAGTCTTCTGGAAACTTGTCCCCTAGCTCTATAGATCTAACCAAAACTTCATCCTTATTTTCAAGCAAGTGATGGTTGAACAAGTATGGGTCATATGTCAATGACATAGTAACATAGTAAGGCTACTATTGGACTTGTTCCACAATAGATGGCACACTAGAAAGGTATTGAGTTATTTTTTCTTATTCCTAACCTAGATAAGGAGGTGTATTAACCAAGTAGTGTGTTAATGGATCTTGGCTTTTTTTCACATATTGAGTAGTGTAAGGAGGATAGGTATCTGTCTCACAAACTACATCATCACCATTTGGGGCTTGAACAAAGTTATCACTCGTGACTACATTTTCATAATATGAATTGTACATGGTTCCAATACATGTGTAGTGAGTCATATCTAAATCCATGACTAACATCTCATGAAGAAAATGTTTAAAGTTCACAAAAACTCTTGGAACATGGTCTCAATGGAAAATGGTTGACGCTTGGTATGTCTAAAAAATTGGTCTAAATGGAATACTTGGTCTATTATTGTAAATAGTGTAAATGTGGCCAAGGAATGGAGTTGTTCTCCAAAATCATTAATGATAATCTTAGTCTCAAATATTTCCAAGGTTGAATGTCTCACATACAAATGGTTGAAGGAATGGCAAGTTTGAATCCTGGTTTCAACAAAGTGCTTCAAATAGAATCTAACCTAGGTCTAAAAATGGAAAAGTTGCCAAGTCTTTGGGAATAAGGCACAAAGCTAAGCTCAAAAGGTACAAATGAAATCTAAAAACTAAGGTAAATTCTAGGTCTTTGTAAACAAGGTACAAATCTAGACTTTAAAATAACTAGGTCTAAAAATTGAAAGGTAAATGTTAGGTCTTTGGAAAAAAGGCACAAAACTAGACTTAAAATCAAAATAAGCCAAGGCAAAAACTTACAAGGCAATTAATTTGACTCTAAAATAATTTGAAACAATTTGACTCAATCTAGGCACATGTATTCAAATACAAAATTGACCATTGGTATAAGACATTCACCCTAGGCACATACCCAAAATTAATTGGGAAATTCAATCTCAAGTAAGCAAAAATAAGAATGATGTGTAAAACATTCAAGCCCAAGTTATAAGCAAGACTCAAATGTAAACTAACCATACTTAAGGTTATACTTGAAAAGAGAGTTTCAACTTTAGTTTAAGGCAACATAATAGACATGAGGCACATGGAAGATATATCACTTCCTAGATCTAGGCAAAGGGAGTCATTAAAATAAGCAAGGAATAAGTCTAAGTTACACAATTTAAAAGAGGTAAACACCTAAGCTGAAATTAAGAAAGGCATAAGTAAAATGGACCAAGCTAGGCATGAGAAATGAAGAGTTTCAAGGCACCTATGCACATGAATGATGAAAGGTCATATCAAAGGAGTTTCTTAAGGCATGATAGGTGTCTAATAAAGTGTTATAAAGACATTCATGAAAAATTCATGATTGAGAAGCCCACTTGTCACTTTTTTAATGCAAGGAAAGGCATTTTTCAAGAAGCTAGTCAAGGGGTCAAGCCGAATTTACAACTCCTAGGCCACATGGAGGGCTAGAGCATCTTCAGGAGTGAGACACATGGATTTGGAAGTCTATTCATGACTATTACATAACCCACTTTTTTGTTGTAACTCACATGGACACTTGTCAATATTCTCCTACTACACTCTTCTCTTTCTCTCTTCACACTTGTCTATATAAGTAGCCACTTTTGGCTTTGTAAACAATCCACATCTAGTACGGTAAAGGCTTTCTAGTTTGAGTACTAATTTTATCTTTGAATAAAATATTTTAAGTTGGTTTTGAGTTCTTAACATTTTGTCTAAGTGTGTGAAGTAGTTCATAGTCGAATGACAAGTGATAATCATCTATCCTTGTCTTCACCTTACTCTTTCATGTTTTATGCAAGTAGTCTACCCTCTAACGGGTCACATGAAGTGTAGTTAGTGTTATTATTTATCTCTGTAGATACTTTAAACTAGCCACAACTTTTTTTGACTGGAATTTAAACTGATTCCTACCAACCATTGCAAATTAAGCCTATAAATCACTAAACGTCCCAAATTTACTTGGATATTAGTAATCAAAGATTAGAATCATTTGAGACATCCCTAATTATGGTATTCTATCATATGCAATAATAACTATTGGCATCCTAAGTTGCACCCTAGCTAAGAAGGGGATTGTTCAACTAGTAAAGGTATTCCTCTTGAATTCATTGAGCTACCTTCTATTTCATATAAGAGAGCAATATTTAATAGGACAAGAACTTATCCCCAAAAGTAATATTCATCTCCTGGTCATCGTATTATTGTAAGTAGTGTAATCCCCACTACTTAAATGGCCATCAAGAATCAAGTGTTCATCTCATTTAATAGAGGTAATCCTCTAAATTTGTCTCATTTTGATGACATTCCTATGTCTACCCTTAAGAGTATCCATTCTTATCATGAGAAGGTCAAACAACTGTTATCGAGCACATATAGGATGTTTCCAACCTTTGTTATGTTCAAAATGTTGTTCAAGATAATGTGGCTATCAGATTGCTTGCTTCTTCCTTCAAAGGAAAATCATTGTAGTGATATTGAAATCTTCCATTGAATTCCATTACTACCTAGGATGAGTTAGGTGAAACCTTAGTCGCATAATTTAAGAATAAATATGATCACCTATCTTTAGTTGAACAACTAATTAACATAAAGAGAATTACTCATGAGTTCATGTTTAATTTCAACCTTAGATTCCAAAATACATGGACTATAATACATACATTGATCATACCATCCCCTGAATAAGCCTTCTTGTATTATTTAAGAGCCCTTAATTTTGATATTACTGTGATGATATGGTCTGTGGGTGGTAATACCTTGCCAGATGCTTATGAAGTTGACATAAGAGCAAAAAATAGTTTGATACAAGATGGTAAGCTTTTTCTAAGGCATCTAATGCTTATATTCCAAGAATTACAATCTATTTCACCTCCTCAAGTTCCTCAGTTCCATCATTAGCCCCTATTCCACCTCCTCAAGCTCAAGTTGTATCCCCTTCTAGTCAAGCCAATGAGCTTGGTGAGCTGAAAGGTTTGTTTCAATTTTCTAGAAATGAATTAGTGAAACTCAAAAGGATAAAATATTAGACTAATAGGCCCTATCAACAACAAAATTAGTCTACTTATTATCCCTTCAAAGATGAAAGGCCTCCTTATCAAGGATTTAGAGAAAACATACCATCCTACCAATCACAAAGAGCCATACTTCCAGCTAAACCATATGAATCTCTTGATCCTAATACACTTTCCACATCAAAAGTTATTATTCTCACACCAAATCAAAATAATTTGATGCTTGACTTAATTTTGCAGCCCTCCAACCCTAATGATGCTCATGACCAAGCCTTGGTATCATAGAACATTACTATGCCACAAATGACACAAGAAGAGTTTTTTATTCAAGGAGGTCAATATCAAGAGACAAGTTTGTTACCCTAAGGAGAGGATAAACAAGTTTAAGGGAAGCTTTATGCCATTAATGTAAACTAGCAAATGGATGATTATGTTCCATTCAATCATGGTGGTGAGACCAACAGTTTGAATAGTCAAATTACAAATATAACTAGAGATCAAATAAGAGCCATTGATGAGGCTCAAGATATTAATAATGCCTCAAGTACTCTTAATGTTGTTTTGAAGAGTACCAAAGATCATCTTTTTTCCCTTATAACATAGAAAAGTCAGAATGCAGAGGTTGAGAAGGTCCCTCAAATACCTCTAGTTTGTGAATAACTAGTGGTTCAAAAGGTACATCTAAAATTTAGTGGAGCTTCATTCAACATAGTGGATCAGATGAATAAGTCTAATGTTAGCATTAGCACATGGGATTCCCTTTCTATCCCAAGATAAAGGGACATGCTCATTCAAGATCTTTTAGCTCTTAGATTGTCTCCAAAATTGGTTGAGAAAGGAGTTGTCTTGACTAATTCAGACTAGCCAATGAAAAATAAAGTATAATCAATACATAATATGGTAAAGGGGGAAAAATTTGAGGTAAAGTCAAGTAAAACTCCTCCATTATAATTCTCTTTGATAGTTGGTGACTGTTTAGTTCATAACTGTATGGTGGACAGTGGAGCTAGTAGCAGTTGCATGCCTAAGCAAATTATAGATAAGCTTGGTCTTGTTTATGAACCAAATGTTAAAGGAGTATTTTAATTAGATGGTTAACTAAAAAAGATAGTAGGCATCACTAAAGATCTAAATTTGACACTACATGCTTGTCCCAATGTCACCATTCATTATGATGTAGTTGTGGTGGACTTGCTTCCCTATTTTGTCATGTGTCTTTTAAGGGACTTCACCTCAAATATTGGAGGATACTTATCAACTGATTGGACATATTTTATGTTTATAAATAGGTATTGTACTAAGGTAATACTATATTCTAAACCCATTGTACATTTACATTTGGATCCATATATGTTAAGTATTGTAATTATGTCATCTCAGATGAGGTGCTAGAAATTATTGTAGAGGAAACTGAATCACCTTTAAATGAGATTCTTGAATCACCTTTAGATGGGATTATAGACTTTTTCCTTGATGAGTGGGCCTCTATCTCACATGAATATGATCCTTATAAGCTAATTTAATAAGAATGACTTGGTGTTTATAGCCTCCATGAGAAAGATGCACTAATTCCAGCCTTGATGAAGGATGATGAGTCTAATAATGGTCTATGGCAATTATAAATTGATGCATCAAAGAATAAGCACGGCTATCCAGGAAAAGGTATTTCTCTTGTCTAAAGTTTTAGTTTGGTTGTTCAAACAATGCTGCTAAATATGAGGCACTAGTTCAGGGTTTGCAATGGGATAGGAAAATAAAAGTTAATGCCTTACAAGTCTTTGGTGATCATGAACTTGTAGTTCACCAAGTGAGAGGTATTAATGTATTCATAAACCCATTACTTAAATATTACAATCATAGGGTATGGGACTTTCTTGAAGAATTTCAGGCCTTCAACATTCAAGTAATACCAAGAGATGAGAACAAACATGTAGACAGGTTGGCTGCCATTGGGGATCAATTTAGTATCCCAACTACTGTAAGAAATGAAAAGGTCTAGTCACACATTAAGGTGATTGTAAGGTATTTTTTCCTAGATAATAATGATAATTATCAAGTGTTTGAAGATGATAATTATATTATCAAATTCTTGCAAGAAGAGGTTGATTTTTTCTTAAGAAATTAGTCAAAGTACTTGTAGCAGTGTGGTGATCAGATTGTGCAACTAAAAACAAATAAGTTTCCCAAGGGATTAGTCACACTTGAGAAAATATTTAGTGGTGATGATGAGCTGAGGAAGGAACAGTCATCTTTGTCATCAAAAGAGGAACACTGCCAATGTGGAAGTTGCACCCGATAAGAGCTTTAGGTTGGATAAGGTGTACACTTATTCAGAAAAGGAAGCTTTGATTGAGTTATGTGCAAGTTTTAAAGATTTATTTGCATGGAAATGTAGTGATCTCAAGGTATTTGACCCAAGTCTATCTCAACATATAAATGAGCTAGAAGATGAAACTAAGATAGTAAGACAAAGACAAAGTCCTATTAATCCTAAGCTTGAGCCTTTGATGAGAGCTGAGCTTCATAATCTCGTTGAGTCAGCTATTATATTTCCAATCAAGCACTCAACTTGGGTGGCAAACCTTGTTTTAGTACTAAAAAAGAATGATGAAATTAGAATATGTGTTGACTTTCATGACTTGAATAAAGCTTCCCTTAAAGACTAGTATCCATTTCCATCTATGAAACACATTTTAAAATTGGTTGTAGGTTTAGAAAGGTTATCCTTGTTGGATGGTTGTAGTGGTTACTACTATATATCTAGATTGCACCCTAGCTGAGCAAATGATTATTCAGATCCTTTATCCAAATCTATTCCAACATGGGTACAACCCTAGGCTGTGGGTCACCTATGGTGGGGTTGGACCTTTAGGATTTTTAATGAGGCTAGATCCTCTAATTCATCATTTAGCTCACTTATACTAAGGCCTAATAATTGTTGGGGTGAAAAGGGAGATATAGGTAACTAAAAGGAAAATCTAAGCTAAATTTGGTGATGCACCTAAATTATTGTTCATCCACTCTTATTTGAGCTTCTAAAAACTCTAATGAGATAAGCAAAAGATTGAATCTATAACTCTAAAAGTCTATTATACATCTGTATTTCATGTAGAGGTTTTATCAATTGATTTAAGCTTGAGGGAAATGATGGAATAGGCCTGATTCAAGGCACTAACCAACCATCTATATCCATTATTAGCTTTAATCAAGTGACATTAAACACTAAACATGACTTTCACAACAAGATAAACTACTAGCTAGGTGAGATCAGGACTTGACAAGGGAGAAGCTTCTACTACATATGCAAATCAATCTGACATAAACACACTAGAATAATATGATGAAATATGAAAATAGTCCTTTATTCATTTCAATAGGTTACAAAGATCAATATTGGTAGAGTCTAGTCATGTCCAAGAGATGGATTCACACGTGTTCAAGGCTTATGAGCCTATATTTATAGAAAAATGAAGGAGAGAGAGGGAGCTGTGCAAGCATAAAATATTGAATGAGGTCTAACTACTCTCGATGGATTAGCGTTAATATGAGGATGTTGAGTCATGATATTATCAAGAAGGAACAAACTTTAAAAAGATATATAACAAAATTGAATGCCTATGATCTTTATCTAACCACCAGGTCTCCTTGGGACTTTATGCCAATTTTTACTTGATTTACTTATGAGGACAAAATCCTCATATCTTGAAACTGACAGAGCCATGTTTGATGCTTGGTCCTTTTTTGACACTCAATCACCAACTTGTAGTTTGTATTAGGCTTTTAATGGACCTATTTTACCTCTACACCATGTGAGATCTAATAAGCTACTACATGAGATGATCTTCAATCTAGAAGAGCAATGAACACATCGATGTAGTAATCTTACAACGGGGTTGAGAGATTCTAAATTATCGACCAGAGGTCATGCCTAAACTTTAATAATGATAGAGATTTATCCTTGACCATCTTGCCTATATGATTACATCTACTATTGATTGAGATATAATGGAAACATGGGTCAAAAAATGGTTTGTTGACCTCTACTAGAAGATTTTGGATTTTCCCTTTATTTATTAGTTGTCAATTGCCAACTCAGACCTATCAATTTGTGCCAAACTATCTTCTCCTTATTGGTACCCAATATATGCTAAATCCTTGAATTTAACTCACACTACTAGATATAGATGTACAAATGAATGTGAACCTTTGATCTAGATCCCCTGACTCTTTGACTTTAACTTACACTATTAAATCAAGATGTATGAATGTATGTGAGCCCTTGATCTTGTTGGGACCCACCATTTGAACTCACATGACTAATTTACAAGGCCTAAATTTGATACTCATGCAAAAATCTTTGATGTTCATGAGATCATATTTGATGTCTTCATGACCATCATAATTTAAACCCCAATGATAATTTATCGAGTCTTAAATTTGACATACGTGAGCCCATCATTGATGTCTACAAGCCCGTCATTGACATCTACGAGCCCGTCACAATTTAATCTCAAATGATTTAATTTATGATCTTTATTTTGATGTCTGTGTGCCTATCAATGATGTTTACGTGACCATCAATTATGTCTATGTGACCATCACACTTTGAACACCAAATAATTAATTACTGAGATTAAAATTAACATCTCTGCAAACGTTTCATTTTTCAAGCTAAATTTTGAAGGCTTGTATCTTGAGATAGAGAACTCATCGAGACATGAAATTTGTAGAGGATTATCTTAACATTAAAGGCAGCATGTCTATGCATTTATTTTGTCCTGAGAGGCTCTCTAGGTGAACCTATTAAATTCATAAATAACTATCTCCACTCATTCTTATATGACGTCTTGATGATGGTTTGGTCTCTTTTAACTTATTCTTGAATTATTTCTTGATCTTTGAAAGCTTGAATGAACTTTTGAACATTGCGTAAACCTATTCCATGACTTAAATTGCTTGAACACCATGAGACCTATTGAGATGCTTCATTGACTTCAAACCTGCTTCTTAAAATTAACAAGTTACACTTTAAGCTTACCTAAAGTGTTTCAAAAGCTTTGCAAATGATATGAGATCTTCTCTTTTCACCTTTGGACCATTCATTCCATCCAAAACATATGTTCATCTACTTAAACCATTTCTAAGCAAAATATCCTTATATGGGATAAATTTGGTCAACATATTTGGTGACTTATCTAGGTAGCATGCCTGCTATGTTCAAACACCAGACTATTTACATGACCTTTGGACTCATAACGAATTACTATAAGAACCTATTTGACTAGAAAAGACAATAGATTCCACTAAAATAGGGAAGGAAACATGGAAAATAGAGAAGCTAACTAAATAAAGTAGATGTGAAAACAAAACACTCATTTGGGACAAAACAAAATTAAATTAGTCTAACTAACCAAGACAAAACATGATCCACCTAGATCAAAATGGAAATTTTTGAACTCACTCATTCTAAGAGATGATACAAGTTACAAAATAGGGTATTTATTGAGCATAACCTTTGATGAGTGACTCTTATTTCCTATCAAATCTCTTAGCATCTCTTTAAATGAGTCATCAATAGCAAACCAATCACCAACAAAAATGAACTCATCTTGCACTTTAGGATCTTTTTCATACTACTTGTCAACTACAACTTTGTCTAGTGATATCTCATCTATGCATTGTCCTTGAGTAACCTCATCTTTATTTTCATATAATACAAGTTCATTAAGCTCTTCAAGGAGAATTGAAGAGTCAACCTAATCTACATCATGTTCCTAAATAGGTGACTCTTGATCAAACTTCTCAATAACATACTCTCCAATGGGCAACATATCCTTACAAAGCTCTTCAATCTGTTGTAGAGATTCAAGGTATAGATACCAATAATCCTCTTGTTCCTCATTTTTATCAACTTGGATAATATCAATTTGAAATATATCTTCATCTTTATCAAGTGGAGACATCTCAAATTCAGTCATGACTTCAACTAGTAACAATTCTTCATGGAGTTCTTCCACATCAAGACTAGTCTTCTCCTCTATACTTGAGATAACTTTTTCAAGATTAGTTATGACCTCATTTTTGGCTTGTACCTCAAGTGAAGTATCAATTAGGATCTCTTTGTCATACACACTTGAATGATCTTCTTCATAACTCCAAGAATTTGATTTGCAATTGCAACCTCTTTTTCTATCTCCCATAGAATAAGCTCCTCTTGAAGAAGGGAGATGGTGGGAAGGTGATGAAATTATTTGGTTTGAGAGGGAATACGAAGCATGGAAAGTTGACTATGATCAAATTTTGGGATCTTGGGGGTAATGGAATCATTTAGGGAATCTTGGAAAGGAGGGAAAGAAAAACTTTTAAGGACCTCTACATTCTACTCCTTCCACTTAGCCATTACCTCATCAAAGTTTGAAATCTCCTTGTTCTCATGGATAACTTGAAATTGAGGGATGAGTGGTGAAGAATGGGGACTATAAGAAAGTTTAGTCTCCTACATAGACATATGAATAGCTTCTTGAATAGGCATTTGAATCTAAATAGGAAGCTCCATTGGCTCACATTGGGCATGGTTAAGAACTTCTTGAGAATAAAGAACACAAAAAGATTGGTAAGGAATACAAGATGGTTATTGAGATAACTGATCCAATTGATCTAACTCAATTTTTTGCCTCTCTAAAGCCTTCATATTCTCTAATATAAAAGTAAAAAACTCATGCCTCTCTTTTAGATCATTAGACACATTTAGAAATAGACCATTCACTTCCTCATACTAGGAACCTAAACATACTTTTTTTGCATATGCTAGGATTTTGAGCTCTATATCCTCCATCCTTTCTTAGAGACAAGGCTACTAATGTGAAACATCATATCCATATGGGAAAGGTGAAATCTGGTCATGAGATTGATATGGTTCATAAGGAAGGTAAGAGTCATGTTCTTGATAATAACGATCATGGGAAACTTGATAAGGCTCATCATAACTTTAATAAAATTCTTGGTAAGGCTGATTAGGCTCATAACAAAGGCTCATATGGATCATGACAAGGATGGTATAATATATGATAAGGATGATAAGGAGGTATTGCATAGGGATTTTCCTCATACACAACCATGAAAATAACATCATAATAGTGCAATAAATATATACCTACTTAGAAACTACCTAGGTTTTTAGAAATAATTGCTTGAGCTTGGGATCACCATATTCTTCATGAAGAACACTGCTATAACTATAATTTCACCAAGACCAACTCCAATATGTCCCACTGGGTGTGCTAGAACTATTTTAGATCTATATTTCACCCTAGATGAGTAAAAGATTATTTAGGTCCTCTATCCAAATCTAGTCCAACATGGAAATAACCCCAGGCTGTGGGTCACCTATGATGGGGTTGGACCTCTAGGATTTTTAATGAGGCTTGTTCCTTTGATGCACCATTTATCTCACTTATACTAAGACTTATTAATTGTTGGGGTGAAAAGGGAGAGAGAGGTAACTAAAAGGGAAATCTAAGCTAAAGTTGGTGATGCACCAAAATTATTTCTCATCCATTCTTACTTGAGCTTATAAAAACACTAATGAGACAAGTAAAATACTGAATCTACAACTCCAAAAGTTTGTTATGCATCGATATTTCATGTAGAGGTTTTATCAATTGATTTAAGCTTGAGGGAAATGATGGAATAGGCATAATTCAAGGCACTAACTAGCCACTTATATCCATTGTTAGCTTTAATAAAGTGACATTAAACACTAAACATGACCTACAAAACAAGATAAACTACTAAATAAGTGAGATCAAGACTTGACAAAGGAGAAGCTTCTACCACATATGCAAATCAATTTGACATAAACACACTAGATTAATATGATGAAATTTGAAAATAGTCATTTATACATTTTAAGAGGTTACAAAGATCAATATTATCAGAGTATAGTCATGCCCAAGAGAGGGATTCACACATGTTTAAGGTTTAAGAGCCTATATTTATAGAAAAAGGAAGGAGAGAGGGAGCTGTGCAAGTAGAAAACATTGAATGAGGTCCAAATACTCTCAATGGATTAGTGTTAATTTGAGGATGCTAAGTCATGGTATTATTAAGAAGGAATAAAATTTAAAAAGCTCTGTAATAGACTTGAATGCCTATGATCTTTATCTAACCACTAGGTCTCCTTATTGGGACTCTATGTCACTTTTTACTTGATCTACTTACAAGGACAAAATCCTCATATTTTAAAACTAATATAGTGATGCTTGATGCCTGATCCTTTTTTCGACACTCAGTCACCAATCTTTGGTCTGCACTAGGCCTTTAAGGGACCTATTTTACCTCTACACCATGTGAGAGCTGAGAAGTTGCTGCACATAAGGATCTTCAATGTAGAAGAGCAATGAACACATCAATGGAGTAATCCTGTAATAGGGTCAACAGGTTTAAATTATCAACTAGAGGTCCTGTCTAAACTTTAAGAATGACAAAGCTTTATCCTTGACCATATTACTTGTATGACTTCATCTACTATTGATTGAGCTCTAATGGTGACATGTCTATTTAAAATCTTCATTCACTTAGATCAAAAATTGGTTTGTCAACCTTCATTAGAAGCTTTTGGATTTACCCTTTGTTTATTGGTTGTTGATTACCAACTCGGACCTATCAATTTATGCCAAAATATCTTTTCATTATTGGTCTCTAGGATACACTGAATCTTTGACTTTAACTCACACCATTAGATCTATACATATGATTGAACATGAGTTTTGATCTAGATCCTTTAACTCTTTGACTTTAACTCAAACTATTAGATCAAGATGTACAAATGCACATAAGCCATTATTCTTGTTGGGACCCACCATTTAAACTTAAATAACTAATTCATGAGGCCTAAATTTGATGCTCACATAGCTATCTTTGACATCCACATGACCATCACAATTTAAACCCTAGTGATTATTTGTTGTGTCTTACATTTGAAATCTATGAGTCTGTCATTGATGTCCACAAGCACGTCATTGATTTTTATGAGATCGTCATAATTTAAAACCCAATGATTTAATTTACAAGCTTTATTTTGACATCTATGAAACTGTTAATGATGTCTACATGATCATTAATGATGTCTATGTGATCATCACACTTTTAATACCAAATGATTAATTGTTGAGCTTAAAATTAAAATTTGCATGAATGTTTCATTATATAAGCTAAAATTTGAAGACTTGTATCTCAAGATAGAGAACTCATCAAGACATGAAATTTGTAAAAGTTTATCTTGGCATAAAGGGCATATGTCCATGCATTTATTTTGGCCTGAGAGGCTCTCCAGGTGAATCTATTAAATGCATAACCAACTTGCTCAACTCATCCCTATATGATGTCCTAATGACAGTCTAGGATATTTTAACTTGTTCTTGAACTATTGTTTGATTTTTGAAAGCTCAAATGAAATTCTAAACTTGTGAAAACCTGTTTCATGCTCTTGAACTACTTGAACACCATGAAACCTACTTGGATCCTTCATTGGCTTCATACCTGCTTCTTAAAATTTACAAGTTACACTTTAATCTTACCTACAGTGTTTCAAAAGCTTTGCAAATGATATGAAGTCTTCTCTTTCCACCTTTGGACCACTGATTCCATCCATAACATATATTCATCTAATCACACCATTTCTAAGAAAAATATCCTTATGTGGGCCAAATTTGGTCAACAGTTACAATAAAATTTTGGTTAAGGAGGACTAATTCAAGACAACCTTCACCACAAAGTGGGGGACATTTACATTTAGAAAGATGACTTTTGATTTATCCAATGCTGAGCAAATTTTTAGAGAGCCATAAATATGGCATTCTAAGGCCTTCTTAATAAGTCTATACTGGCTAATTAGATGATATAATAATGTTTTCAAAGAATGCAAGTGAGCACATGGTTCACCTTGAGCAAGTGTTTGAAAGGTGTAGACAATTTTAGGTATCCCTAAGTCCCAAAAAGTGTATCTTCTCGATTCATAAAGGTAAGGTTCTTGGACATATAGTTTTAAATCATGGTTTAAGCATAGATCTTGAAAGGATAGCTTCAATTATTATACTTTCCTTGTCTATACACAAAAGAGATTTGTAAAGTTTATTGGGGGAGATCAATTTTATTAGAAGATACATCTCATATTTTGCCATTTTAGCTAAGCCACTTACAACCATGTTAAATAAGAATCAAATTTTTAGCTGATCTAAGGAAGGAGTAAAGAGATTTGAGGGAACTAAGATAGCTATGGGTATTGATCCTACACTCATGAACCTAGATTTCATAAAGGACTTCCTTTTGTACATTTATGCTAATATTGACACCATTTCAGGCATTCTTATGCAATAGAATCATGAGGCTTTGGTGAAATAATAATTTTATTCAATCAAGACTTAGAGGAGTATGAAACAAGATACTATTTTGTTGAAAAATATGTACTTTCTATTATAAGGTCTCTCAATAAGTTTAGATACTTATTGTCTAACAATAAGATACACCTAATGGTCACCCATACAAGTATCAATGGGTTTATCTTGAACAAAGACATATATGCAAAAAGAGCTAGTTGGATAACAAAGGTAATGAAGTATGATGTAGAGATCAAGGTCACAAACATGATTAGAGGTAAAGGAATTTGTGAGCATCTAGCCCAAAACTTATAAGAAGCTAATAAGGTGGTTATAGTGTCAACTAATGAAGAGGTTGCAGCTGATCATACTTCACCTTCTAGCTAATATCTTGATTTGGTAAGATATCTTCAAGATGGTCTTTATCCCCCTCATCTAAATCCTTAAAAAATAATATATTTTAAACTGCAATCAATTCCATTCCTTCTTGTTAATGGTGTTTTATTCAATAAAGTTATCAATGGTATGTTGTTAAGATGCATTGGACCACATCAAATAGAAAGGATGTTTGAAGAGTTCCATGATGGACATGGTGGATGGCATTACTCAACAAGGACTATAGCCCACAAGGTCATGAGAGGTGGGTATTATTGGCCAAGCTTATTTGGTGATTGTCATGCATGGGTTAGGAAATGCAGACAATGTGATATGTTTGTAGGAAAGGTGGAACTTGCAGCCTTACCTGTCCAACCAATTATAGTGGATCAATATTTTATCTAATTGGGATTGGAATTTATTGGTCTCATTAACCCCCCTTCAAGCTTAGGTCATAAATGGATACTAATTGCCATATATTTCTTCACTATATGGACAAAAGCAAATGAGACCAATGTTCTAGATTTTTATGAAGGTCTGCTTACTAAGTTTGGAGTCCCTTCAACCATTATTTTTGACAATACTATAGCCTTTATGGGTTATAAAATCAGCCAATGGGTAGTTTAACATAGTGTCTTTCTCAACACTTCATCAAATTACTACCCACAAGGCAATGGTCTTGTTGATTCCACAAATAAGAACCCATTGAAGATCATAAGAACAATAATTAAAGATAATTAGAGGTCATGGCATCTCAAGCTAAAGTTATCTCTATGGGATGATAGGATCACCTACAAGAGGTCAATAACCAACTCTCCCTAAAATTTGGTATATGGTAAAGAAACAAGAATGTTTATTTCTCTTTAATTTTATACCCTATAAATAATGCATCAACTTGAGTTGTTAGAAAATGAACATATAGAGATCAGATATGTTGAGCTTATAGAGTTGGAAGAATCAAGACATCAATCCATTCTAGCCATGGAAAGCCGTTAAGAAAAAGTTAAGAGAGCCTTTGACAAAGGAGCTTCTTCACAAAGTTTCAAAGAAGGAGATTTGGTTCTCAAGTGGGATGAGGATAGAGCTAAGATAGGAAGACATATAAAGTTTGACTCTTTTTGGAGTGGTCCATACACAATCTCTAATTGCAAATTCTACAATGCCTTCTAACTTGTAAAAATGGATGGCAAGGAGCTTCCTATCCTAGTTAATGGGATACATTTGAAACTATGCTATTAAGGAAGCTAGGTTCCCTATACATAATTAGTTATCTTATTTTCCTCTAAGTGCTACCCTAGCACTTTTGTTTGTTTCCTTTTGCTTTGTTTGGTTAGTTTCCTTATTTTGTTTGTTTCCTTCCCTATTTTGGTGGAATTCATTGTCTTTACAAGTCAAAATTTTTCTTGCAGTCATGGATCATATTCAACATTATTGGTTAGTCCAAGAGTCATGTAAATGATCTAAGTTCTCAAGCATAATAGGCATGTTGCCCAGCTAAGTCACCAAAAATGTTAGCCATTTTAGCCCACATGCCAAGATTTTGCCTAGATAGATCAACTGAGTAGAGTCTTGATTGAAATATATGATCAAGAACTGACTTGAGCAAGCCTAAAAGAACCAGGCCATCATCAAACATCATTTATAAATGAATAGAGCAAGTTAGTTGTGCATTTAATAGATTCACTTGGAAAGCCTCTCAGGCCAAAAAATTACATGGACATGATGTATTTCATGCCTAGATCAGCCTCTACAAATTTCATATCTTGATGTCTTTTATATATCAAGATTTAAAGCTTCAAAATTAAACTAGTAGTCCAGGATGTGCATGGAGATGTCAAGATAAAGCTATGGTAAGTAACCATTCAGGTTCAAATGATCCTAAGGTTGAACATAGATATAATAGGTGTCAAGATCATGGGAGCTCAGGTAGAAGATCTATGGCATGCAAACAGTTGATGAGGTCAAAGAATCAGATGATCATGAGGATAAATTGAAAGGTGATAAGTGTCTAAATCTTAGAATCTTGAGTCAATATCTAATGACGAGCAATGATCTAATGAGTCAGTGGGTCTTGAATATCTAATGACACACTTTAAGTCATTTATCAGAGATGAATGATGAGATCAAAGTCAAAAAGTTAGAGGATCTTAATATTAAGTGAGAAGCTACCAAGTGTCATGACCATGTTAAAATGGTAGAAGATCTATGGATCATGTTCATTCATATAGAGAAAGATCAATGGTGAGATTAATGTCAATAAGTCAATAAAGCTTAGATTAAATGTGAGGCCATCATGTGGCATAAGCACCAAAACAAATGGAGCTGACAACAAGATATTGAGAAGGGATGCATAGCTAACAAATGGGACAATTTTTGAAACCCAAATCAAGATCAATGGATAATATCAAAAGTCAAAGCCTTGAGACTTTAAATGGAGGTCGAGTACAGTCGAAGTTGAATTAGAGCAAGTAGTTCAAAGGGAGGCCACAAAGGTAGACACGTCAATTTCAATAGGTTTGTCACCAAAGATAATAGCATGATTATGACCTTTTTCTCCTTTCTTACATGCTGAAGATGAACTAGTAGGGAGAAATCTATGCTATAACAAGATCATAATAGATTAATCTAGCTATTGTAACTTCTTTGATGTTGAAATTCAGCTTTCAAATGACTTGATCCTACCATTGTAACTATAAGGAGCATCAATGTAAGATAGAAATAGATTGAAAGGGATTGATATGGTTGTTATAGACACCTTCTAGAAGTAATCTTAGGCATTATGATTTTTTCTAACAGCATCAATACTAGATGATTGAAAATTTTGGTCATTATACTTCCTTCTCCATCTTTCTCCACATGATCCCCATCTCTCTCATCCCATTCAGCTATAAATACAGGCTTCTAAGCCTTGAAAATGATCCATCTCTTTGGCATGACTAGAATCTACCAATATTTTACCATAACACCTATTTGATGTAATAAAAGACTAAATTCCTCCATTTGCAAGCTAAATTGATGTGTTTTTCATGAGTTCATTGATGTAGTTAAGTGAATATATGTTTTCCTTGCCTTTATCTAAGTTTTCTCACCTTCATTAAGTGTTTTGGTAGTTCTCATAGGTCATTATAAGTGCATATATAGTCTGTTAGTCAGTTTGGAAGTGGACAACTACCCTCCTAGGCCAGGTTAATAGCTAGTCCATGCCTTTTTGTGAAACACTTATGTGATGGCTGATCAAAGAGTGAGTGAAATAATTTTCTATAGTCTTGAATGCATCCTATAGTGTGCCTTATGAAAGTATAAGGATACAAAAAATTTGTGCATAACCCTTCTTTTACATACTTTCATAGATTATTGTTAATCACTCTCTCCTTTTCCCAGCAAGAAGGTAGTTTAGGTTTAGTATAGGTGATATACCTATTGGCTAGATATTTTGCAGGCTAGAAAAAGTACCTAGATAGTAATGGGATTAAATCCCCTTCATTTAATGATGAAGATCTTATATGCTTATGTCTATCTACTTCTAATTATTCACTCTTTCAGTTATTCATAATTTATACAAATTATTCACAGGATATGCACAAGTTATCATATTTTAGGGTATTACTTTAATCACAAAGTTCAAGAACCATACTAGAGTGATTTTTCAGCAAGTAAGTAGCTATTTTAGAGAATATGTAAAGAAGTTCTAAGAAATAGAGAATGAAATGACTAAAATTTATGAGACAAAAGAAGTTATACTTCACAACAAGTAGTTTTATAGAGCTTATTAAATCTATACTATTAGATAAACATTCAAGAGATGATAATCATTTTAGTAAATGATTAAGAAAAAACTAGAATTCATGCTCAAATTTAAGGATAACATAAATTTTACCATTTTAATATTAACAAACACACCAAATGATATCCTTAAATGCATAGTTCCATAGAAATCAACTTCTTTCTTATTCACTTTGAACTAATATCTAACAAAACATTCAAAAATCTAAACACAAAGTTTCATATTGCCTAAATTTCTTTGCTTTAGTTACAATTAATTTTCAAAAATTACCATCCTTTGACATATAGGCCTTCACTTTTACTTATACTAATTTAAATGTCAAAATGAATTAGGAGACAACTCCTTGAATTCGCATGTGCTGTGCTAAAACTAAAAACCATTGAGAGGCATCATCCTATAATTTCTCTTATGTGGCATGCAATGGCTGATGACATGTAGTAATTATTGGTTTCATTATTTAAATAAAAAATATCTCTTTGCATACCATGCAGAGCTTGCTCAACTAATTTGTTTTTACAAAATAATTTCAAGTAATGGCTTCCAACCAAGTTACTTGAGTCTTACATTTTACAAAGTAACTTCACTAAAGTACATTACCTACAAAGTAATTAGTTAAAATAAAACTACTTCAAATACATTACTTGAGACGTTAAAAGAAAATATAAGAAGATAGAAGAAAATAAAATAATTTTTTGAGAAGAGAAGTAATAACAATCACTCCAATTCATGAACTTTTGATTTGCACTTTTCCTTATACTTGATATGTTGGGACATCATGAACTAGATGGCTACATCATATGATTTAGAAAATGATTGCCTTTTTGTTTCATATCTCAAAAGTTCCCTTTCCATCTTCTTGCAAAAATATTTCACTTTTTCAAGCTTGGGTTCAATCCTCTTGACCTCTTATTAACTTTTGATTAACTCCTTTATATATTTTGCTGTGACAGGAGTTGTGGCCTTTTCAATTAACTACTTGAAATGCTAATGCAACTATTTAAGTGTCCTTAATGTTTTCTGAGACCAAACATTTGTGAGATAGAAGATGCAGTCCTCCAAATCCACTTTCACATTGTGATCTTCCTCTAAAGTCTTCATTTCCTCAAGCATTTCCCCAAGAATATGCATACAAAAAGTTATAATATGTTCCTCTTATTTTGCCTTATTTATTGATCCTTTTGGAACAATCTATTCTTCAATCAAAACTTTCTCACTTAAAGAATTTATTTGATGAAGGCTTTTTTGTTGTATTTTAGAGATTTCATTATAATTTTCTATCTCCATCACTATTTTTATCTATGCCAATTTATTTTCAACATCAGCTAGAGTACCTGGGACCTTAAGAAACCATTTTTGTGCAGTTTGCAATATTTTCTCTATCCACTCATCAACTACCTTGGCCTTGTCCCCAGTTTCCTCTACCTCTATTATTGTTTGTTGATCAAATGTACCTCTTGAATGTAATGATTTTTTTGGATCAGATCTTGCCACCTTGGCAATTATTTCACACAATTTAAAAATATGTTCCTTCAACTTAGGTTTATCAGCTTTCTCTTCATCAAGCTTCTGGAAAAGAGTATTGATCAAGGTTTGATTGTCCTATTTCAAACCTTCTATAGTGACTTCTCCAAGGGGTACCTTTTTAACTATTAAATCTTCTTCAATGAATTTAGTTTTATTATTGTCTTGTGGAGGAATTGATATCTCTACAAATTCTAGCCTAAAAGTTTAATTATCAGCTTAGAAGTCACTTTGACACTTTTGGGATTTTTACCCTTACGATCAAGACTTATCAGAAGTTGTAAGTCTATATCCTCTAAGTTGATTTCTTCTTTAGACTCAGTAGTAGTTTACAAAGCCAATCATGAAGATAAATCCATACCGGTAGAAGTGGATGAATGTAATACCATTTGCTACTGATTATTTCTTACCACTATCTTTTGAGAAATAACTTCTTGTACATCTAAAATATTTTGAACAACATTAAAAACTATTTGTTCATATTTTTCATTTCATTTCTCTTTCTCAAGTTATTTATCCTTATCTTTCTCCTACTTTATCTCTACCTCTTTCTCAACTTCTTTGTCTTTCTCCTTCTCTTTCTTTTTCACTTCCTCTATCTCTTCAGGTCCAACTATTACTTATTACTGAGATACCTCTTAAGATGCAGTCACCTCTCTAATAGTTACTTGCTCTGGCTATTTTTGGGTTTGAATGGAAGGAATGGTGGGGTGATCCTCAAAAGGAGGTGCAGGAGGAGTAGTAGGTGGAGTGGATGAAGGTGGAGGAAGAGTAACATTAGTCTCATTCTCAACAGGTTTCTCAGGGGATTTAAAAATTTAAGACTTTGGAGGTGGCATGAGTGTGGATGGGTTTATATATTTCAGTATTGGATGCATATTTTTAACTGATAATGGAGATGAGGGTGTGATGGGTGTGGTAGGAATAGCAGTGATAGAAGGAGGAGTGGTTGTGGAAGAGGCTAGAGGAGATGTAGGGGTAACTGGCTAGATTGAATCATTTTCTTTCACCATGGAGTATATGTCATCAACATTCTTTTTCAATTTTAACTTCTTCTTTGGATCTTTGTTACTTTCTCCTTGCACTACTTTCCTCTTATGACTTGTTTGGCCCATTTCTGTCATTACTGGTTCTTTCATATAGTAGCCTTTACCAAGGAGCCATGCTGAAGTCATAATGAGGACTATTAAATTTCTCTTAGCAATAGTTTTGACTTGATGCTTCTTGAAGTAAATCTTTGGAAGTGGAGCATTGTCTCCTCCCATTGCATGATATGAATCATGAATCACTTGTCCATCATCTTGCATATTTTTAGAAATGGTAGCTACATAAAATGAATAAATTTGTTCAATAATCATCCTACTATTATCTCTTCTTCTCAATTCAAATTTCTCTCTACAATTAATCTGAAAGTCTTTAAGTGAAGGAATGTGCATATACTCAAGAGAAACTATGTTTTGAGCTATGCCTTTATAATGAAAATTTGCTCTAGCTTCAACATGTAATTGATTGTGGTTATGATATTGATGGGGAAATCAAGAACAACAAACAACTCTGATCCCACTTGTCAGGATCTTGCTCCTCAATAAGAGCACAATATGATTACCTTGTATTAGCAACTAAACATGCGGAATTAACCAGAAGCAATAAGTAACTAGAATTCACAAATGACATAGAATATGAGAGACAACACAAACTATATTAATACTCATCCAAAAAAGAATACAATGAAGAGATGCCACACTCTTCCACACCTTTCAAGCTTCCCACACCAAGTGTACAGTAATTCTTCTCAAGAGTTCACTCTCCTACCAAAAATAGTCCCAACACACAACTCAAACATAGAATTGGTGTTCACCTCCAACCAATCAGTAATAACCCTGCCAGTACACAAGTACTCAAATTACTTCAAGTAGATCTCCCATAAGCTTCCAACAACTTGTAACTCAAATGATCTTACTTACACATGTAGAACTTCTCCTTAATCTTGCAACAACCTGCAGATCACCCTATTCTTACAATTAGAAGGATCTTCCTTGCCTTCATCTATTTGCTCATGATTACAATACATGCCAATGGGTCTATAAATAGATCCCACACTAAACAATAACTTAGACTTCTAATTTACAATAATTAGACACGCAACTCAAGACCAAAAATAGCCTTTACATACAAACACTCGATTCAATGAACTAACTGTTCGTGCAATGAATAGTTCTGGAATCACCATAGGCAACCAACATCGGTCCCTATCAGCCTAGAGATGACCGACATCAGCCGACCTCCTGCCAATGCTGGTTGCCCTTCTGCACTGTAGATGACCGATGTCAATTACACTGCTGACGCTGGTATCCTTAAAACTCAGCAACCTCCTCCATGTTTGCATAGTTAAAGCTTTTAGCTCCACAACCTAACAATCTCCCACTTGGAGATAAACAGCTACAACTGTACTTGTACCTGTACATCATCTAGTTTGTTCCCTTGGCTTTGTATCCCTCTTCAAGATCACTCTTGAAGACCAACCACCAAAAATCCTGTGGTGTACCTCCTATCATCCAAATCACCTACCACATCCGCATCTACAAACCCATGTAGAAAATAACGTGACCCTGCATATCATGTGCACCTGCTGCTGGTCCCTCTCAGACACCTGAGAATCTACTGAACTGCCCTCTAGTGCTTCTTTTCCAGATTGGCTCCAAACTTTCTGACAACACCCACTACTTGGGCAAACTCAGGTCTAGTAAATACCATGCACTTAACCTCATTATGTGAATCAAGACACTGTTCATAGAACTGTCCAACCATCGGCGTGCTAATTGGTTTCACACAATCATCTAAAGACAAAGTCAACCTGTGACCTTCCATGTCCCTAGAACACACTCATGCCAAACAATCTTGCTGCTCCCATATTCCTCATGACACACCTCTAAACTAGCTTTACCTTTAGTTCAGCAACTCCCTGTATGTGTAACCCTGCAACAAGCACACAATATAGTAACAGGATAATGTAGCTAATATTATCCAACCTGGTAAAGAGAAACACAATGGTCAAACCTCCATTGTCCTATAGCTTACACAAGACCATATACCCTGGCCTTCTGTCTCACGTGTCCATTCCCGCTCTTCTTTATCCTAAACATCCATTCGTCTCTTAGTGCTTTCTTCCAGCTGGCAACTCCACCCAAAAACTCTCATTTGGTTCTTCTCCAAGGAATCACATCCTTCATCCATGCCAAGCTCCCACTCTTTCCTGGATCTACCTGCTCTGATTCTTTAATAACTTCCTGGTTCTTGACCATCAGTGAGCAATAAGTAGTGTAAAGAAGGAAAATGACAAATTTGAGGCTTACTTACCCTTTAAGTCCTCCATATGGGCACTTGAGACTCCTTGATAGCTTGCTGTCTACCCAAAATCTGTCTTAGTGACCGATGCCAGTCACATCTCAATCTGCACCTGACTGATGTTAGTTCCATGCAACTGCCTCATTACTAATGTCAGTTCCCCCTAATCGATGCCAGTGTTTATCTGTCTTGAGTCACCGACATCGGGTTGCACATAGCCGACGTCAGTCCCTATCTGGATGTCGATGCCAATTTTCTAACCGACGTCAGTCTCTATGTTTTACTTGTGAGCGATGACTTTTACCCGTGAGCTCCTTTTGGATCAAACCCTTGTCCAAATCAACCTTGCTCTGCTCAAAATTCTTTAGCCCCTTGCGCTAATCTCTGTCTATCATCTTCTCCTTGAAAACCAAGGCTTTCTTATTCTTATCACAAACATTAGATTTCTCAAGAAACGTCACTTTCTTCTTCTACATACATAAATCTCGATCCATGATTTTCAAATCTGAAAGCATACCCTTTGACTCAAGAACATGCATCCCCTTCTTATTCATGTGACCGAGCCTATTAAGCCACATCTTCGAATCTACAGCTGAAGTAGATAAACCAGAAAGAGAATTAGTAATACAAGTAGATAGATAAAGCGTACCTACTTTCTTACCTCTTGCTACAACAAGTGCACCCTTGGTAACCTTCTAAGAGTTTACTGTGCAACCCTCATCACCCAACTTTCTAACATAAATCAAATTCTGCTTTAGGATTGGGATATGCATGACCTCCTTCAACACCCATGTGTTCCCTGTCTGCAATTTCAGCTTCACTTTCCCTTTGCCAACCATTTGAAAAGTCTTACCATCCCCTAAATAAATTTCTCCAAAGTCTCCCTGGAATATTCATGAAAAAATTCCCTATTTGGGGATGCATGAAAAGAGGCACCAAAATCTAAAACCCAAGATTCTACTTTATCCAAAGAACATACCAGAGCATCCTGTGCAACAAAATCTGCAACATCTACTTCTTCATGTCCTTCATGCTGATCTTCATCTGACCTACAATCTCTCTTTAAGTGCCCTTGCTTTCCACATTTCCAGCAGGTTATTCTGCCATACCTAGATTTGGATCTCCTGCCTATCTTAGACCTTTATCTCCCATGCTCGATCTTCTCTCTTTGCCTTCCCCTACTTTCCACACTCAAAGCATTTCCTGATGATTCACCTGTGCTTTTCCTGCGAATTTCTTCATTCAAGATTACACTCACAACATCATCCAATTTAAAGATTTTTGAAGCAGACGCATTATTACTAACTGCCATTACCAAACTCTCCCAACTTTCAAGTAATGAGCATAAGATTAAGAGAGCCTTAATTTCATCATCAAAAACAATATTGACTGAACTTAACTAGTTTACCAAACCATGGAAATCACTAAGATGACTATGAATAGATCCACCTTCCAACATTTGTAAATTAAATAATTACTTCATAAGAAATACCTTATTCAAAGCTGAGGGTTTTTCATATAAATTTGCCAAAGATTCCATCAACTCTACCATTGTCTTAGCTTGTGATAAGTTGGAAATCACAGACGATGCCAGGCTCAACCTTATAGATCTCAGATCCTTTCGATCAAGAACCTCCCATTCTTCAACCTTCATATCCATGGGCTTGCATGCAACCCCACCCAATGGTAAGTACAAATCTTTCTGATACAGATAATCTTCAATTTGCATCCTCCATAATTGATAGTTCTTGCCATTAAACTTCTCTATTCGTAGCTTACTTTCTTCTGCCATTGCTATACTCCCACTCAAACAAAAACCCTTGTGAGTAACCTGTAATCAACACACACTAACCAGATCTGAAACACCTGTTAGTAACCCAACCAAAAGCTCTGATACCAGTTGATGGGGAAATCAAGAACAACAAATAGCTCTGATCCCACTTGTCAGGGTCTTGCTCCTCAATAAGAGCACAATATGATTACCTTGTATTAACAACTAAACATGTGGAATTAACCAGAAGCAATAAGTAACTAGAATTCACAAATGACACATAATATGAGAGACAACACAAACTATATTAATACTCATCTAGAAAAAAATACAATGAAGAGACGCCACACTCTTCCACACCTTTCAGGTTTCTCACACCAAGTGTATAGTAATTCTTCTCAAGAGTTCACTCTCCTACCAAAAATGGTCCCAACACACAACTCAAACACATAATTGGTGTTCACCTCCAACCAGTCAGTAATAACCCTGCCAGTACACAAGTACTCAAAGTACTTCAAGTAGATCTCCCATAAGCTTGCAACAACCTGCAACTCAAATGATCTTACTTACACATGTAGAACTTCTCCTTGATCTTGCAACAACCTGCAGATCACCCTGTTCTTACAATTGGAAGGATCTTCCTTACCTTCCTCTATTTTCTCATGATTACAATACATGCCAATGGGTCTATAAATAGATCCCACACTAAACAATAACTTAGACTTCTAATTTACAATAATTAGACACGCAACTCAAGACCAAAAATAGCCTTTACATGTAAAAACTCAGTTCAACGAACTAACTGTTCATGCAATGAATAGTTTTGGAACTGCCACAGGTGACCGACATTAGTCCCTATCTGCCTGGAGATGACCAACGTTGGCCGACCTCCTGCCGATGTCGGTTACCCTTTTGCACTGTAGATGACCGACGTCGGTTACACTGTCGATGCCAGTATCCCTGGAACTCAACAACCTCCTCCATGTCTGCATAGTTGAAGCTTTTAGCTCCACAACCTAACGGATATATATTTTTTTGCATATTATTTACCTTGGAATGATTACATAGTGATAATGGCTGATAACATTGAGAAAACTAAGAGAGGAATGGTGAAGTTTTGACTGTAAATCATGCAAATTTACCAACTGCTTGTATAGCTCCATAAGAATCCATTTTTCAGTAGGGTACCTTGGTAATTTGACTGGTGTCCTTGTGAAGCCACCAACTCTAAGATATGTGAAATTGAGGAATTAGATAAAAATGCATCCAAAATGGAAAATTGCCTTCCAAGCTACATTTGATATTATTTTGGACTTTAAGGCAACATTCAATTTATAGATGATTTCATTAAAAAATCCATCATTTACCCTCTTGTAATGCTTAAAGTATTCAAATAGAGTTAACTAAGGGTAATATTTATATATATGCTCTATTTCCAACGTCCCTTTGGTAGTTAACCTAGAAAATGTTCCATTTGATGCTGCTACATATACTAGATATGAAGTCATCTTGAAGTCTATAGTCTATAATATGTTACTCAGCTAGTGATCAATGTTATCACTTATTAATCTTGACCATTCAATCATTACAGAACTCCTATTAACATTAATAGCCCTAATGTACAGATATATCTAGGTTGAAAAGCACTTAACATTCTTCTCTCCATTTATTCTACATAACAACTGGGTGATATCATCCACTTCTTGAACCAAATTAGATCTTACTATTTTGCTTTAAAAACCTTGAAGGTTGCTTTGGTTTCTTCGATAATTAGTATTCATTATCTTGATGCAATCAAATGTCTTATTCTCTCATTGGCTTTTATATTTCTCCATCGATACATCAAACACTTTAGATCTCACTAAATTTTTTAAATAATAATCAAAATATTAAACATCTAACCTTATCACCACATTGCCAACAATATCTTTTACTATCTTAGCAAGAGAATCATAGTACTTAGCACACTCTAGGACAAACTCAGGAAGTTGTATAGAACTTGGGAATGTTATAGCTTATAGTATCCCACTATTGGTCATTACTTGCATGATTGGTGTCTTAATTATGACTTTTGACCTTTTTAATAACTCAATTATGGAAACATGTCCCATGTCAATATCAATTATCCCATGTAACTTGGAAGTAATACACGACTCAATGGGATATATTTTATATTCATACTTCATCTTTGCCTCCTTTGACTTCTCAAATCTCTTTGCCTTAGACTTTCCTCTCCTACTTAGCCCTAAAACTTATTAAAGTGCTAACTCAGTAACTTCTTCAATCAAAGTTGTTTGTTCTTCTACTCCAATTGATTCTTCTTTTGATCTTGACATTTGTTGTGATTGATAGTAGGAAAACTTTGTATATGCTCTTGAAAATTTATTAAATACTCTTATTTATTTATAAAAGGTTGAGTAATTGAGTTAAATTATTATCTTGAGTAACACTTATAAGAAATCTTAAGATATTAGACACTTCCAATAGTAGAAAGCTTTGAAAACACCAAGAAACTCATGATAAGTAATTGGGTTTTGAAACTCTAGGAAGGTCTCTAAATTTTATAAGTCTTAAGTCTTTGAAAGTAGAAACTCTGAGTGAGTGGTAAGAATTTGCAACTCTGGATTTATTCAAGACATTTAATTGGGTTTCTATGGATAAGTTACTTGGGTTGGAAAACCCAATGAAGTAGAAGTAGTGAGTAATTAGAACCCCAAAAAGTAAGCAGTTGTTTAAAATATGAGTAGGCAAAGTCTTTTGTGAGCTTCAATTTTCTTAATATCAACTATTGGTGTTTTAGACTCTGGGTAAGTAAGAGGTTGTTTAAAGCCCATACAATATGTTCTAGGGCAATCACTTAGGGTATTTGTAGAAAAATTCAATGTTTTAGGGGATTTTGCTTAGGATTTTCTCATGCAAAATGTATCTAAAGAATTTACAAGTTATACAATATCCATGCATGAAAAAATGACAAATAATTGTAAAAAAAATAAGAAATAATAGAGAAACATTCAAAGCAACAAATGAAAACTTACCAAAATAAAAATGAGATGAACACCCAAAATAGAAACAAGAAAGTAAGGGGGAAACACTCTACATACCTTTAATGTAAATGGGTTGAGAATAAATTTCTCAAAAAACACTCCAGAGGCTCAAATAGTGTTGCTCAAGATTCATAGGGATAACTAGGTCAAACAACTTGAAACCCAGATGGGAAATGAGGTGGATTTTTAAATATTTATATTAGCCCCTATGTTAATGACAACTAAGTGACATGTGAGATAGAAGCCACATAAGCATTTTTACATTTGTCAGGTTTCACAAACTGCTTTGCTTTAGTTAGTGTATGAAGTCAAACACCTTTGAAACCCTAATTTGGTCTATGCTTGTGAAGGCTTTAGGTTTATGAACTCTCACTACTTTTACTTATGAATTTAATCAATTGAAGCAACTTTAAAGCCCTGAGTTTGTTATAAGCTATGCTTTGCAGACTTATGAAACTACTTTGCTTCAACTTTCACTAGAAGCAAAGTCATTACTCAATTCTAGTTTGATCTAGGTGGTGTAATTTGAGTTTATTGAGACAAATTAATTTAAAGGGCATAAGTAAAGTAACTTTGAGACTAAATTAGGTTAGTAATGAATCCCAACACTTAGTTTTTTAAATCTCTTAGAATGATGGACAAAATGGGTTTTATGAGGATGACCCAAACAAGCATTTTCTAACCCTCTAGAGTAATTTTAAATAATTGGGAATGAAAGCAATCATAATTAAAACTACTAAAGACTAAGTCTTATTCATGAGACTGAGTTTTAACAATGACAACTAACTTACAAAAGATAAATAATAAATTTTTTAATAGGGGTAACCCAAAATTCCACGTGTGAAAATTTTGGGGACACCAACTAGCTCTGATTGGGGACATCTTTTTTTCTATTAGGAAGGAAGAAACAAAGATGAGATCCCAATATCTCTATTTTTGAGACTTGTCTATTGGGAACATAGTCATATACAAACTTAATCATGAAAAATTACAAAATAAATAAACAAATAGAAAAACAAAAACAACAACAAAAAATAAAAATTGAGGACTTATTTATATACATACAAGTGTTACCCTAATACTCAATTCTTGTAGAGCTTCAAGTGCCAACCATTGAAAAGTAGCGGCAGTTTAGTTCCATCTTGATAAGCTAGGATGAAGCTATTTTTTCTAGTAACTTTCTTTATTGTTAAAGGCCCTTTCCATAGTGAATCAAATTTGCCATGCATCCCTTTTGGTTTATGTCACTTGTCCCACAATAAGACCGGGTCACCAACTTCAAAATTTCTTTCTTTAGCCTTTTTATCAGCAAATATTTTTCACTTTCATTTGATGATTAACTAAACAGTCAACAATTTGAGCATGTACTTCTTGCAATTCAAATAAAAATATAATCTTCTTATGTAGTGAATCTTGATAAGTTACATCTTTAATGGCCTTGGATAGTTGTAAAGCGTACAACTCTATTGTGATGGGTATTTCAACATCCATTCCATACAACAACTAAAATGGTGACATGCTAATGGCTTTATTTTGAGTGATTCTATTAGCCCACAATGCATCAAATAAATTTTTGTGCTAGGTACATTAATTATCTTCCACCAACTTATGAATGAATGTCATCAAATTCTCATTACTTGATTTAACTTGGCCATTCCCTTGACGATAGTAATTTAAAGGGTGAACCAATTCTATTTTATGTAAGTAATAGAAATGAGTTAGTTAATTTGAAGAAAAGTTACTTACATTATCCATTACTATATTGTGAGGAACTCCAAACCTTACCATAATGTTTTCTTTGATAAAATCACATACAATTTCAAAAATGGCATGCTTGACAAGAATGGCTTCTACCCACTTACTGAATTAATTAGTGGTAGTTAAAACATAAAAATGACCAACACTTGAAGAGGAATTCAACATATCAATAAAATTTATGCTCCACTGGCAGAATGGTTCATTAATAGTGATGGGTTTTAAAGGCAATGCTATCAAATTTGGATGTCCCACATAACACTAACATGCTTGACATTTAAAAACTTGATCCAAAGTATCCTGGAAAAGAGTAAGCCAATAATACCTTGATCATAAGATCTTATGTGCTATAACTCATGTTGAAAAATTACCTCCACATGCTCTATCATGAAACTACTCTAGAAGTCTCTTATTCTATTCTTTGTCCACACAACGAAGAAAAATACCATCGATTCCTATTTTATACAAACCATTGTCTCATAGGACATAATATTTTGTCTTTAGCTTGATGGTCCATCTTTCCTTATGCCTAAGATGATTTGGGCATTCTCCATAAGTTAGGAAGAAAGCAATTATTGTACCATTAATCAACAAGATCAACAAAAAGAAGCATGGGTAAATCTTCATTTAATTCATCTTGAAGAAAAGATACCACCCTATCCATGTCATCTAATTCAATTTCTATCATTAGTTGGCACAAGCCTCTTCCTCTCACTAGCTTTGTTAGTTTGATGTCAAGATCAAACTCTTGAAATTTATCCACCCAGGTGATTTTCAACAATCCCAACTCTTGCTATGTTAGAATAGATTTGATTGTAATATCAAGTACATATACCTTAGTATGTGAAGATAAAATGTAGTACCTGAAGGCTTTGCATGCTTTGACTATAACAAATAAATGTTTTTCCATCTGTGTATATTTTAGCTCATAACTTTTCAATGGATGGCTCATGAAAGCTATAGAGGATTTAATATCTTCGTCATTCTTTTATACAAGTGTGTCTGACATAGTATACTCAGAAGAATAACAGTAGAGAATGAATTCCTTACTAAAATCAGGAGAAACCAACACTAGAGCTTGAGTTATGACTACTTTAATCCTTTCAAATTCCATCTTACCTTTGGCATTCCACTTAAAGTCTTTCTTCTTTTTCATCATGTCAAAAATATGGCAAGTTAACTCAACAAAATCAAGGATGAACCTTCTGAGGAAGTTGACCTTACCAAAGATTAAATATACTCCTTCCTTGGATGTAGGCATAGGTAAACTTTGAATAGCTTTCACCCTTTCTAGATCAATATTCATTCCCTCCTTTGAGATGATGTGACAAAATATTTTCCCTTCAGTCATGTTAAATATTGATTTCTTGGGATTCAAAGAAATCCCATGTGTCCTACACTAGATGAGTACTTCTTCTAAATCAACTAGGTGATTACCTCTCTTCTTGGAGAAGAGCATCAAGTCATCAAGGTATACAATAATACTCTTATTTTTTAGATGTGAAAAATCTAGATACATAACTCATTGAAAATTTGATCCAACATTAATAAGCCCAAAGGATATCTTCTAGTAGGCAAATGTCCCTCATGGTGTTGTGAAAGTCATCTTGTATTGATCTTCTTCAACCACTTTTATCTAATTATATCTTGAAAATCTCTCTAACATGAACAAAATTTTTGAGCCTATAACTACTTGCAAGGTATGATCCATAATTGACAACAAATAGTTTTCTTTCAAAGAAGCTTGGTTCAGATTCCAAAAATCAACATAGAAATAAATTTCTCCATTCTTCTTTCTTACTGGGACAATGTTAGCTAACCATTCTAAATGATGAATAGGATAAATGATTTTAACATAAAGTAGCTTCTATATTTCAACAAAGATAGTACCTGAGATTTTTGGATTATGATGGTGAAGCTTTTTTCTGAAAGGCTTTACTTTTGGTTGAAGTGGAATGTAATGTTGTACCTCTTTTAGCTAAAAGGTTTTTAGGTCTTTGTCGGACCAAGCAAACATATCTATGCGTTTCCTGAGAAGCTTAATGAATACTTTTTTTTCCTCTTAGGAATAAGATTTTCTAATGTTGACCATCTTTAGCTCTTCTTTAGTATCCAAATTAACATGTTCTACTTCTAGAGAAGAACTCTCACCATATTCTTTCTTTTTCTTTATAAACTGATCATGCTTATCAATTTTTTTTCTAAAGAAACTAACCCTTTAGGGATTTCATTTCCCTTCAATTAAATTACTTCTTCATTATCATCATGTTCAAGGTTAATATTACCTTTTATTATCTGACATGGAAGTGAACTACTTCCTTCAAAATACAATTCCTTAAAATTGTCTTACTGCTCAAAGAAAGTAGTTATTTGTTTGTCATCATTGAAAACCTACCATTGATTGACATTGTCTATAACTTTTGGATTAAAAACCATCTCTACTTTATATTCACCTTTTCGAAAGAGTGTAGGTTTCTGATTTGGCCTGAGTAGGGCTATAGTAACCACTACAGAATCATCTCTAGATTTTTGATTACAAGGAATAAAATTGATTAAAAAGGTTGAAAAATCAAGTGTTACACTCAGAACTCGATCATGGTAGTGCCTCAACTTATCCTTCTTCACTTGGTATTGGCCACAAATTTGCCTTACTATCAACTCAACATTTCCTTGTGATTTTAGAAGTCTCACTCCTTTTTATTTTACTTATTTCATTCCTAACAAGAATGTTTCATACTCTACTGTGTTATTAGTGTTTTAAAATATAAGCTTATATGAGTAAAAATATACCTTACCATCTAGTGATATCAATACAACTCCAATACGTGAACTAAGAAAATAATAGCTACCATCAAATTTTAGCATCCATATTTTTTCTTCTTCTTCTTGTGTCTCTGGTTTTTGTACATCCTTGCCCATTTCAAGGTAATAGACTCCATGATCTGATTCTTCAAAAAGGATTTGTGATCTTAGATCATCTGACTTGGAAAATATATACTTGAACTTCTTCTCAGGATCAAGTTTTTGATTTAATCCTTTGATTAGAATATGAGCACATAACCAATCCTTCTTGACTTCTCCACCCAGATCTTTGTAGAAGTTTCTACTTAACAACATTATGTAAGAAACAAGACTACCTCCTATCAAAATTATCATTTTAAGTCTCTTATTTGGAAAATATACTAGAACAACTCGAGCATAAGGGAACTTGTATTTCCATTAAGTAACATCTTTCTATTGACTTAGTTAAAGTAAGGTCAAGGGCCTTGGCTACTTTAAGTAGCATAACATTATCAAAAGCTCTAGAATCTAGGATACAGTTACTCAACTTGAAACTGTTGATCAAGAGAGACACATAGAATGACTCAATTCTTTCAAATGTAGAAGTAGAGGTGAGAGAAGTAGTTGCAACATAATTTCGGTAAGAGACTTATCTGGGAGTAGGAAAGATACCTTTAGAAGTATTGGTTGTATTATTTTATCCTTTACTTTATACATACTTGACTAGCCTATTTAGCTGATCTATATAAGACCTCAAGTATTAAGTTTCTGACATTTAAATCTTGGTTTTCTTGATGTGGTCAATAATGTCAAAAAAAAGGGCTAGTTGTGGATAAAGTAGGATTAGCTTTAGAAGTATGAGTGATTGGATTATGAGGTTGTGAAGAAGAAGATGCTGCATTTTTATCTTTTAGAGCAAGAGAAGTAGGGAAATGACTACCTCTTTTGAGGATGTTAACATATAGCCTAGATTCTTCTTTCTCTTTACCTTATTCCTTGGAAGATTTTCACCAATTTACTGAGACTGAAACCTTATAAACATTGTAAAAGAGTGACTATGATCTTCTTCAAACATTTCTTCATAATCAATTTGTGATTGATATTCAAGGTAGCTTATGTCGAGTCACCAATAGGATCTAGAAAGTCATATTCATTAGTAAATCCTTGGTCAAGGTCAGCAACCATATGATCTTTTTCATTTATTTCAACATGATTCTTCGAAGCATCTTTAATTTCTATTCTTTGTGGAGGTTCAACAATATGATTCTAGTTCTGGTTATTAAAATTGCATGTAGGTGCATTCCTGATAGGAGCAATATGAGCACCTTGAGTAATTTGCCTTTTAACTTATAGCAAGTCATTTGCCAGTTTATATAATAAGGGATCCATGGTGGTTTTCAATGTAGATGAAGAAAAACTATCTACCTTAGAATTTTTATTCTTGATCTTTCTAGCCATGATAAGGTCATCCTCAACCTCTATAACAATGTTTTGAGTAGTTGTTAAATTAGTAGGATGTGCTCTTTGTAGCTGATAGTTAACCTCTGATAACTGGGTATTGATTAAAAAACACTTATGGATATCACGAGTGGGTTGAGTAGCCTAAGGTATTTTGTAGAGAAATCTATTCAACTCAGTAATGAAATCCCACATATGTTCTTCTTTTTAAGCTAGATCAACTGGGTGAGCAATATGTGTGAGTTTTCAGCAACTTTACTTTAAATATTTTTTCAAATTGCTCACACATAGTGGCCCAATTGATTATGGTGCCATGTGCTAAATGGTAAAACCATTCTATAACTACATCATGCAAGGTTTTGATAAAGAGTCTGATTGAGACATCTTCATGCTCAATGCCAATCACTTCATAGGCTACAAAGAAGATAGCTAAATACTCATCTAGACTCTATTTTCCATCCCCTGTGAACTTAGGAAAGTTATCTCTTAACCCCTTAGGCAAGTCATGGAGAGGAGGCATTAAATTCAATGGGCCAATTGCTTCCTCCTAAAGAACAGGGAGTTGTTGTACCATTCTTTCAGAAATAAAAATTGAGGATAAGCGGGTTGGATTATTCTTAAATAATTATGTTGTAGTTGATTCACAAGAGCTCACACTTGTCTCATGGGAGAAAGACTCACTCTTCTCATTCTGGTTTGAGGAGGAAATCTAAAATTAAACCATTCTTGTAACTGAAAGAAATCATTCATATGGCCTTAAACTCTACTTTCTCTAGTGAAAGGTCATTTTGCCAAATTGAAATGCATATGCTTTTATAAGGATTTGTTTAGATTAATTCAAATTTATAAGTAAAGACTTGAGAAGCAATTACTTGACATTTAGTGATTTAAAACAAACAAAACATTCCATTTAACATGCAACAACTCAAGAAATGTGTCTTCTTGACATGCAGTGACTCAACAAAGGGATTAATTTTGACAAGTAAAGCAACTTAAAAAAAGCAAAGTAATTACTTGGAAAGTAAAGCTATCTTTACCAAAACACATATTTCAAATCATAAATATGCCTTAAATTTTTCATGGAACATCTTATATGATAGTTTAGAAAAGATGAAATGTTGGCTAACTGACCACTAGTCTACGATTATCTTACCCTTGTATGGATAGTATAATCTTAGCTCTAGTTTGGTTAAGTTTGTGTTTCCCTAATAGAGTCACCAAAAACTATTGGTTAGATATTTTGTAGGTTAGCAAAAGTACCTAGGCAGTCATGGGATTAAATTCCCTTCATTTAACGATGAATCTCTTGTATGCTTATGTCTATCTATTTCCAACTATTCACACTTTCAGTTATTCATAATTTATAGAAATTATTCATAGGATATGCACAAGTTATCAAATTTTGGGGTGTTACTTTGATCATAAAATTTCTAAACCATAATAGAGTGATTTTGTAGTAAGTAAGTAGTTATTTCAAAGAATATGTAAAGAAGTTTTAAAAAATAGATAATTAAATGACTAGAATATGTGAGAAGAAAGAAGTTGTACTTCATAACAAGTGGTCTTATAGAATTTATTGAATCTTTACAAATAGATAAACATTCAAGAGATGATAATCCTTTCAACAAATGATTAAGAAAATATTATAATTCATGCTCATATTTAAGGATAACACAAACTTTACCATTTTAATATTCATAAATGCACCAAATGATCTCCTTAGATGTAAAGTTCCATAAAAATCAACTTCTTTATTATTCACGTTAAACCAATCTCATATAAAAACATTCATAAATCTAAATGCAAAGTTTTAGATTGCCTAAAATTTATTGCTTTAGTTATAATTATTTTTCAAAAATTACCATCCTTTGGCACACAGGTCTTCACTATTACCTATACTAATTCAGATGTCAAAATCAATTAGGAGACAACTCGAATTCCCATGTGTTGTGCTAAAAAATAAAAACCATTAAGATGCATCCTCCTAGAATTTTTCTTATGTGGCATGCAATGATTGATGACATGTAACACTTATTGGTTTCACTGTTTGAATCAAAACCAATCTCTTTGCATGCTATGTAGAGCTCACTCAATTAATTTGTTCTTACAATATAATTTTAAATAATGGCTTCCATCCAAGTTACTTGAGTCTTACATGATACAAAGTAACTTCACTAAAGGACATTACTTACAAAGTAACTTCACTAAAGGACATTACTTACAAAGTAATTACTTAAAACAAAACTACTTCAAACACATTACTTGAGACATCGAAAGAAAATATAAGAAGATAGAAGAAAATAAAAGATTTTTTTGAGAAAAAAAGTAATAAAAATCACTCTAATTCATGAAATTTAGATATGCACTTTTCCTTGTACTTGATATGTTGGGACATCATGAACTAGATGGCTGTATCATTTGATGTTGTAACTGATTGCCTTTCTTTTTCATATCTCAGTAGTTCCCTTTCCAAATTATTGCAAAAAGTTTTCACTTTTTCAAGATTGGGTTCAAGCCTCTTGACCTGTTGTTGAATTTTTATTAAATCCTTTATAGATTTTTCTATGAAAGGAGTTGTGAACTTTTTAATTAACTTCTTGAACTATTGATGCAATTGTTCAGGTGTCCTTGGTTTTTTCTTAGACCAAACATTTGTGAGATATAAGATGTAGTCCTTTATATCCACTTTCACATTGCAAACATCTTCTTTTAAATTCTTCATTTCCTCAAGTATTACCCCAAGAATATGCATATGAAAAGATATAAGATGTTCATCTTTTTTTGCCTTATTTATTGATCTTTCTAGAACAATCTATTCTTCAATCAAAACTTTCTCACTTAAAGAATTTATTCATTGAAGGATTTCTTGTTTTAATTTAGAGATTCCATTCTCATTTTCTATCTCCTTCATAACTATTTTTATTTGTGCCAATTTTTTCTCAATATTTGCTAGACTACTTGGGACTTTGAGAAACCATTTCTATGCAGTTTGTAACATTTTCTCTATCAACTCATCAACTACCTTGGCCTTGTCCCTAGTTTCCTCTACCTATATTATTGTTTGCTGATCAAATGCACCTCCTAAAATTAATGATTGTTGTGAAGAATTTTTTTCCACCTTGGCAATTATTTTACACAACTTAGTAGATTTTGTAGTTAACCTAGAAATAATTCTATTTGATGCTATTGCATATACTACATATGAAGTTGTCTTGAAGTCTAGAGTTTTCAATACATTAATCAGTTTATGATCAATGTTATCACTTATCAATCTTGACCATTCAATCATTGTAGAACTCCTATTAACATCAATAACCCTAATATATGCATACATCTAGGTTGAAAAGCACTTAGCATTCTTCTCTCAATTTATTATACATAACAACTTGGTGATATCATCCACTTCTTAAACCAAATCAGATCTTACTATTTGCTTTGGAAATCTTAAAGGTTGCTTTAGTTTCCTTAAATAATTAGTATTCATTATCTTGATGCAATCTGATGTCTTATTCTCCCATCGGATTTTAGCTTTCTCCTTTGATGAATCAAGCACTTTAGATCTCATTGGGATCTTCAAATAGTGATCAAAATATTAAACATCTAACCTTATCACCACATTACTATAAGTATATTTTACTATCCTAGTAAGAGAATCATAGCACTTAACACACTCTAGAATAAACTTAGGAAGTTGTGCAAAAGTTGGGAACGCTATAACTTGCAGGATCCCACTATTGATCATTGCTTGTATAATAGGTGTCTTAATTATGGATTTTGGCCTTTCTAATAGCTTAGTTATGAAAATGTTTCCCATGTTAGTATCACTTATCTTAGGTAACTTGAAAGCAATACATGACTCAATGGGATATCCTTTGTATTCATACTTCATCTTTGCCTCCTTTAACTTCTCAACTCTCTTTGCGTTAGACTTCCCTCTCCTACTCGGTCCTGAAACTTATTCAAGTGCTAACTGAAGAACTTTTTCAATTAGAGTTTTTTATTCTTCTACTCCAGTTGCTTCTTCTTCTAATCCTAACATTTTTTGTGATTGATACTAAGAAGACTTTGTAAATGCTCTTAAAAATTCATTAAATACTCTTATTGATTTAGAAAAGGTTGAGCAATTATGTTAAGTTATTATCTTGAGTAACACTTATAAGAAAGCTTCAAATATTAGACACTTCCAACAGTAGAAAGCTTTGAAAATTATGGGAAACTCATGCTAAGTAACAGGGTGTCAAAACTCTAGGAAAGTTTGGGAATTTTTCAAGTCTTAAGTCTTTAGAAGTAAAAACTCCAAGTGAGTGGTAAGTGTTTGCAACTTTGGGTTTCTTTAGGATAGTTACTCAGGTTTCTATGGATAAGTTAATTGGGTAGGAAAACCTAATGAAATAGAAGCTGTGATTATTTGGAACCCCGAGAAGCAAGTAGTTGTTCAAAATATGAGTAGACAAAGTCTTTTGTGAGCTTTGGGTTTATTAAGACTAACTACTAGGGTTCAGGACTTTAGGTAAGTAAGAGGTTGTGAAAAGCCTAGGCAATACATTTTAGGGCAATCACTTAGGGTATTTTCAAAAAAAATTAGTGTTTTGGGGGATTTTGCTTAGGGTTTTCTCATGCAAAATGTCTCTAAAGAATTTATAAGCTATACAACTTCCATGCATGCAAAAATGATAAATAATTACAAGAAAAATAAGAAATAATAGAGAAACTTTAAAAGTGGCAAATAAAATCTTACCAAAATAAAAATGAGATTAACATCCAAAAGTAAAACAAGAAAGCAAGGGGGAAACACTCTACATACCTTGAATGCAAGTGGGTCAAGAATAAATTTCTCAAAAATCACTCTAGAGGCTCAGACAATGTTGCTCATGATTGCAGGGGTAGTAACTAGGTCAAACAACTTGAAATCCAAGTGGGAATTAAGGTGTATTTTTTGATATTTTTGTTAGCCCATGTATTAATGATAACTAAGTGACACATAAGATAAAATCCATGTAAGCATTTTTATGTTTGTCGAGTTTCATGAACTGCTTTGCTTGAGTTGGTATACAAAGTCAAGCACCTTTGAAACCCTAGTTTGGTCTATGCTTATGAAGGCTTCAAGTTTATGAACTCTCACTTATTTTACCTATGACTTTAATCAAGTGAAGCAACTTTGAAACACTGGGTTTATTATAAGCTATGCTTTATAGACTTATGAAACTACTTTTCTTCAGATTTCACTAGAAGCAAAGTCATTACTCAATTTTAGTTTGATCTAGGTAGTGTAATTCTAGTTTATTGAGATAACTTACTTCAAAGGGCATAAGTAAAGTAACTTTGAGAACCCAAATTGGCTTAACAATGAATCCCACCACTTAGTTTTTTGAATCTCTTGGAATGATGGATAAAATGGGTTTTATGAGGATGACCTAGGTAGGCATTTTCTAACCATGTAGAGCAATTTGAAATAATTGGGAATGAAAGCAATCATAATGAAAACTACTAAAGACTAAGTCTTATTCAAAAGATTGAGTTTTAATAAGGAAAACTGAATTATAAAAGACAAAAGACAAAAATTTCAATAGGGGTAACTCAAAATTTTATGTGTGAAAATTTTGGGGACACCAAGATCCAAAAGGAATTTGACCTTCTCTAGAGGTTTGACCCAAGATTAGGTGACCCACAACCTAGGGTCATTCCCATGTTGGACTAGGTTTGAGTACATGACCTAAATAATCCTATTCTTAGCTAGGGCACAACTTAGGATGCCAATAATAACCTCTCATAGATTCATCCCTAATCACCTTGCAGCATACCAACTATCAATTTGGCCTACGGACCTATTAAGTGGGGCACTTACACACTTAAATTAAATATTGAAACAGCTAAAAGGCTAATCATAATTAATTAACAAACTAAACAAGATTAAATGCTTATTTAAATTATTCACTTCTAATTAATGAATATCTAAAAAAGGAAATTCAAAAATTCAAAATATCCTAGCCTTTCATCATTGCCTTTATGAGTTGTCAAGCTCTTTTAAAATATCTTAAAATATCTAATTTTGAGAGCCATGCCTAGTAATTATAAATGATATTTACTTGACAACTATTAACTCTAATGGAGCTATTTTTAACTCAGCTAGGTTTAGTTTGAACTCATTCCAAGAATAAACTCAACCCTAACTCACCTTGGGTGAGAGCTAATTCTCAAGGATATAAATACAAGGCCATACCTCTTCATTTCTAAGCTTGGATATTATAGAGTTATTATGCAGGATTTGCTCCTTGAGACTCATGCCAATAGTGTTATATTACCAAAATACTAATCCAAGCATTCACAAGCCATGGTGCCAAGGAGAGAAGGAGCTACACAACATCCATTACCAAAGACTTATTGATGCACAAGCTGAGTAAGCCACTCAACAAAGCCATGTGGAGCTCCCAAGGAAGGTAAAAGAGTTGTTATCTTTTATGTTTTTGTTGTGATTTTATTTTGTTTTTTTTAGTAATCTCTCCCTAGTATATAGGCTAGGAGTGTAAGTGATATTATGTTTATTTGAGGTTTTATTATTTAAACTAACACTATACTAACCTTTCCTTCTTATATTCCTATGATCACAATCTCTAAGTGTAAGGAAGAATACTAGTGTCTACAATCAAACCTCTTATTCATCCACGTTAAGAAATGCATTACATCTTACCTCCATGTTGAAATACTTATGTTAGAGAAACCTTGGATGTTGATATCAATTTTGTGAATCACCTTTCATAGTATAAGTTCATGGTAGTCTTGTATAGTTATACTTGGTGCATAATCTCATTGGGTTAGGTTTTTTTCATGTTTCTCTATCTTTTTTCATCCCAACAAGTTAGTAGCATAGGTGATGAGCTCAAATAGATATATCAAGGGAGATAACCCTTCAATATATAGTTTTACCCTTACTATAGACAACCTATAGGTCTAGGGGTAATCTCATTGTTTCATTCAATTGGAGTAGGCTTGAACTACCTCTCCAAGGGTGCAAAATTGAGTGACAACAGTTCTAGTATGCCTGATGGGACTCATATTCTAAGAAGTTATCAAAGGTGATTGTTGACTTTAGAGGATTTGAAGTTGTAAGGCTTCCTTCATGCAACATTTGGTAACTCCAACACTTATTAGCTCCTAGTTGTAGACTAGTACCTCATTTTCATGCTTAAGATAAAGACAAGATCATCTACTAAAGGCATTCCATTTGATTTTTTAGAGCTACATTACTATTCTCTTAGAAAAAGTAGATTTGCTAACACTCATCCATACTCTAAAAAGTCTTTGGCTGCACGGTTACCCCTCTTTATTCCAAATTACCCAATTTCTCCTAAGTTTGATAGCATGGATAGGTAACATGCTTTCCTAGCTTTCAATATTGAAAATCCCATAAACCTTCCTGCCTATGATGATATCCCTCCCAATGCCACTAAGAGTGTCCCTAATTTCAATGGGGAAGGTCCTATCACCCTAAGTGAGCATATTAGAGAGATATCTAACTTTTGAAATCTACATAATATCATAGATATTAATATAGAAATCATATTGCTTGCCATGTCCCTTAAGGGAAAAGCCCTTGATTGATATAGAACCTTGCTAGGAGGATGTATTACTACATGGGATGTAATTTGGGAGTTTGTTGACTCAAATATTTAAGGATAAGAGTGATCATACATCACTGATCCATCAACCGAATTCCATCTAAAGAGGGCCTAAGGAATCCATGCATGATTTCAATGAAAGGTTCTAAAGGACATGTACAGGTTTCCACCTCCCATGACCCCTCCTATAAATTTTGTTTTCCCAACTTACCTCAAAACTATTGGGACTAATATAGCTATCATGTTGTAATCCATGAGAGAATATACTTTGCTTGATGCCTATGATGTGGCTATTAGAGATGAGAATAGTTTGATCCAATCTAGTAAACTCCATCTAAAGGTTAAATTCCTATATTCCCTAACATGCCTACTACCACTCCAAAGCTTAATTCATTTACAAATCCAAATAACAAGTCTAAATATGATCTAAAGAAATTAGATGATGCCATTGATTGGCAAGTAAAATATAAGGCCTTAAAAGCTTCAACTAGGCAATCAAATCAACATGTTGGACCTTATTAAAACTCTTACTATTACCCTTAAAAAGAAAATATATTTCCAAATCAATAAAATGGTCAATGGAAGGGACAAGGTCAACCTAATATCAATAAGTCACCTAATGCTTATAATCCAAATCATACTCCCACCTCAAGAGCCATGTTTCCAACCCATAGGAACTTAGTTCAAGGAGAAGAGTGGCCAAATTCTTGGGGGAAGCCTCAAGGTTAGTACATGAATGATAATGAGGGGGAAGATTAAGCCTTGGTGGCTCAAGGAGGGACTACTCCTTACTTGACATCAGAATATTATAGCTCCATGCAAATAGAACAAACTGAAGAGTGCAATAATTTAGAAGCAAGCTTTATAAACTATTAAATAGAGGATAATTTTGTCCTAAATCAAATCATCTCAATTTTAGCTAACCCAAGGTCAAAGAGAAGAGCTTTGGAGATTCTCAAGATGTGGATAAACCTCTAAACAACCTCCCTTCAAGGCAACAAGGTATGAATGCAAATATGGAAACCTCTACAAGTCTTACACCTCTTCAAAATCAAAACTTGGGAAAGGTGGTCAAGCCTTCATTACCTCAATCTCAAGGTAATTCATTTCCTCCAAGTATGAAAGAAAAGGTTACTGTATCCCCTTTGAATATTATTGACTTATTTAAGAATAAAAAAATAAACATATCTCTTTGGGAGGTACTCCATCTACTTGGTCAAAAGGAGTTACTCCAAGAGCAGCTATCCTAGCTTCATATTTCTCTCCAACCAATAAAACATATAGGTGTAGCCCTCTTAAATTCACCTAGTCATATTTTTTAACCTTCCACCAAGTTTGAAAATTACCCACCTTTCTATATTACCCTTATTATGGGAGATGAGATAGTCCATAATTGCATTATAGATAGTGGGGTAAACACTTTAGTCATGCTTAAACTAGTTGCAGACAAGTTGGACTTGAAGTATGACCCTTATAGAAAATTAGTGTTGCATATTGATGGAATACAATACAAGTAAATAGGGCTCATCAAAGGTTTGAAAGTGTTCTTGCATGTCTGTCTAAGTTTTCCAATTCTACAAGACATAGTGGTGGTGTATTTGCCTGGACACTTTGCAATTTGCCTATCAAGAGACTTCACTGCCAAGATAGAAGGGTATGTTTCTATGGATTGGTATTTTTTGGACTTTATAATGAGGTATGGAGCTAAAGTGACTATATGAAAACAACCATTGGCCAAGTTCTACATTTAACCATATATGGAAACTAGTTCCAATCTAAATCATACTATCAATAAGAAGGATGAACATATCCTAAATGATGGAGCATTTTTCAAAATTGAAGGTATTTCTAATCTCTTCTTAGATAAATATGGTGCTAAGACCTATGAGTATGATCCCTATGCTTTCATTGAAGAGGTAGGCCTTAAAACATATATCATTATTAATTAGGGTCATGAACATACTGAGGTAAGCCTTGATGACTCCCTCACACAAACTAAAATTGGTAACTACTATCTTCATATGATGATGATGATGATGATGATGATTTTCAAAGTGTGATAGATCATGATAATGAGGAAGATGGTACAATTTTTCCTATTTAAAATAAATAAGTTCATGAGTGTGACTATCATGAAGAGTGTGATGATCAATGGAATCAATATTATGCTATAGTCTAAAAATTTGAACAAGTAAGGTAGCTCTCCCTTAAAATAAACATGAGATTGATATTAAGGTCATTATTGGACCTAATGTGCATGAAGAAAAGTATCAAATCATTGTCAAGCAGGCTCTAGTATTGGAAGAGTATAATCAAGCTAAGGCAAAGATTTGTGTGGTTGAAGAACAACCTAGGCCTCAATTTGGAATTTAGTCACTCATAAACATGATTGGCCAAAAATAAGGCAAGTTTGATAAATATAGACATCAAACACATCATGGCCTAGATGAAGGTGAAACTAAGAAAGTTTTCATGACTCTTAAGAAACAAATTGACAAGCATCAAATGAACATGAAAGAGAACAAATAATTTGCATTGTCAAACATACTTCAATAGGAGCTAATAGGAACATCCAATATAGTTTCAAGTGGTTCACTTGTAGCTAGTAGAGGTCCTATGAGTGTTAAGTCATTTGATCACATTTGCAAGAAAATTTTATTTGACAAACATCCATCATATGGTGACTTTTTCTCATGGATCAATTATGATTTAAGGAATATTGTTTTTTATCCTAGTTGAAGCAAAAAAAATTGTTTTATCACCTCAAAATGTTCTGAGGTTTGTACATAGTAGGTTAGGTGTGTTATTTTGAGTCTGTTTGTGTGGTTTCCATAAATGATTTTGGCATAGTGTTTTTTTTCTTTCTTGTTGTGTGTTTGGTGTGAGTTTGAATTCTTTAGAAGGTGTATGAGTTTTATATTGTAGCATAAGGGTGACTCTGTTGCCCAATGTAAGGACAAGGCTATTGGTCTATTTAACATTACAAGCATGTTAACCCTATGAATCACTAAGATGATTGACCAAATTTTGATCTCAAGTCAAAATTGGTCACCCCTCTAGGTTTTAATCTCATAGGGTTGTCAAAATTTTTTATGGTCTTGTCATGGTCTTAAAAGGTCTTATAAAGTTTCATATGGTCATATTTGTCCTTGGCTAGCATTCTCCAAAGTTTGGTCTTATGTTCACTTGTATAGTTCTATGTGTCAATTACAAGGTCTTGATGTTGTCAAACATGGTCAAAGGTCTAGTATTGTTAAATATAATTATAAAAGTTTATTGAGATGTCATTAATATCATAATATCATACACTAACCTTTTATTTGACTCTTATATGCAAAAATCATATTTTGGCCACCTTTTGGTTTATTTGGAAGATTTTCACATACCATTCCAAGAAAAAAATGTTATAAGAAGATTATAAACATGCCTGATGTTAGAATTGGGTCATATAATGTTTAGGGATAGTTAGAGACTGACAACATCTATGGTTTAACACCTATACTAAGCAAAATGACATTTTACAAGCACTATTGGGCATTTGTTTGGTCTTTCAAGATTATATTTTAGTTGGAAATAGTTTTTAATTGTCCTTTGGGATCACTAAAATAATTTTCAAATTTTTGACCAAGTCTTAGGTCGAATTGACACTTCAGACACTTTCTCTTCCTTCACTACCTTCATAAGCTCAGAAAGACAAATTTGAAGTGAATGGTACAGACATGAGAGAGAGAGAGAGAGAGAGAGAGAGAGAGAGAGAGAGAGAGAGAGAGAGAGAGAGAGAGAGAGAGAGAGAGAGAGAGAGAGAGAGAGAGAGAGAGAGAGAGAGAGAGAGAGAGAGAGAGAGAGAGGAGCTAAAAATTTGGCCATTGTTATGGGTCATAGTAAGATTAAAATAAATGACATTGGTTTGTAGATTTATGGCCTCTAATTTATGAAAAATTTCTAAGAGAGATAGCATGTCACTATGTCCTATCCATTCGAGTAGGGTATGTTCTTGCATCTATTTCTCCACTTCAAAATTTAATGGAGAATAATGGTTTTGAGGGATGTTTTTATAGGTCAAAGATATCATTTTCATGGTTGTTTCATTAGATAACTCATCTCCATGAAGTGTCTTCACTTGGAGGGAAAGTGGTCTTGATGTATAAGGTATTTTAATGAATCCTTCTACAAGTATTGTTTTGTCTAAGATATTTGTTATCCTCAGAGGTTCCAAATGCTTCATAACTCATGGGAGATCCCTCAGCTTCATGAAGTTCATGTGATATTTGTCTGAGATGTGATTCTTATTCATATTCTTCAAGTGTGATTCTCTTTGGGTACATGGTCTATGTCATATAGTCCACTACATGTTTGATTGTAAAAATTGACTCAAATATCAGCAATATATCATAGTGTAATATTATGAGATAATATTTCACTACTTGAAGTATAGAAAGACGAATATAATAGTCCAAATACACCCTCTAATGAGAGTCATAAGTACTTCTTTCATATACATGCATGTACAAACTGTAGAAGTAGGCTAAAGATGCTTGGAGCCATGGGGGAGACTTGATACATTTCCTCATATATTAATATGTCCTTGACTACCCCACTACCATCATCAAGTGATTCAAATTGACAATATGCTCCAATTCTTAACACATAAACCTTAGGTATGGGCTGACTATACCTATGGTCTGTACAAACTATAAGGACAAGTGAAGATGATATGATGCATGATCATAAGACCTATGATCTATAGAAAACTGTTAGACAAGAACACAAGATTTAATAGAATGCTATAAGGGTCTAGGGACTCAACTAGCTCTCTAAACAACTTGTCTAAGTAAAAGATACCTATAGGCCCAAAGCCTATAGGTCTTATTTGTGAACCAAAAGGTTAATTGATCTCTGATAAGGTAGTCTCAAATAGGAAACTTAACTTCAATGTAGATGAAGATAATGTTATAAACCATTAAAAAATTATCAGGCCACTTACAAGTCAGAGATGGTTAAGGAACTGAGTTAACAAGTCATATAAGGCATGTACATGATTGTGTATAGAATAGAGATGGTCAAGGGTCTGATTGAGCTGAGAATCCTATGAACTCTGCCTATGTAGTGGGATAAACTCTTTTAGTTTGAATTCTTCAAATCACCATGACATAATGAGTATACCAACTTCCAAATGTCAAGTGTAATGCTCAAACATCCAATATACTCTAATAACACCTACATGTTGCTAACTAGATAATTGGTCTCAAGCCTAAAGGGAAGGGTAAAGGTGTATGAGAGGATCTAAGGTCTACCTTAGATAGACCAATAAGGTATAAGGTCATTTTGAGACCAAAGGAAACATAAAGAAGATGAATCAAACTAAGTTTCAAAAACCTCAACACACAGTCAATAAAAACAACCTACAGGTCTGCTTACTCTCCATGAGGTTTTTGTTTGATCTAAGAAGGATAAGATTTGTGAAAAGGTCCAAATGAAAATAAATAAGGTAGACTTATTGAAGATACTTCATGGTGATAATGTGATCTTCACCAAACTCTTAGACTAGATGACTAAAGATAGAATGTTTAAAACCTTGTTTAGGCCTTTATACCTAATTCTCACATATAGGCCATAGGAGCAATCATGAACATAGTGACTAGTTAAAGGTAAATGAAGGATTAGGGGCACTGAAAAGCATAAAATATCATCATAAACCTGATAGAGGTACAATCACTGAGAGGGGGGGGTGAATCAATGAGCTCAAATATTTCAAACTTAATTCTAATCCTTTCAAACTATTTAAACAATCAACACATATCAACTTGATCAAGCAACATTAACAAGAGAGCTCATTCATTCAATGCATACACAAAATCAAACACATAATACATAGTTCTTGTGGGAAATCCTCATGGGGAATAAAACCTAGTCTCAAGCCTACAACACATGGACTAATATCCTATAATAAATTATAAATAAGAGACTGGTAAACACCTTTAGACTAGAAAACCTTGATCATGTCCTCTTAACCAAAGGTATTTAGTGAAATACCTATTTATCAAAGAGCAACTACCCCTAAGGAAGATCAAGTCCTTTATACCCTCCTTGAAGTGAACATCTCCACCTTAGAAATGATGTCTTCAACACTTGATGATGGATATTTTTTTATCTAACCCCTAAGAAAACTTACTCTCTATCTCAAACAAGCCTCTCACATAGGAATGCCACAATCTCTCTACTTATTCACTCAAACTATCCTCATATGCACACTCAAACCTCTTTGCATATATTCAAACTGCAAGAGCACTTTTTTGAAATAAAAAATATGACCTATAGGTCATACACATAGTCATTAATTTTCTCTACTTATCAACTCATCCAATTGGGTAATCTACCTCTCTTTCTCTCCACAACTCTCACATCCACCTTGCACAAGTCTTTCATAATCCTAGAAATCATCACATTTAGTTTCAATATATATAGATCACTCATGAATTATCAAGTTCAAAATATATATTTTTTCAACCATAATACATGCCTTCACCCTTAAGTCATATTACATGGGTCACACTTAAGCACAACACACTCTCAAATAGGCCTAAGTCACTTTTAGGTCCTATGGAGACCCATTCAGCTCTTTCACACTTCTCCAAGCAAAAAAAGAACATAAGAACATTTAAAAAAAGCATTGAACCATTATATATGATCTATAGGTCCCCCTTAATTATCCATATCCATCACAACACCCTTCTACTTGAGCACAATTTGCTCAACCAACATTATGTGCACACAATCACCATGAACAAATACACAATCAACTTATAAACCTTTGTTCATATTGAATATAATTTATAAAAACTTCATAATGTACACAAATCATCCTTATTTATTATAAAACATTATTCAATATCTAATTCATCATTAAACATCGAAACAACACCAATACAAGATTGAACATCCTTCCTGGTTTACTTGTAGGACATACACAAAAACATAGTCAACTTTGAACCTCAATATATTTGATTGAACCAAATTTCAGATCATAAAATATATATTAGAATATGTAACTTGGAGTCCTCTACAAGTTTTATTTTTACACCATGAGTAAATTCATCATAGATTGAAAGATATGGCCAAAATATAGAGGACTAATTTTTTCCTTTGTTAAATTCAAATATTCAAATACAAATGATCACAGTTAAACCTTAGACACTTGTCCTCATCTTGTTCCTTCCTAAAATTATATAACAAACTCACTGCATCAATCTCCTTCAAAATATCTTGGTCTTTAACCCGTAGTAATTTATTATCCAAATGTTAAACTTCAGTCACTTTGACCTCATCTCATGCACCCTTGTAATATTAACTAAATACACACCATTGATCTCTATGGATCAGCTAGGTGTTTAATTAGCAACACTCACCATTAGATCTAGCTTATAACTATTGAGATCATGACACTTTTCACCCTCATGTGCCTTTTGAGCATTTTACTATCATTTTATGCACTTGTGCCACTTGGTAGCCTCTTGTGCAATGTTGACATGTTGACTTCATATGCACCGTAGGATCAAGATCTATGATTTAATGTGCACTGTTGGATATTCTAGACTAAATTAACTCATATTTTAATGTGAATAAACTTGATGGTATCCAACCCATCACTGTCTATAAGTGCAACTTTGAATATTTATATCTCGAGCTGGATAATACTTTAAGACCTCAAATTTTTAGGGTAGATTCTTGACATTATAGAAAACATCTCCATGATATCATTTTAACAATATTGACCTTCCACATACTTTAAATAATTTCACAAAATTACTAGTTCATCCATGTTTGTATGATAGTTTATGATGGTTTGGAAAACATTACAAACTACTTCGGAAGCCAACTTTGCACTTGCATATCTTTTATCGTGCTTCAGTACTTGACTTGAAAGTTAGCACAAATCAACTAGGCACAAAACTAAACAAAAAAATATGATCACATTTTACTAAAACATCCACACATGTGAGATATTCCATCATAAAAAATGCTTACTCAACTCTTCTTTTCACATTTCAAATTTGGCTAAGTATGGGAAAACATTGTTAAAATGCCTGGGAGCCCAAATTTACACTTGCATATATTTGAATGCATTTAGGCACATGAACTAAGATTTAGTGCATATAAAATAGGGACTAATGTAATCAACATCATATAACAAAATCCTCTTAACTCATCCACATGTGGTAATGGTGATGTAAACAAATTGCCTACTTAGATTTTTTACCACTAGACCCAAACTATCTAGATGAAAACTATGGACTATTAGATGAATTCCACTTATGCACACAAGATATACAATCATAGTTAACTATTTATAAGACCAATTTCACATGATCAAATCACCATACTCATCCTTGAACATCTATAATCATGCTAAAATTGAAGATCAACAATTCTAACTTCAAGTACACTAGGATAATGATATTTCACACTTTTTAATTGTCACTTGGGCTATCAAAGCACTTCATCCATTAACTAGGACACCATCATGACATAAATATGACATAATTGAAAACTCTCCAACAATATCGCCCTTTGTCATTAATGTCAACAAACATCATTCAACTCACCTTCCTTTTCTTCAAGCACTCTCACAATAGGATTTTTCTCCCCATTTGACATAATGACAAAGTGGGCACTAACTGATCCAGAGGACCTAAAAATACAATAAATAGGAGAGGACTACCTATAAAGATGATAAAAAATCCCCCTTATCTCTATCCTACCTCTTCTTTCCTTGATACCTTCCTCTTGCTCTATGCCAATACTCACTGTAACCAAGCACAAAAAATAATGAAGAAAGAAACCACAAAAGCCACTAAAATTTGATGGAACTCCATAAGAAACATTTGAGAGGTACTCCCCCTAAGATATTTGAGATATTTCACCTTTTGATCATCTTCAGACCTCCACACACCATGAAAAACCAACATACAAGCTTACTAGCCTTCTCTAATAAACCACCTCAAGGACCACTAATAGAACTTAATGCTATTCACCAAATAGGAAATATGCACTAATCCAACCTAAGACCTCACCTTGAAATACTCATGCCATTATATTTTGAAGAAACTGAACAAAAAGTACTCTTCTTCACACTAGGCCTATCTAATCTCCTAGTAGCTCTATCTGGAACTTTTAGAGTCCAAAATTTTTAGTAGATACACATTCATGACCTAAAAATTCATACCTAGATCACTATCATATACCCTCTTAATCAAATCAATTTTCAACAACTATCTTAACTTTTATAACATACTTCTTTCATAAACCAACTAGCCAATTAGGCCTCCATCTTGACAAAAACAAGAATAATTTTAAAACCACAAACCTTCAAATCTCTGTGAAGCTTGATTTGAGAACCCATTTACCCCATTCAATTTATTATGAAACCTAAGATCTCAAATAATAAGGCAAACCACTTTTCTATCAGATCCTAAAACCCTAGAATCTTAAAACAACTAGAGTCAACAAACCTCCTTTTAGTCAACATCCACCTCTAAAACTTATTGTATACTTGGAGACAACCATTACACACTTCTAGACCAAGATTTGAGCTTGAAAACCATCATGAACCTTGATTTCCTATAACCCATTTTAGCACCTACATGCTCTTAAACACAAATTGGGAAACTCGAGAGCTAACAAAAATTTCCAATTTGACTTTAACATACCTTCAGACCACAAAAGCACCTAGTGTACATCACAAAGAAGTGTATAGACCTTTATGAGCATCAAACTCTTCTTGACATTTCATCAATCTCATTATGCCATCTAGATATACCCATTATGACCCTACATAATAGCTCCTTCACAAATATCTAGAGCAAGCTCATGAACTTGTTGCTCCCCCTTATCCAAAGACCTTCTCTGATTGGAACTACCATATTAATCACACAAACTTTCTTCTCCACAAGAAAATATGTCTCTTAAGAAGCATAGGTAGAGACACCCTACTTCACAATGTCCTAGAACAATGTGAAACTAGGAGTTGCCCACAACTCCTCATATAGCTTCTCCTTCTTGGTCATCTAATACTTATAGTTATTCTTCTTCTTAGGCTTAAGATAAGAAACATGTTCAACCAATAAAACATTCTCCTTTTCTTCTAGAATTGGATTGACAATACATGGAGAAAATAAATATTTATGACATACCTTTTCATCTAAAGAATCCATCATGAAGTTTGGAACCTCATCACTAGGCACAAATAATTGATGTTCTTTGCATGATACATTATAAACAACAACAAGATGTTCACTTGGATCCATACACATCTCAAAATTTGCCTCAACCAACACCTTGGTGTTCTCCTTGAGCTTGGTCTCTTCATTCTCAACATGAGCAGATAATGAGTCTTCTTAGGACTCTTCAACTTTTGAAGCATTCTCCACCATAGCAAACAAATTAATTGGACTTGTAGACTTTTCATGACTCACACTTACCATATTTTGTCTCCATCAGTTAACTTGCCTTCTTCTTTGCACTTTAGGAGCCTGATTGAACCTATTCTAGCTTGTAGGCCTCTACTTGCAAAATTTAGAAATGTGACCACTCTATTCATAATTGTAGCATATCATACCTTTTGAAATAATCTCATTTTATCTTAGAAAATTTGGACAAAATTTTGAAATGTGTCCTAGTTCATAACAACTATAACACTCAATATTTCTTGAATGAAACTCAACTTGCCTTACCTTAAATGGACAATGTTTTGCAAAGTGTCCCATATCATGATAATTGAAGCACTCAACCTTGCTCACACCTTTTGACTGATTACCATCATTATAGTTCCAAGAAAATTCATTTTTTAATAGGTCTCTTGAATTCTATATCCCTATGACTAAATTGATTACATGTGTAATAATAACCATTGAAACTTACATACCTCATGGCATTTGGTTGTCTGGTCTATTTTATATTCATTTTACTATCACCTTCATTCCTTATATGATGAATTGTATTCAAAGGCTAATTATCCTTTTTCACATTAGTCCTCATCTTGTCTTGAGTTGTAGTCTCTAGTTCTTCTTTGTATCCAAGACTAGTCTTATCACTTTCATGCTTTTGATAATTCAGAATGTTATTTAGATCACTTGAGATCTTTTTAAATCTCACAAATGACATTACCTTACTAGATATCTTCTCTAACTTAGATTTAAATGAATCATTTTCAATTACATACCTTGCACATTCATCTTCTTTAGATTTTAAGCTTGTAGACAGGATTTCCAATTGACAACTAAGATGCTTGACCATATATTTATGCTCCTTGTCATCTTCATACATTCTTACCTCAAACACATTGAATTGATCCTCAAAGTCCTTGAGTTTATATTTCATATTATTATTGATCTTCTTCTCAATCTTTAGTTCTTTATGAGCATTTGTCAATGTAGTCTCATAGTCCATCTCATCTTCATCATCATCTAAATCAGTCCAGGTAAACCCCTTTTGATGTGAGGAATAATCTTCCTCAGTGATAAATAGATCTTAATTTTTAGTAGGACTATTATCTTCATGATCATACTTAGATTCATTGATTTCACTCTCATCTGATGAGCTATAATATTCTTTGGTGTAGAGACTCTTCTTGTCCTTGAAGTACTTCTTCTTGTTATCAAACCTTCTAAATCCCCTTTTGCTTTTATTAGACCTGAATGATCTCTTTCCATCATCATGACCTTGATCATCATCCTTATTATAATTATGAGGGAACTTATTATAAAAATGTCATATCTCATCACAATTGAATCATTTGAGGGGTAGTTTACCTTTATACTTATCTAAACCTGTTCTCAATTTTATTGAAATTAAAGAAATTATTTCATCCTCATCTATATCATAAATGTCATTCTATTTATGTTTATTACCTTGGAACTTCTTCTTTATCTTCATTTCAATATTGAATGCTGCTTCTTTCTTTGGTGGTATATCATCATTATTCTTCATCTCATAGGTAGTAGGGGTGCCATGCAATTGATCCATCTTTAACTGAGTAAGATCATGAATTTCTTCTATAACAAATACTTTAGGATCAAACTTGGGGGATAGAGACATTAATACATTTTGAAATATAGTATCCTATTCAAGGTTCTCTCTAATACCTCTAATGATGTTCACAATCTCATTGACTCTCTGTAGAAAGGATACCACTAAATCTTCTTCATTCATCTTGAGATTTTTAAATTGCCTTTTATGAGTTTTCAACTTAGCAAGCTTGAGTTTTGAATATCCTTCATAAATGATCTAAATTTTGTCCCATATCTCTTTAGTAGATTTATAATGGATTACCTTGGTGTATTTATTATCTAAAAGACCAAAATAGATAGGATTCATTACCTGGGAATTGTTTTCGAACAACTTCTTGTCTGCAACACTAGATGGAGGAGTAGTACGAACAATATAACCATCCATAATAGATTGTCAGACATCAAACCCTAGGGATATAATGTATGCCCTCATCTTTGCACTCTAAAAATCATACTTGGATCCATTGAATGTTGGTTATTTCTTAGTAGAGAAACCTCCTTGATGACTACCCATATTATACCTTGGATCACATTCAAGCTATTAATCCTTTATCAAAAGACCTGATCTGATACCAACTATTAGAGGTATAATCACTAAGAGGGGGGTGAATCAGTGAGACCAAATATTTAAAAATTAATTCCAATCCTTTTAAACTATTTAAACAATCAACATATATCAACTTGATCAAGCAATATTAACAAGAGAGCTCATTTATTCAATGCATACACAAGATCAAACACATAACACATAGTTATTATGGGAAACCCTCTAGGGAATAAAAACCACTCTCAAACCTATAACACATGGACTACTATCATATAATATATTAGAAAGAAGATACTGGTCAACTCTTTTAGACTAAAAAACTTTGATCATATCCTCTTGACTAAAGCTATTTAGTGAAACACCTATTTCACAAGGAAAAACTTCCCCTAAGGAAGATCAAGTCATTTAGAACCTCCTGTAAGTGAACACCTCTACCTTAGAACTGATGTATTCAACACTTGATATTGTATCTCTATTTATCTAACCCCTACATAAAATTCCTCTCTATCTCATACAGGCCTCTCACATAGGCATGCTATAATCTCTCTCCTTCACTCAAACTATCCTCATATGCATACTCAGACCTCTTCACATATATTCAAATAAAAAAAGCACTTTTTTAAAATTATAAATATGAGCTATAGGTCATACACATATTCATCAAAGTACTTTGATTATCAAATCATCTAACTATGAACTCTACCTCTCCTTTGCTTCATAATTCTCACATCTACCTTACACAAGTCTCTCTTACAAGTCTTCCACGAGCCTAGAAACCATCACATTTGGTTTTAATATATATAAAGCATTAATGAATTATCAAGTTCACAATATTTTATTTATCAGCCACAATACATGCCTTCACCCTTAAGGCATCTTACATGGGTCACACTTAAGCACAACACACTTTCAAATAGGCTTAAGTCACTTTTAGGTCCTCTAGAGACCCATTCAACTCTTTGACACTTATTCAAGAAAAAAAAGAACATAGGAACATTTAAAAAAAACATGTAATGATTATACATGATCTATAGGTCACCCTTAAGTGTCCATATCCATCATAATACCCTTCTACTTGAGCACAATTTACTCAACCAACATTCTATGTACACAATCACCATGAACGAATACATAGTTGAATTATAAAACTTTTTTAATACTACATACAATTGATCAAACCTTAATAATACAAAAAAATCATACTTATGGATTTTAAAACATTATCCGATATCTAATTCATCATTAAACATCGAAACAAGACTGATACAAGCTTGAACATCCTTCTTGGGTTACATGCAAGACATACATGAAACATAGTCAAATTTAATTCTCAATATATTTGACTAAACTCAATTTAATATCATCAAATATATATTTATAGATGTACCTTGGAGTCCTCTACAAGTTTTATTTTTACACTATAAAAAAGTTCATCATAGATTGAAAGATATGGCCAAAATACAAAGCATTATTTTTTTCCTTTGTTAAATTCAAATATTCAAATGCAAACGGTCATAGTCAAACCTCAGACACTTTTCCTCATCTTGTTTCTTCCTTATAGTTTGGAACAAATTCATTCCATCAATATCCTTTGAAAGATATCAGTCTTTAACTCGTAGTACTTTACTATCCAAATGTTAAACTTCAGTCACTTTGACCTCATTTCGTGCATCCTTGTAATATTGACTAAAATGGACCAGCCAAGTATTTAAATATAAATTATCACCATTATATTTATCTCATAACTCTTTAGATTATAAAAATTGGCACATTCACATGCTTTTTGAGCATTTTATTATGATTCTATGCGCTTGTGCCACTTGGTAACCTCTCGTGCAATGTTGACATGTTGAATTCATACACATAATAGGATCAAGATATATGATTTAATGCACAATTTTGGATCTTATAAACCAAATTAACTCATTCTTAAATTTAAATAAACTTTATGGTCTTTGACCCATCACTGTCTATAATTATAACTTTGAAGATTTATTTCTCGAGCTGGACAATACTTCAAAACCCCAAATTTTTAGGGTAGATTATTAACATTATAGAAAACATCTCCATGATATATTTTAACCAATATTGACCTTATATGTACCTAAAATAAATTAAATAACTTACTGGTTCATCCTTTGTATGATGGTTTGTGACGGTCTAGAAAACAATACAAACTATCTAGGAAGCCAACTTTGCACTTAAATATCTTTTGTCACACTTCAACACTTGACCTAAAAGTTAGCATAAATAAACTAGGAAAAAAACTAAACAAAACCATATGATAAAATTATTCTTAAAAATCCACACGTGTGAGATATTCCATCATCAAAATTCTTACTCAACTCTTCTTGCCACATTGCAAATTTGGCTAAGTATGGAAAAACACTGTCAAAATGCCTAGGATCCCAACTTTGCACTTGCATACCTTTGACTATGTTTATGTGCATGAACCATTATTTAGAAAATAAAAAATAGGGACTAATGTGATAACAACAATATGACCAACTCCGCTTCACTAATCCACATGTGGCAATGGTGACATCAACAAACTACCTACTCAAATTTTCTGCCACTAGATCCAAACTGTCTAGATGAAAACTATGGACTATTAGATGAATTCCAATTATGCACAAAAGATATAAAATAATCCTTGACCATTTATATGACCCATTTCACATTATAAAATCACGATAATCATCCCAAAGCATCTCTAATTATGCCAAAACTGAAGATCAACCAAGCCAACTTCAAACACACTAGGACAAACATATTATACACTTTATCATTATCACTTAGGCTATTAAAAAACTTCATCAATTTAATATAACACCTCCATGAAATCATTGAAAAATATTTAAGAAAAAATTTCGAATGTTACTCATAAATAGAGGAGATTAAGGAAAAGTCAATAGGACCCCTTAAACCCTTTTTCAAACACTCCTCATGCAAGATTACATTTAAAGGCAAATTTTATCCCTCTTGTTGTGGCATTGACATTATAAATAGATCCAAATGATTTTATGATAAATTATCAGGGTATATACACAACATTTTTGAGGCAACATTTGATGGTTTTGATCTACAACCTGCATGAACAAAGGCTAAGACCGTCAACCCTTCTTAAATGGCTTATTCATAACCCAAAGAGTACCTTATCACACTTAGAAATTTCATGAGGATTTGAATGGGACCAAATGATTATTGGAGGTTATGTATGGGTCCATTAAAAACAATATTATGACATTAAGAAAGAGAAAGAGGATCTATTCTTTGTGAACAATTCTTAAGAATGAAACATGCTTAAAACCCTCCTAAAACCTTGATAGTGACCAATCAAGACAAGTGTACCTCTAAGGAAAATTTAATGACATATTTTGATCTTAAAACCTCTTGGATGTTATTTATTACTCCAAGGAGGTTATTCATAGGTATTTTTTCTATACTTGCAGTTGTATAGACTATAATAAATGTCTTATTTTGCATGTTTTTTGGTGTTTTGTAGGGGTTTTGAGCAAAGGAAAAATTTACAATAATTATATGAGGTAATTTATGATGTGTCATAACTATTAAATACTAAAAATATGCACAAGATATTTTTAAGATGGTCAAACAAGGCTCATTTTCCAAGGTAGTCTTAAACAAGCCTAAAATGAGACTAAGTGGCAAGGTCATTTCATGGTTATCATACTTTCATAGGGTTTTAGGACGTAAAAATTTACATGGAGGTTGGTGATATCATAAATAAAGTTAATCACATGATTTATAGTTATTTCATATCTGTGGGTGAAGTCTAGATAAAAAAAACATGGTTCTAGGCAAGAAGGCCTAATTGAGGCTTAATTGAAGAGAGCGAAAGGTATAAAAATGGAATTCACTCAAAATATAGACATTAAACTTAACATGAATATGTAAGGATATAATGGGTCATATAATATTCCATTTTTTGTTATTACCCTTCATAACTTTTCCTACATAAGGAGTTTTACAGGTTTTTAACGCTACAAGGAAAATAAGCCTAGTGAGAGCATGAGGAGGAGAATGGAGTATTGAGAGTTATTATAGGAACTAAAATGATTTTTTTTAGGTCTAATAAGATATTTTAAGATAATCCATAGAGAAAGAGTGACTTTAATAATATGAACTTGAGCTTTGGACCACTTGGACCAAACTAGGCATGGAAAATGAAGAGTTTCAAGACACCTATGCACATGAATGATGAAAGGTTAGATCAGATGAATTTATTAAGACATTATAGGTGTATAATTAAGTTTTATAAAGGAATTCATGGAAAATTCTTGATTTATAATCCTACTTGTCACTTTTCTTATGCAAAGAAAGGTAATTTTCAAGAAGCTAGTCAAGGTATCAAGCCAAATTTCTAATTCTTATGCGAGATGGAGGGCTGGAGCATCTTCAGGAGTGAGAAACATGGATTTATAAGTATTTTCATGACTATTACATAACACTATTTATTTTTTAATGACACTTTTTAATCTTCTCCTACTATGCCCCTCTCTTTCTCTCTTTACACTTCTCTATATAAGCAACCACTTTTGGCTTTGTAAACAACCCACACATGGTATGGAAAATCCATAATAGTTTGAGTAATAATTTTTCATTTGAATAAAATATTTCAATCTATTTTTGAATTTTTAACTTATTATCTAAGTGTGTGAAGTAGTTCATAGTTAAATGAAAAGTGATGATCATCTATCTTTGTGTTCACCTTACTCTTTCATGTTTTGTGCAAGTAGTTTGCCCTCTAATAGATCACATGAAGTGTAGTTAGTGCTATTGTATGTCTCTAAGTGTAAGGAAGAGTACTAGTGTCTATAATCAGACCTCTTATTCATCCACCTTGAGAAATACATTGCATCTTACCTCTATGTTGAAATACATATGTTAGAGAAACCTTGGATGTTGAGATCAATTTTATGAATCACCTTTCATATTGAAAGTTCATGGTAGTATTGTGGAGTTTTCATTATTACATCACCTCATTAGGTTAGGTTTCTTTCATGTTTATCTATCCCTTTTCATCCCAACAAGTTATTAATGTAGGTGATGAGCTCAAATAGATATATCAAGGGAGCTAGCCCTTTAATCTAGAGGTTTTTTAATACTATAAACAACCCATAGATCTAGGGTTAATCCCATTATTTCACTCAATTAGAGTAGGCTTGAATTACATCTTTAAGGGTGAAAAATTGAGTGACAATAGACATTTTCTTCATTTCAAGGGAACATTCGATGACTCTCTTTTGCCACCCATTCCCTTGAGAGGGCATCAAAGGCTTATTGACTACCTTTTGGGGCATGAACCATTTGGATTAATGAAATTTGAATTATTTAAAAATATGTTACTATGATTGTGTCTTGCAACACCTTCTCAAATAGGGGCAAATTGTAGACACTTAGTTTTGGCCATTTTTGTGCCTAAACCAAGATTCAGTTTAATTTCTAGTAAATGACATAATTTAATCCTATAAATCACTTAAATTTCCAAAATTTGTCTATGTAAGGGATTTAATTACTCAAAAACATGATGAGGATAGTTTATTTGGCGTATTACCCTATATTCACCAATAACCAAGTTTAGTTTCAACCCTAGTCAAATTATGACCTAGTAATTTGACACTTTTGGCCTGTTGAGCTATTATTGAAAAACATTTAAAAAAATTTCCAAAATCCAAAATATACTAAGCAAGATTAATTACATTATAAATTTTAATTAACTTACATAAACAAAAATTCTAAATCAAATTAGTGAATTTCATTTATCAAAAAAGGAATTTTTACCCATATATGAAGTCATAGGTCAAAGGAGCTAATAAAGTGATTTATTATTTCCTAAATATTCTAAAATTATAAGTCACAACCTCATAAATATCTAAAGTGAATTTTCATGCCTCACAAATATCAAAAACTAAGGTGTTAATATTTCATGACTACTTTGACCCAACCTAGGTTAGCCTGACTCAACCTACATTATTTTACACTCAACCAAAGATAAAACTTAACCTAATCTCCCTAAGGTTAGAGTTAGTTATTATAGATATAAATACAATTTCCCACACCATATGCAAACAAGATTTTATGTGCAAGATTATTTTATTGGGATAAGTTCAAGAAGCCATTGAGAGTAGTGTTATAATGTTTATTTTATGCCAAGCTTCACACCAAGACACAAGTGATCATTGGAGAAGTGATATCACTATGGAGAATCATTTTTATAAGACTCTAATTATCATAGACCAATCATAAACATATTTATGTGAATAAGTAGACATCAAATTTGAAAAAGGAAGTAAATTACTTGTGTACTTTTTTATCTCTATTTTATGATCTTGTTTACTATGTTATGGTCCCCCTAGTTCTTAAGCAAGAATGTTTAGTTATAGTGTATTATTATGCTTGATTTTTAATCATTTGAACTAACAAGGAAATAATCATTGTTTTTGTGCTCTTCTAACTCTTAAGATATAATGAGTAGAACCATTGAGGGAAAAGAACATAAATTATGTTGACTCAAGTAATCATGTTGTTAGAAAGATTGGCTCTTCTATCAAACCATGGTGAATTGAGGGTGATCAATATCCAATTTGAGATGAATATGTATGTAAATATAACCCATTGAGTGATGAAAAAAACTTCAAATTGCATTATTGGTATTTGTAACCCTAAGATGGAAATATATTGGAATTTGTAATGAATTCAGAGGCTATAATGCGAAATGGCATTGAATCTCCAATATGCATTATGAACTTAACTAAATCAACCAATATAGATGTATTTTAGATTTAATTGTCACTTTGTTCCTTATTTCATGTATGCATGATTGAAAAAGAATGAATAACATCCATGCCCCTATCATGATCTTAGATAAAAAGTAGTAATGAAAGTATGGTATGAATCAGTATCATGCACTCTAAGTTTGAAATAGTATAATGTGTGCATGAATTTATATCATGCCCCATGAATTTTAAATAGTATAATGTGTGCATGAATTTATATCATGCCCTTTGAATCATTGTCACATGTCTGGAATGATATGCTAAATATAGAAATTGTATTTGTATGTAGCTGTAACTTGTAATCGTAAAGTGAATGTAAGATATGATTATAAAATATATGTATATACATGGAATATGCCTACAAATACTCTATTATACCAATATGATATTTTAAAACTATGTTAAATTTTTGAAACTGTAATACATATGATCTAAAATTTGTAATCTGTAAGGTGTGTACATATGTATATCACGTGCCCCCATAATCTATACCATTTTATCATGCATTTGATTCATCTCTAATATCTGAATTATGTTCATTTTATATAAATACCATTCTTATTATTTCTCCATGTATTCCACATTTTTAGGTGAGAGATAAGATTATTGAATTGATCAGATCAAAATATATAACAAATTAGACATATGTGATCAATTATAATTGTTAGAATATCTAGTACTAGATTTAAATTTCATCTCGATGAAAATAATGTTAGTTGCGAGATAAAAAAGATAATAGTATGAGAAATATTTACATTCAATTGATAATATTATTTCCAAAGGCAATATCATTTATAGAGATATCATGGTTTGTATTAATGTATAAAAATTTACCTTTTTTTAAGTTGACATTAGTGATCAAGTAGTGTTATGATTCAAGATAATGGGTCATGTGTGTCCCAATGTAATTGATGGGACATGTTTCCAATAAATAATGCTCAAGATATTGCTTATTGAAGCTTCTATCAAGAATTGAATTAGATGCACAATACGCATAGTAAATAGTGTTGGAAAAAATTCAATTGATATAAATAATATGATTGATTTTTTTTTGTAATTTTATTTTCATTGTTCGTTATACGAATTGAGTTATAATTTTCCAACATGCCTAGATGATGAGATGAATTATTGCTTAAATGTGAGCATGTGTAGACTGACTTACATGCAAAGACAATGGATGAGATGTTATGTATCAAAATTACTCATTTTTTCTAGAAATTTATATGATTTATAGTATATTTTTATAATTTTTTGGTTTATGTAATTTTTAATTTTTTTTAAAAGTCCAAAATTTAGAATCGATGATCCTTAATTTTCTAGTCAATATATTTGGGTTTATGACAATACTAACCTCAACTACTATGTTATTATCCAAAACTCAATGATAGTGTCTAAAAATCCTAACCTTTTGGGTTTATTTTGTCAATTTTGATTTTAATGATTGTTTTAAATATTTGAGTATGTATTTGCATTTATTTTGATTTTAAACTAACATTATTTGTATCATTTGTCTTATTTTACAACATGATTTGCATGCATGAGAGTTATGAGGTGGACAAAACATGAATAAATTGTTAGAGATTGGTTTAGGCAATGCATATTGGTAGGTACTAGAGGAGGTTAGTTTGACACATGTTGGATGATTGGGCTAAGTTTTTTATAACATGCACTTGATGACAATATTGGTCAAGAAATAAAATCTTGATACCTGTACTTTTTGGGTAATAGTTGGGGAGATGAGTATCACATTGGAGAATGTATGGTGCATCATATGGTTTTATATTATTGAAGAGAGTGATATTATTGTGGATTCAAAGGGTTCATTATATGTGTGGTAGGCCCATAGGCATCATTGATAATTTTTCCCCATAGGCAAAAATGGATCAACCCCCTATAGTCAGAATCTTGTATAGGAGCTTTTTTATAATGTCATGGGGTATGTTGTAGCTCATTTGATGTCATTTCATATGCCATTCTAAGCTTTGGTCATAGTCTATCTTAGTCCTTGTATCATTTGGTGTCTTAGGGGTCATTTTAGGGTCATATATGTAAGTGGAAGATTTTCATGGTGATTGAGCAGTTGCAAGAACAAGTCCAAGAAAGCCTAAGTTTACACTCAAGAAATATTTCAACTTTTATGTAAGTGTTAGAGCATTCAGAGTTCTCTTAGAGAAATTGTTCCACATAAATCCTATAATAAAAGTACAAGGCATAATTCCCTTAGATAAATTGTTCCACTTTATTTAGCTAAGTATTGGAATTCTTTTGGGAAAATTGTCAGGCATCATTGATAAATTTTCCCCATAGGACAAAATGGATCAACCTCCTATAGTCAAAATCTTGTATAGGAGATTTTTTATAATGTCATGGGGTATGTTGTAGCTCATTTGATGTAATTTCATATGCCATTCTAAGTTTTGGTCATAGTCTATCTTAGTCCTTGTATCATTGGTGTCTCAAGGGCCATTTTAGGGTCATATATGCAAGTGGTAGATTTTCATGGTGATCGAGCAGTTGAAAGAACAAGTCCAAGAAAGCCTAAGATTACACTTAATAAATATTTCAACTTTTAGATAAGTGTTAGATCATTTAGAATTATCTTGAAGAAATTATTCCACAAAAATCCTATAACAAAAGTACAAGGCATAATTCCCTCAGATAAATTGTTCCACTTTATTTGGCTGGGTTGTATGCTTTTGAGAAAACTGTCTGGGACAATTTTACCAAAGGTAGAATTCTTTTAGAGAACATGCCTTAAAGGAAAAAGGCTAAGTACAAATTGTTTCAAATATTTTGTCTGAAACAAAAAAAGCCACAAACTTAATTATTTTAGGGAAAGTGGCCAAGCAAAAGTCCTGAAGACTATTTCTTTTAGAGAAAGTATCTGAGGCAATATTTTCAAAAGAGTCATTTCTTTTAGACATTTTGTTTGATACACAAAGCTTGAAGATAAAGTTTTGAAAAAAGGTACAAGGAAAATATTTTGGGGAAAATGTCCAAACCAAAGGAGCCTCATCAAAATTTGAAGTCATTTCTATCAAATAAATTATCTGATACAAAAGGCATGAGGAAAATAGCCTAATGAAAAATTCACAAACAAGCAAATTCTTTCAGGGAAATTTTTCTTCAATAATTTCCCTAAAGACATAATTACATCAACCAATTTGTTTTGACAAAGTTGATCTAGCAGGGTGGTGATAGGTGTGCAAACATAAAATCAAACGTAGTAGTCATCCATTGGGGTCTAAAGATTAATAATCACATAGATGTCTTTGACGTTCCTACAAACATTAATTGATGGGTGTACAAATGTCAAAATTGGGCCTCATGAAATATATGTTTGAGTTTAAATGGTGGATCTGAATAAATTTGATAGTTTGCATTACATTATTCATCTTTATTTGATGGTGCAAGATAATTCGAAGTGTCAAACAACTCAAGAGGCTACCATGTGGTGTAAGCATATAAAGCAGTAGACTAACAACAAGATCCCAAAATCAATGTGCAATTAACAAGTGGCATGAGTATGTTAAAGCTAATAGAAGATTTATGGATCACATTTAATCATGTAAATTAGGTGAATCAATGAAATGAAATGAGTCAAAAGATCAATGATTTGAGCTAGTTTTTGATGACCAATAAAATAAAGGTGAGCCTAGGTAACTTAAACAAAGGTTGACAAAGAAATTTTTGATGGGGAAAGGTAAATAAAAGGCATGGAGCTAAGTTAGAGCATGGTCCAGTTTAGACCAGAGCCAAGTTTCAAAGGATTCCACTGAGGTGGACATGTATACTTTAAAGATTTCATTTTTGGGACCAATTGCATAAAAAGAACCCTTCTCTCCACTGTTACACACCAAAATGAACCAATGAAGATTAATTAACACTAGGATAAAGCTCTAATAAATTGATCCAATTATTTTATTCGTATTGATGCTAGAACCTAGCTTAGAATAAATTGATCCTAATGTTACAATCATCAAGGAAGATTAAGGAGGGAATAATGTAACTGTGCAACCACTTCAAGTGACCCATATCAATCAAAAGTTTTGAATGAGCATATTTTATAGAGGTAGTTGTAACTTTGGTTTAAATTGAGTTTTGTTCATTTGATTTCTTTTCTCAATGCCAAAATCCCTAACTCTTTCTCTCCTTTTCTATAAATATATCCTTTGAGCTATTGTTGAGTATCCCTTAGGCTGGTATGACTAGACTCTACCAAAATTTATATTATGCACGTCTTAGAGTAATGAATAAAGTATTTTTGTATTTGTTTACTAATTTGTGTTTAGTTTGTGTATTTGTTTGATATGCAAAAGTGGTTTTCATCTTCCCTTTGCAAGTCCAAGTTCAACCTAAGTGGTAATAATTTTATTTTCAAGTCATCTAGTGTGGTTAAGTTTGATGTCTCAGGTATAGAGTGGATAAATTTATTGTAAGTGATTTCAATCAAGCCTTACCGTAATTTCCCTCTAGCCTAAGTTCATCAAATCGACCTCCAGGTGAAACACTATTGCTTGGAAATCATTGTAGACATTACATTAGTTCTATTCATGGTCTATTAGTGTGCTGATAAGTCAATATTGAGAGAGGATCCTTGAACATTTGGTGCATCACCTCCTTTAGAGTAAGTTATATTAATGCATTCTCTAACTATTTTCTCCATAAGTAATCAATTGGTATAGATAAGAGAATTTAAAGATACATTCAGGGAGCTAGGCCTTAAATTTAGAGGCTTATCTCCAATATAGGTACACCCCCATACCTAGAAATGTTCCCATATTTCCCATATCTAGAAGAGGCTTGAACAACCTCTTCTAGGGTGCAAAATTTGATGACAATAGGTATATGACTAGTCGATGACAAGGCATAGATTAAGGTGGCATTGTGTTACTTGATTAGATTATGTGATCAGGCATTCCATGGTTATGGAAGTTTATATGCTATATAATTTCATCATTTTCAGTAGTGGATAGAGTTATTGTGATATCTTTTCACATGTATGGTATTGTCCATTTTATTGAGGAAATCCATACCAAGTATTATTTGGGGTGTAGTATGCTAGCCCACTTATATTGATATTTATATAGATTTACTTTGGAGGTTCATGTTGGTGGTCTTAAAGTATCCACACTATTACATTTATGTGCCTATGAACATATTATTTTGGTTCATACTTTTGGTGGTCCACATGGCTATTGGGATCATAGTGATGTATTTTCATCTCATTGGTTTTTCCCATGGTGGAGGGGATTGAACACCATGGATTATAGGGTTATTTTGGATATACTGACTCCATCTATGATTCAGTGGTAGACATATATGGGATTTAGGAGGTGGTTAGAGGACATTAAAGAGATTCATCATATAAGAATTAATATGTGGTTATAGGATCAATTTATTCGTATTGTTAAGAGGTTTTAGTACAAATATGTTACTCAATAGTTTGGATTGATCTAGGATGTGCCTCCAATACCTCACCCATGGACATAGATCATTACATCCTATATTAGAGCTAGGGTGAGGCTAAGAGTGACAAGTGCCAACTTGGATCCTTGACTAGTGAGGGACTCAAAAGATTTGGTTGAAAGATAATTCAAGAAAAAAGAACAACATAATTCAAATAATGCTATCTCTAAGAAGAGATGTTTTATTGATCAAATTTTTAGACCCAAACATATGCCTATCTCTGAGAAGAGATGTCTGATTTCCATTTCAGGTTACATCTTCATTTATACATGTTTTGAAGGTGGGATTAGGATGTGGAAGGTCACCAATATTAAGGGAGATTAAGTGGTTTGACTTCCATGATTTACAACAATACAGAATTTGAGGAATTACTATTTTTAAAAACTTACTATTTTTAGACTGCACTACTAAAATTGAAATTTGGGGAACTTACATTGGGTTTTCAGGGGTTAAAATCCATTGAGAAAATATTCATGCCATCTCACCGCATTCTCCTTATTATTATATTTCCAACGGTTCAAATGACGAGTCAATTGGAGCTACGGTGCAAAAGTTATGGCTCCCAGAAGTTCTGTCATCAATTGGGGTGGACCCGTCACCTGAATTATCCCTTGAATTATTGCCCGGATCAATGGGATCCTATGGTCGTATTAGTATCAGTTGATGATGTGGGTTGTATAATGACATATACATAGTGGTGGTGTATTTTTTGATGGATGATATTATTTCTAATTATGGTAGGTGATCCTAATATTGTGCCCCCTGCACATGGTGGAAGGTGTTTAACCCTTTTTATATGTTTGGGGGAGGGTTAAAGGTTGAATGACATATACATAAGGATGAATAAAATAATTCTAAACATGCCAATTAATTGAAAACTTAGATAAATGCATATCCTAAATTAGAATGTTGATCTATGTAAAATATATAAAGTATATAAAAATAATTATTTGATTGCATAAACACTAGGAATATATAATACTTATCTTATCTACAAATGCATAGGTAGATCTAACAAGTGCAAATGTGGAAGCATGTAGGAACAAGATCAGGATCCAATCATCATATTTTAAAAATATTATTTCTAGAGGCCTGGACACTTACATTAGCCTTAAGACACTTGCATTTATGTAGGTGTCTTAATCCCAATAGAATCATCTAGTACAAAATATTCACTATGTTATAGAGTGACCACCTAGAGTTTTCTAAGTTTTTAGTCACCTTTCTGATGATGTATTTTATTATCACACACATGCTATAGTTGATTGTATGTGGATTAAACCTTAACTCTTTACCTTTTATTTTTTCACCTTAAAAAAAATGGGTTAGTGGTCTCATAAAGTCAAGTTAACCTTAAGGACCCCTTTATCAATGAGCACTACCTAGATAGCCAATATTCTGAAGAGGGCCTTAGACATACATTATTCTCCCCTAGGTGTTGGCTTGTGTGCATGCATAAGGGTGAAATATATTATATGTAGGGGCATGAAAGAATCTAAATTGTAAATTTAAAAATATTTATCATGATATATTATTTGAGTGCTTCAAACCTATAAAATGACTACTCCTATGACTGGTATGAAAATAGTGAAGAATAAGAAAGTAGAACTCAGTTGTGAAATTGATTGAATGAACTTGAATAGGTATTTTCTTTGTATTTGATAGATATATAATGAGTAGGCTTAGATTTGTATTTATACCACACATTTTTAAATTATATCATAGAAGGGTTAAATAAAGTAAATGGGCTAACCCATATGATTCAAAATATTTAAAAAATTGATGAATTTTCAGGATTTAACACTTGATAGCAATATGGACACTTACGTTGACACAAGCATCCCATGTGGGATGAAAGTGTATGGTAATCTAGAAGTTATTGAAGGTATACAACTAATAGTGAAGGATATATATTAGCTTTTAGGATTTTGTATAGTCTAAGAGTTATGGTTCATTAGAAATGATAGGGTCAAACCATAAGATATGTAAGATGGCGATTGTGAGCTTTCGACAATAAGAAGGTCTATAACTAAAAGGTAGAGCCTTGATAGGTATTTTTAAAGTATAAAAGATTGAGATTATATATAAATCATATTTTAGTATATACATTTGCTCCCTTTAATATAATAATGAATAAGGATGAAATTACTAATTTAAAGGAAATAAATATGTACCTAAGTGTGTATAACACATCTTACATTTTCTTAAGATCACTTTGAGTTTTTTTGACATATGACATGTAATAAAGAGCATGTTATATTATAAATTAATGCATATAATTTTATATTTGAAATAATTGAGATGCTTGAAAATATAAAGAGCAAGGAAGGAGTACACATATGTGTCGATGCAACCATATTGCCCCTTGGTACTTTGACATGATAAATATCCTTCTTTATGAAGCATTAGAGTTGAGATAGGCTCAAAACTAAACCTTATAGATTTGAAGATTGATATTGGAAGGTAAATATGCTCTCAAATATGGTACAAGGGTGAGTTGTGACATGACCATTGAGATCATTGAATCTCAATCATATAACTCAAGTGACATAACAATAAAATCAAAATTAAGTGGTATAACCAACTCAACATGAAAAAGGGAAGTAGTGATAGGACATTGAGGGTGTTGAATTTTAGTTACACTATTAAAAAGATCCAATTTTTATAAACATAAAAGGCTTAAAACAATGCGTCCTGATGAAAATAGTGCTTCTTGGTAAAGTATCAATGCTTCTTGGTAGATAGGTTTGAATATATATTTTAAATTTTTGGTGCACTTGCATGGAATGTGCACTTATAATGTGTCTCAAGATGAATTATATGTCAAAATTTAACCTTTGATCTATAACTATTATAATATTTGTTACAAATATAAAAAATTTTGTCCTAAATCTATAAAAATTGGTGAAATGTGTATAGGAATTTGACCCATTATATATATGAATCATGTAAATTGTATCAAATGTTTTCAACTATGTATGTGTAGAGTCATGTCTCTATGACATGCTCCCACTAATATACCCCCATTTTGAGGTGAGGGTAATGGAATCTGGTAGTTATCTTACCTCAAAAGGATAATATAATCATACAATCTATGTATGGATCATGTAGCATATATGAGTAACATGTCTAAGTATACATATCAATGAAGCTCATAGTATGTGATCAAAACCAACCCTAAGATGCATGATATGGATCATGTAAACATATAGAAATTAATAATACAATCTCAACAATACAATCAAGCACACACATAAGAACACTCAATATCACACAAAAGGGGTTTAAAGAGACATAAAGAAGGGACATATTAAAATGATGCACACTCAAATGAATAACATATTCAAATGTCCTCATACAAAGTAAATATCATGAAATGACACAAGGTCCAATAATAAAAGAACATATTCAAATGTTTCATAAGCAAGATAATAACAATCAATAAAAAATACACTCAAGGAAGTGACAATGTGAATAAATGAAGTATAAGCAACCAACATAAGCATAACATATTAGTACTTGCATAGATGTGTTAGCAAAAAATATCATGTAACATATCATATCAAGTACACTATGAAATATTTAATAATGAGTATATTCATGTATAATAATTAGTATATAATCTCATAATAATAATGTATAAATGATCATAAAGTAATGTAACCTGTATCAATCATGATCAAGGAAGTAGATGCCCCCAATGTAGTGTGTCATGTGGGAAGAGTAAAGGCACAAAATTTATATGTGCATGTATCATGTATATAGTGTATGCATGTATCACACTCAATTATGTGTGAAACACATGTGTATCTATAAAAAAATGATATGTTATCTATTATCATAAAGTAAAAAACATAGATGCTAAGGAGCTAGTAAACATGTAAATGCTGAATATTTTTTTTTTATTTTTGAATTTATTTGAATGTTTATGTATTTTATTAAATATTTAATAATTTTGAAATTTTTGGAAAGGAATAAAGTCTAACCTATGATCCCATCTAAGGGATGATCATAGGAAGATCCAATATCAAAATATGGTACATCAAACTAGTGATATTGCCAAGGGGTATGCATAGGTGTCATATCAAGAATTATAGAATTTATGTTACTTTATGTATCTCTCATAAGACTTTATAGTAATGAATAATTAATATAAGGAGTATGGTTTCATGGAACCCATTGTTTAGTGATCTATTGTTTCCTTGGTGTAGCTATAATCATCACATGTTTACATGCTCTTAGTAACTAGATAGACTATGTAGGTATAGATGAGGATTTTATAGAATCCACTATATCTGGTGCAATGGTATCTCAAGTATGCACTACCTAGGGAATATGATTTCTGTTGATTACCCTTTAATGAATGATTAACCTTTGTAGGTTGTATAATTACCTATCTGGGAATAAAATTCATTTGTTTAAGTAGATGTTCATATGGAATTCTAGAAATTATAATTACCCTATTAGAATGAATGTATTTAATACACCCATGCACTATGGAAGGTACTATGCAAAGTTTATGTATCCAATGTCATCCTAATAACACTTAAAATACTTCCCTATATGGTAAAAATCATAAGGTAGTAACCACATGTACTGGACCAACTTATAAAGGTAAATCGATCTCACCAAAAATGTGATATGATGTCCCATCAAATTCTCTAACCATTTTGGTTGAAGGGTATAAATCATCATGTGTATATCCTAAATTTGTAACTTGATGGTCCATACCTTCTCACTAGCACTATTATGTATCATGACACTATGCATAGGCTGATGATCAAGGTATGCTCAAATAAATAATAAATGAATAAATGAGTCATCATCCATAAATTCAATGTCATTAAATGTAATAACATGTATTTGAAACACATGAGGTACTATACGTGTATAAGTGACAATAAGCCCATCTAATGGATGTCTATAATGTGAAGGAAGAGGATGTGCATTATATGCCATTTTCTCTTTTGGATCTTTCTTATAATGATCTTGCATTAGATTGTTAAATATCTTTTAGTTTTGATGGTCACCAGGTTATGAACTTGAATCTTTTGGAGGATCATCAAAGGTAAGCTATTGGTCATCAAGAAGATCTTGGATCTTATGTTTCAAGGCATAACATATTTTTTTGAATTCCCAGGGCCTTGGTGATAGTCACAATATGCATTGGAATCATATCTTTTTGGTAGTCATAGAATAATATCAAACTCTATAAGAGGGAGGAGATATATGAGATGACATTCCATAAACTTCTTAAGTAGCAAAGCTAAGGACTCAGGTAATCATGTAAATTATCTCTTAGGTGCATTGGATAAAATGAGCCAATTAGGTTGTTGTGACACTACATTAACTATTATGGTTGCTTGCTTTTTATGTTCATTAGGTTTTACTTATAACTTAGTTTTATATGAACCTTGGTGCTAGATATAGTTGGTGTGTTTACTACATACTTAAGCTTGTTCAAGGAAATAATTTTCATTTCAAAATCTTGGACAACATGGCATAAGTCATAAAAAGATTTAAACTTATTGAAAACAATGGACTCATGTAATGGGGAAAAAAACATTACTTAAAGATGTCTTGAATCTCTTTATCTATCATTAGATTTTTCATTATGGCCAACATTGTTTTGTATCTAAAAAAATATTCATTAATAGGTTTAATGGTTCCGTGTTTGATCTTAGAAATTTGTGCATATTACATATTTTTAGTGATGTTAATAGATAAATGTGCTAGAAATTGATCCACTAGAGGTTTGAATGCTTTCACTAATTGTATTCATAAGCGATAGAACCATCTTAAAGCATAGTATTTTAGGCTCCTTGGATATAATTTGATCAAAAATTTATCATTTGAAGCATAATCAAGACATGTCACATAGAAAGATCAGAGATGTTGTCTAGGATCACCCTTGCCATCATAAATTATGAACTTGGGTAGTAAAAAACTAGTTGGTAAAGGGTGTAAAGATATCTTAGTACCAAAATATCATGTAATACATCTTGTTAATCAATAGAATGAGTTGATTTTAAAACATTTTATTTAATTTTGGTAACCTTAGCTTTGAAAACTTTTAGAACTTGGAGGAGAGTTTGTATAATAGACCCATTGGGATTTATATTTCAGATTTGAGAAGCCATCAAAGGGGATGAAAACACTACTTATGTTTATGAAGGAATTGAAACTGGTATTTTAATTGAAGTATTAATTAGTACCATGGAGGATGTATCATGTGTTGTTTGATCTTCAGGGAATAATTGTTTGAAAACATATCCCGTGTCCCCACTAGATGTAGTAGGCAATGCTGTGCTCAAGGGGAGGGAGATTAGAATGAATGTGTAATATGCATATCCAATAGTGCTAATATATGTATCAATAAATAACAATGGTTTCTCACTAACACATTTTGATTTTATATTTTATATTATAGTATTAAGGATTTTTTGGAGATCTTCAAGATTTTCATGAACATACTCTTGAAATAATGCAATATATTTAACTTGTTCTTGATCTACTTGTTCATGCTCATTATTTCCATGTGTTTCATTATCTTCATGATCAAATTCATTTTCTATAATATTTTTTCCATTATTTTGATCATTGTCATTATTGAAACTCTCATTATTATTCAAGAATGACATGGTATTATCTTGTGACATTTTAGGTGGCCCAAGGGGTAGTTCAATATGTTCAATAGGAATATCACCTAAAATAGGACTATGCCTAGGTTGAATACAAATGATAGAACAAATGTGAATAAGTAAAACAAACACAAACCTTAGGAGACTAAAAAATCTTAATCAACCTAGGAGTTTCATGAGAAGACATAGAGGTCAGGTTCACCAAAATTTTAACCCATTTTAGATGTTTGGGGTGAGGGTTAAAGGGTAGAATAACCTATACACAAGGATAAATAAAACCATTCTAAAGTAGGGAAATTAATTGAAAACTTATAAAAATGGATATTATGAATTGAAATTTAAAGTTATGGCTAAATATAAAAATTAGATACAAAACAATAATTTTATTGCATAAACACTAGGAAAAGATAATAATTAGCTTATCTATAAATACATAGATAGATCTAAGAATTGCAAAGGTAGAAATAGGTAGGAACAAGATTAAGACCCAGCCATCAAATTTGGAAATATTTTTTTTGAAGGCCTAGACACTTAAATCATCCATATGACACTTAAATTGACACATGATTCTACTCCCAATAGAAATATCTGATACATAATATTCATTATATTACAGAGTAACCACTTAGAGTCCTATAGGTTTTCTATCACCTTTATGCTAATGTATTTTATTCATGTGAACAAGATGAAGATGATTATATGTGGATCACACCCAAGTTATTCACCTTAAGTATGTGAAAATGACCCCTTTGTTAATGAATGCTAACTACATAGTGAATACTGATAAAAGGGCCTTATACATATGTAGTTATCCCATAGGTGTTAGCTTGTGTGTGTGTGTCCAAGGGTGTAATGTACTATATGCAAGGGTGTGAAATGATCTAGCTAATTATTATAGGATATTATTTGAGTGATTTAGACATATAATATGATTGGTCTTATGACTTATATGGAAATAGGTAAGAATAAGAAAATTTAACTCAATTTTGCAATTGATTAAATGATCTTGAATAGGTGATTGCTTGGTATTTTATAGATAGATAATGAACATGATTAGATTTATATTTATACAACACCTTTTGAAAATATCTCACAAAAATGTTAAATAAAATAAATGGACTGAACCATATGATTCAAAATATTAAATAATTACATGACTTTTGAGTACTAGACACTTGATAAAAATATGGCCACTTATGTTGACACAAGTGTCCCTATGTGGAACACAAGTGTTCTATAGGATAAGAAGCTACTTAGGATATGGAACTAACAATGAAGGATATATATAAGGTTTTAGGCTTTCTTTACATTGTAATAGATTTGACTCATCATAAATGATAGGGTCAGACCATAAGATAAATACTTAGGCACAATGAGATGGTGATTGTGAGCCTTTCAACATCATGAAAGTCTAGAATTTAAGGGTAGATCCTTGATAGGTATTTTTCAAGTATAGAAGATTTAGATTATATATAAATTAGATTTTAGTATGTACATAGGGGATAAAGGTGGAGATGGTGGAGGATATGTAGATGGAGCATGAACACTGCCTGCACCATAGTCGATGCCCTAGATTGCACCAAAACCTATTGATGTGGATTCCATTATTGCCACAAATGTTGTTATTGATGCATTTAAACATTAGTATTTTCATGTTACTTTAATTTATTATTGATATTATTATATTTGGTTGCTAATGTAATGATGTAATAAGTATTATAGTGACACATATTGGTCAATAATGATAGATGGGGCCATCCATACTTTTACATGGAATGTACCTTATGACATAGTTGGTAGTGGCTTAGTTGGGTAGGATGACCATATTTTTCGTGAGAATGCACCATTTTTTGATCATTATGCCATTATTATTGTTACATGTACTATAGTCATCAAAGAGTGAGATGATTTGTAGGTAGAGCTCAATAGATGATTTGTGCCTAATCATGGTTTGATTTATCAAGGCATTTTCTTGTCAAATTTATACTTTAAAAATTGAGCATACACATGCTATGGTTTGGATAGGAGTGCTTGAGATATGTATGAGATGATACAGGTCACAGTCTTGATCATGGGGAGTAGTAGGACTAGATGGATCTTTGACTTCATAGGTTGTGAGTTCTATCGTTAGTGATAGTTCAGATGATGAGGGTGCTTCCATTATTGATTGAATTTATTATATTATAAACATGATTTTTTGATATATATACATAAGATATTTTCACATATGTTTGTATTATTTGAATGATTATGTTATATATTTTAATTTATGCATTACAAGTTTTTTAATTTAATTATTTCTAATGGAATATATAAAAAATAATGTTATTTGAGTATTAGCATTCATGATTATTATTATCACTTAGGTGACAATGTTACTAAAAACTTGTTTCTCCAACTGATTGGATGTCACTATAATTTGGTTGGAGAATTTTTTGTTGAATAATTTAAAATAGTTTAGATTCTTGATATTGCAATACTATGTTAACTTGTACTTTTGGTTGATCCATAGATACTTGATTCAATTTTTGATTTCATATTTTTTCAAAGAGGATGTAGATACACTTGTACCATGTTTTTCCTTAACATCTATAACCATTCCTTTTTTAGTATCACCTCTAGCAAGAGATTGAATGACCAATGGTTCCCTAGTGGGAATATCTTGGGATAATTTTGTTGTGGTAGAATTTTGATTAGAAGGATGACTTATTCTAGTGTTATATTTATTCAAAGGCTAATAGACCCTTATTTACTTGGTATAAATATATTGGGATGTCTCAATGTTCTTAGAACAATTACTAAAATAAGTGTGAGAGGAAGACATTGTTGTCTTGTGATCAAATTTGATAACTCTTCTATCAACAAGTTGTGTAATATTTTGTCGTAAAGTATAACAATCATTATAATGATGTCCATTAATACCATGGTAAGTGAAAAATGGTTAACACTTTATCTTCTCAAACATGTGAGGTGGATGATAGTAATTCAGAGGAAGAACAATAATCTTCTTGTCCGATAGTGTATGTAAGGTATAATCTGGTTTATATCTAAAGTGATCAAACTTAATTGGTTGCCTCTTAATATAATAATATACTTGTGTTGTAGGTGCAATTATATAAATTGATTCTTTTCCTTTACTATGAAATTTTGTCTTAGGAGAAAAAATAGGTGCTTTCTTATTGACCTTGTTGGTAAAAACCTCTTTTATCATATTTTTCTCATTATAAGAGTATTTGATAATATTTTTTTCTTATAGAAAATATGAATTGGATTCATCCTTTAGGTGGAATTTTTTTAATTTTGTGAAAGTGATCTTCTTTCACTTTTATTATTACCATTTAGATCACATGCCTTGTGGTGGACATCCTATTATAGTTTATCAAAATAAGTGTAAGGATTATGCAATGCTCCTTCTCTAAGTTGATAAATAAAACCCTTACTAAATATAAATTTTATTTCACAATTTGAGGGTTAATATGTAAAAGAGTGTAAATCACTCTTGAATCATATAATACAATCTCTAATAAGCTCATCATGAGTTTATTTTAAGCCTTGTAACCTTTCCAATGTTTATTTAAACATTTCATGTTTGTGATAATCTAATAAGAATATGTTTTATAATATTTTAAAGGTAGGTAAAGAACCATTAGGAATATTATAAAACAAATACCGCATCTCGTGTTAGACTCCTATGGAAATATTTTAATAATATATGTTTGTCATTGTCCTAATGGCCCAAAAGCGTACATATTATATTAAATGATTAGCATGGTCTCCATGACCATAAAATAAAGGAAGAATATGCACGATCAAATCTTTTGGGTATGTATATTTTAATACATTTCATTTAAGAGGTTGATATTTTATGAAATTATCAAAAATATTAGCATGGCATGACTGAAGTTATAAATTGAGATCCCATACTTGCTTTTGAAGGTCTCCTATAACATGCATCATGGATAAAGTATGGCTAGTAGGAATAGTAGTAGTTTAGAAATGTGTACTTATAGGTTTTAATTTATAATTTAATTGATATATAGGTATGATAGAATAATCACTACTATATTTGCATTTTTTAGGATTATTTTCTAAGATAACATTATTGTGTAATTTGGGAACATTGAATATCGTATTATTCATATCACATGAAGTTTGTAAAGGAGTAAAAATTAAGTTATTTTTAATGTCGATAAAATTTTCATCTATAATTTGACTAATACATTATTTTAAAAAAGGAGATAAGGACATATTATGTTCACGTACATCTATTTGACAAACAATAAAACCCTTCTTTTTCTTTTGAGTGCAAAGCCATCTATACCAAATAAACTACTCTAGATCCAAATCAATGATGCCATTAGCACATTTTTTAAACTATATATATGATGTACATAAAAAAATTATCCATTTGGTTGATCCAAGTGAGTGGATCCTTTCCATCAAATTTTCACATTTCTACTTTTGGAGGAAGGTTCCTTAAATGTGGTGTGTTTAGATTTGGATTAGGTTGGATAGAAGATCCACCATTATTAGGTTGAGTAATAATGATTTTTGGATGGTTTTGGGAATGTTATTAAACATTAAAATTTGGAATGAGTTTATTTATGAGATCATCCAAACACTGATTGATCTTTTCTACTTTACTTGTCATCTCAAACTGTAGGCCACATAGATTATACTCAATTTGACTCACCTTGTGACATTGACACATATGGATACTGTAGACTAGTTTACTTGTACTATGCTCTATTAATGATGTTAATTTCTTGCATGATAGGCTAATTTTTATTTTTTTATTATGTCTCACCCTTTAACTTTACTTGAAACATATTTATGTATCTTGTGGTTTCTCCTTAGACTTGTTTGCAACATCTTTATATCTCTTGTGTATGGCCATTAGCCTTGTTTATTTGTGACATATTTATGTTCCTTATGTGTGTCTATTATCCTTATTTAATATAACATTTTAATCTTACTTATTAGAGATATATTTATGTCCCTTGCATGTGATACTTGGACTTGATATTTTTTATATCTTCATGTCCTTTGTTTATGACCCTTGGCCTTATATGTGACACTAACTCTTGATATTTTTGAGCTTGTTGCACTTATTGAGTCTGATGACATTGAGTAGTGCCTTGGTACATATCATGCACTATTATTATGTAGTCTTATTTAGTTATATTTTTACTACATGTCCCATCGATACATATATGTAGACATGACACTTATATGACTTGCATTACTTATGTTATATATGCCTTGATTTACATATACATTACTAAGATGACAAACTCTCCACATGTTCACATGATTATACATGATGCTATTTTTATACATGAAATGATAAAATTAACTCTTATTTTGAGATGAGTGACTTAAAATACAAATACATCATCCAAAAAGGAGGGAATTATAGTCATATTGTCATAAATACATAAGCTTCCATGAATAAATAATTAAATCACAGTATAGATTTCAAAATATTATAATGGTTCATATATTAGATGGTTCATTTATATGACAAAATTGGCACATCATTATAGATAATGGGGGAATATGTGATACATATGTGCTCATGTTACAAATACTTGAATACATATTCATACACACTTGGATGCATATGTATGGGAATATGTACATAGTTTACAAGAACAAGAATTAGATGGTTCCACATACACATATATTTGAGATATAGGTTCTCAAATTCAACATATAGATGTATAGAATTTTATGTCAATTAGTGTATATTCAAAATGCATGATACTAGTTCATGCACATATACACACTTTCATTTTCAAGATGCATGATATTGGTTCAGGCACACACACAATAGTAAAATTTACAATTGAATGAAAATTGTTTGTGATTAAAACAATTCACACTTATAAAATCTATAGTCATAATGGGGGCATGAACATTATTCATTATATTTTGATCATGCATATATTATACATCAAGAAAAATTTAGATAACTTGATCAAAACTATATAGTTAAACATGTGATCATGATGGGAGAATGAAATTTATTCATTCCCTTTCAATCATGCATTATTTTTACATGGAGAGAACTTGAGAGAATTGGAGAAAAATTATAAAATTAAATGTATAACCCATATGCAATGGTTAGTTCAATTTTAATTTTATTAATCCCATCATGTGGTTTCCTCTTTCTTTTCTACATAGTTAACTGGGTTATAAAATCATGTACTTCTCCCTAAATTTATGATGGTTTGGAATTGTTGTCTTCCCAACCCAAGGGACTTCATAATTAAAAAAAATGGGGCAAAATAACCTAAAATATTCATGTGATTCAACAAGAAAGCACAATTTTTGTAAGGCTTCAACAAGGAAGAATATTATCCAAAAAATTTAAAGGGAAACATGGTTTGCAGAGGGGATGAATGGGTTGACGATCGGATGGACGTTTAGGGCGTTAGCAGTGCTGGTTCTGGGGTTTGTTTGGTTGGGGATGGGGTCTAAAGGCAGACGTTTATGCGGCTCCCAAAAACCCTTCCTCGTGTTAATGCGGTTCTGAAATGTGTAGATCTGTTATTACGTGTTTTTTTAAGGTTTTAGGTTCTTGTATGACCTGGATGCCTGTTTCAGGTCGTTGAGCCTATTTTTTTGTTTAGGTTTCAGGTCCTTGTAAAACCTAAGGAGCTTTGTCTGGATTATCTTGGTGGTTTCAGGGCCATGTAAATCCTGGTTTTATTACTGATGTTCAGTGGGTTAGCCTGTCCTGGCGGTTTTTATTGTTTTATTCTTTTTTTTTAAATTTTGTAAAGGGTTTCGGGGCCCCTTCAAAACCTACTTTTACCTTAATCTAAAACATGGTTTTCACCAATACACGGGTGTATTCATTCATTTAGTTTTAAATTTAAAAATTCAAATTTAGATTTCAAACTTCAATCTATGGAAATTGACTACAAATTATTCTAGGTTTTTATATTGAGTGACCTACACAATTGGAAATTTTTACCAGAGATGAGGTGTGTTTTATACAGTCATATACATCTTTTTATTTTACTCTAGCAATTCCATTAATAAGATACAAGGGTGAAATTTATAAATATTAAAATTTGGTATTAAGTATTGACAATGACAAGCTTAACCCACATTTACAACACATGAATTTAATGCACAAACATGATCCTAATTTTCCATTCTCTCACACTTACATACTATAGACATGTAAATTTGACCATCAATAGATTTGCATTAGACTATTAGATCAATTCTTACCAATCATTAAACATTTAACCTAAGAATTTATATTAGTCTCAAATTTAGATTTATAAACTTGAATTAAATCAAATTTTCCTATTAAATCAATTAAACAAGATAAATACACACGTTGAATTAATCAAAATCAAACAAATGACCAAATGATTAAAAAGAATTAATTAACTTGCACACCTTAATCAAAGTCAATTAGTAAGTTAAATCAATTTCAAATCCTAATTGAGTTCAACCATGAGCTAATAAATAAATTAAATCAATTACTAAAAGTAAAATTTAAGAGCATCTTAGAACATCCAAGAATACACTCATTACCTTTGTGAGTTGTCACTTTTGAAAAATATCTAAAAGAATATCATAGGAATATGCTAAACTCAACCAAGCTTAATAAACTCAATCATGGTTAAATTTAACATATTTCAAGGGATTTAAAATCCTATAAAATCAATCCTAGATATTTTCATTTAGAGAGCTCAATCAAAAGCCGAGTTATAATGTTGGCATAGATTCATGAAGCTAAAAACCTAGAGTTATAATGTCAAAATTGAGCCAAGCCATATCAATAAAGCCAAACACTTAAAAATGGTGCATAGATAATATGATGTCAGCCATATGTCATTGATGAAGACTTATTATGCATAAATTGAGCAAGCCAACCAATTTACCATTTGGAGCAATTAAGGATTTGGTAAGGAATTTGTGTTTTTATGTTTAAATTTCTCATTTATTTCCATATTTTATTGAGTTTTCATTTGGTTTATTCATTATGCTCCTCCATGATCAAGCCTAAAGGATGTTATATTTTTAGTGAGTTCATATTTATTTTTTTTGAGATGAAATCTATACTAGCCTCTTGCTTTGAGTTAAATTCCTAGATCACAAATTACACACCCAGTGGTACCTAATTGCGCACTCCACATCTTTGAATAAAGATAGATGTTAAAATAGATTTTATTTTTAATCCATTTAATTTTTTTTTATAATTTTTATATATTATGTTATTACTAGTTTTATCTTAATTCTTTCAAAATTTTATTAAAATCTGATGTGTAGTTTAAAAGTTATGACTCTTTTAGTGACTGACAATTTTTATTTTCTAATTTTTTTGGTAAAAATGGCTAGTACAAAGCTAATAACTATTTTTTTATTCACTATTATGAATTAATTTTTTTAGAGAGATGTTCCATAGACATATAAACAATATAATTTTTTTTGTGTGATAAATTTACGCATATTTTAAAATTTATGGTTAAAATACTAACTACAAATTTTTATGATTTATGTGTTTGGTTTTTTTTATTTTAACCTTCTAACTTGTTTGCATGTTTCATAAGTTTATTTTACTTTTTGAGATTTTTTGATTTATGTTTTTTATAATCTTTGTCTAGCCTAACATATTTTCTTTCTTGAGGTTTTACTTTCAGGTCGACAGATTTTACCCTTCAAAGTTGCTTATCTCATTTGATAAATAAGATTCAAAACTAAACAAAGTGCCGACCTTTTTCTTGTAGGGCACATTTGAAAAATAATCAAAACAAGCTTAATTAATTTTTCCACACTTTTTTTTGGATGTTTTAAAATGAATTAGGCATGTCACTTTGGGTTTAAAAAGAAAATTTTGCATGTTTGTGTTAAATATTTTGATTATTCTTTCAAAGTTCACAACTTAAAGCCAAGGGGATAAAAGAACACCACCACACATTTTGTTTAGTGATATAAAATTGAATACATTTTCAAGTTTTTCAAGTTGTTTTTGTTATTTTTTTAGTCTAAATTTGTTTGAGTAAATAGGGTGTTGTGCATGTATGCTCTCCCATCCGTCCCCTTTACGGAACTTTTGGGATAAAAAATGCCAACTCTTTTTTGGGTGGTTTGTAATTATTTAAATTTGTGTATCTTAAAACCAATGGGATAATAACAAATCTAATCAAACACTTTCAATTTAGTTCAATGAAATCAACTTCACTTCAATTATTTGTAAACTTGCTTGTTGATTGTGTGTTTTAGCAAAAAGAGGAATGCATATATGCTCTCCCATATATCCCCTTTAGGAAACTTTTAAAATCAAAAGAACCATCTCATCACACTTTGAGCCTAGTTCAAGGCATGGAAAGCACATCATTTAAATCCCTCTCCAAAAAATTGTAATAGTATTGGGTGATCTTGAGGTGACCATAAAGTCTTTATATTGTGTCATTTATTTTATGCATCTTGGCTTATGAGAGGGATTTAATTACCTCCCATGAGTTCTTTAGGGAAGCTTTGACCCAGGGTTTCATCTTCCGACATCATGTTCAACCACTTTCCATAAGAGGGTATATAAATTGGGATCCCCTCATAGGGATGATGGTTTGAGTGGTTAAACCATCTCCATTATTAGAGGCTAAACCTATAATGTTTGAGCATGTTGGACATCATACTACACTAAGCAAGCAATGGATGTAGTGGTTATAAAAAGGGCAAGAATTTTTTACAACAATCCATATGATGTGGACCCAAATGACATGCACTTATTTTGTATGATAAAATGAAATTCATATGTATTTGATCCATCTAAAAATATTTGAAAAATAATTAGTTTGGTCAACCCCACATTGCCATATCCTTGCTAGGATTTAGACAATTATAATTAGTGTATTTTGGTCATTTTTGCTTGGTGTGTTAGAATAAAACATGTATTGTTTAAACCATGTCATTTTATGAGTCATGAATCCACATCAATACACTATTTGAGAAGGAATTATGCCATATATATGACACTTTGATTTAACTTAGCAAACATTTCCTTTTTTCATGTCAAACATTGGGAGTAGCACTTGATTGAGGAGGGCACCATTACGCTACCCAAATCATTTCAAAATCTTGTGTCTTTGAAGTCTTAAAACATAAACCATTTGTCATATCATATTTTGGGAGTGCTAACATTGTTATGCTACCTAATTTATTTCAAAAGACTTGTCTTATCTTGCATCCAAATTATCATTATTGCAACTAATCACTTGAGCCTTATTGAATCTTAGATTAACATGGTCATGCTGTTTAAATATTTCTAGATCTTTGTCATCAAATTCATAGTTTATCCTTAGTTGAGTCCTTGATTAACTATTATGAGTTCAAATTCAAATATTAATTGATTTTAGTTTAGAACTTAATTCATGGGGTTGATACCTAGATCTTCCTCTTTTGGATTATGTAACTTCACTTAATTCATCACTTAAATTCAGAAAATATTGTTTTATGATTTTATTTTGGTCAAATTAGTTTATCTTCAAACATCTCTTTTTTAGCATCTTATACCAATCAGATCACATTTTATGCTTAGAGTCATGTACCTTGTCTATGTTAAACTGTTCCAAGTTTGTTAGATTAATCAATCATCCTTTTTAAGTTGAGATTTTACCATTATTTGGCCATTATTCCTTGCATATTAGTTTGAGCCTAGCTTTTGACTCCATGTTTGGACAAAAGACCTAGCATTTTTTCCTTTAGTAGCTTAGACCTATTTGGAACATGTTTTAACATTAGAGTTCAATAAATTGATTCTTAGGTCATTTTGTGTGACCTTTACATGTATTTGACACTAAGCATTTGTTGTTTGATGCTACACTATTTCTATCAAGTCTTTACATAGAATTTTTGGAGATTTAATTCCACCTTTGACCAAGCTAGATCACAATTAAAACCCTTTATCTTTTTAAAAGGCATAACTTTTCTAGATTTTATATAAATCTAATCCCTTCTCTTGTTGTGAAATATTTGTCATTTAATTTGAACATGGCTCACTATACATGTAGTGGAATTATGTACAATTCAAGATATAGAAATCCTTTCACACAATGGGACTTTGTGGAAAACCCTACTGAAGACAATGTCATTTAGAAAAAATATTCTTATCTACCCCAAAACATTAAACTAGGGGGAAAAATTCAAGATCCTTTAGCCAACTATTTGGTTAATACACCTCCATATATAGAGCAAGATCAAGAGAAAATGGCCCAATACTTATCTATCATACCATTGGTTACAAAAATTACTCAACAACAACCTTATCACATCATAATGCCATCAACGTATGATCCCAACAGAACCATAGAGGTAGGGTATGCAAACTTACAAAATCTAGAAAGAGGGCTTTCCAACATGTTTTACAATCAGACTCACGAACAATTCTCTTCTAGAAATCTTAATGCCATTATACCAATACCTTATCAAAACCCCATGTGCTTATCCCATAAAGAGGTCCTATGGATGAACACTTTGATCAAATGCATCAAGCATACTAGACATATCTCAATTTAACATAAAACTTCACTAATATGGCCTTGTCAAATGTACCTCTTTTTAATCTAACTCCTCGATCAGGAGTTTTAAAAAAGTTGACAAGTCAAGATAATTAGGGTTTAGACCCATTTATTCAAAACACTTCAGTAGAAACCATGTTCAATACACCAATTATAGAGGAAATATATTTAGTTTCTATACATGATACTGAGCAAAACATAGGGGATAATATGCAAACAATGTCTAATTTAAACCAAAATGGTGTTAACATACAAAAAATCAATCAACAACAAAATGTGCCTTTAATTAACACCATTAGTGGTTTTAAAAATAAGGGAGTAGGAGTTTCTATGTCCCAACCTCAACCAACTATGGCTACTCCTCAACTAGTTGCTTCTTCAAGCACTCAACCAATATGATTAAGTAGCCAACCAACAAGCAGTGCCATATCATAATAAAACATGTTGAATCCTGCTCCTCTCTAAAATGTGATGAGTATTATTCCATAACAACATGCATAATCAAGTATCCTAATGTAATAGATGCTAAACACATTGCCGCCTCAATAGGGGATAACCAATATTCCACCTTACTAGGTAGTAATAAACATACCTCTTCCCTCACAAGCCAATTTACCAATCCAAAATCAAATGATGTCTAATAAATAATGTATTTATATTTGTCAATGATAGGTAATAAATCTCCAACATGCACCCACTTCTCAATAGGTATTCATGCAATAAAGAGGTTCCAATGTTCCTCAAGTACCTTCTAGGAAGCAATTTCTTTTTGTGTAAAATTTACCACAGGTTCTGAGATAGGGTCTTGGCTCATAAGTTATCACTTAATAACAAGGTTTAAATAGTCGATAGTAAGTCCATATTCAACCATAATAGGCATAGTAAAATTATATCCCTCCATCCTAGCCTCAATATCCATAAAACCAATCATACATATCCAACCCCAACTAGAATGTCACAATACCATAGGTATAATTTCAACAATTACACCCTAATCCATGCATGCACATTATAAGACCATTACCTAACCAATCCAGCCTACCCCAAAAAATCCTTCCATCATATCCTGATCCAAGTAATCAATTTGTGACTTCCCAACCATCCATCTAGGATAGTATTCCAACAATTTTCCTTGAGCAATAATTACAACAAATGAAGGATGTAATTACAGTAATCCAAGCTAGGAAATAGATTAAAAAGTTCAAATTGGATGATGTGTGTTCATATCCTTTTAACATGGAGTACTTATAGATTCCATTTCCTCTAGGATATGAGCAACCCAAGTTTGACAAATACAAGGGGAAAGGTAACCCTAAAACACATCTGATGAAGTTCTTTGTTGCATGTCGGCTAGTGGCATATAATGACATTTATTTGTTGTTGTTATTTCCAATGAATTTAGCTTGAAAAGCCTTAGAATGTTTTTTAAAACTACCAAAAAACTTAGTTTTTGACTTTGACAATCTATCAGACAATTTTATGCAACACTTCTCATATAATCTTGAGCATGAGATTTCACTGGTCGAATTAACACAAGCAAAGAAAAAACTAGGTGAAAGATTTACAAGTTATCTATGGTGATGGAAAGCCCTTGAAAGATGCTTTAACCATAGTCTACTAGACAAATAGTTAGCAGTTGTGTTTACCAAAAATCTATAGAGTGAAATATCCTATTATCTAGAGTTACAGTGTGTGCACAAATTCAAAGAGATCATCGACAAAGGTTTAGTGATTGAAAGAGCCCTTATCAAAAAAGGGATCATAAAACTAAACTCAAATAATCAAAACTAAAATTAGACCAATAATTAGAACCAATTTCCAAACTAAATGCAAGAATCACAACTGACACAGGTCAATAATGATGATAGGCCAAAACAATTTAACTATAATAAGAATGTTGTTGAGAATGGAGTAACATAGTCAAACCATGCCCAAATGATGAAAACACCATCTACTTAGATAGTGGCACCTTTATATCTTACTCCTACCCAATAACCTTTTCAATATCTATAACATGCACAACAAGCATAACCTAGGCTAGTGCAACAAATGCAATAATTACAACCTTTGAATTTGTAAAACCCACCTCTTCAAAGGAGAAACCCACCTACTCATCATCCTTTTACAAACTTTGGAGAACCCATTGAAGCAATATTTTGAAAGCTCATAATAGCTAACCTAATTAGATACCCTATTCCAAAAGAGTAATATCATGAGGGTACATACATGCCAGATTGGTACAAGCCAAAATAATTCTATAAGTTTCATAGAGTTAAAGGCCATAATTTACAATGCTATATGAAAATAAAACATGTGATTAAAAATATGTTAGATAATGGTGAGATCACATTATATAATGGAGCTTTTGCATCTAATCAAAACCTTGGAATTTATCAGAACTCATTTGCTCAACATAACAATCAACCAGTGCAACAACAACAACAACATCAACAACAAAGGCTGAATCAACAAAAATAGTTATCGAACTAGCAAAGCCAAAATAATAGATAGAACCAAGGCCAAAATAGTGGCCATAACCAACAAACCTACCATGCTATTACACATGATTATAACTTAGTTGTAGGTCATATCTCAAGAGGTAATGTTAATACCATTTCCATCAATCCTAGACCAAATTTCAACTAGACAAGATTGTTGCTAGTCATACCAAATCAATCTAATCATTCTGGTAACCCTTATTTGACCTAAGACCACACATAAGAAAATCAACAAGTAGGAATTCCCATGATATAACCTTATATTAATAACTCATCATTCTCCTATGATCATGCTTAAGTACATCAATGATCAAGACTTATGTTATCTATCCCCCTTCACCATCATTAGTTAGTGACAATAGTCTTGTATCTAATATTGATTGTGCAATCACAACTTGGTGATCTAAAATTAACATACTAGGCCCACAACCACCTACCACTTCACCCATCATCCAACCCACCATTTGGCCTTAGAATAAGCCATTTAATATTGTTCAAGAAAAGACATTTGATATAATGGAACAATTACAAAAGATGCTAACACAAATATCCATTTTAGATTTTTTGTGCATGTCAATAATCCAAAAGAAAATATTGAATGAATACCTTAGCCAATCCACTATTCTAGATGACATATCCCCTGACCAATTTGAAGCTTTGGTTGGACACCTAGATCCAACCCAACAAGTCACATTCAACCAAAGTGATATGTCACCTCTTGGCCCACTGCATAACAATCCATTATACATTAAAGTGTATATAATGCAACAGAAAGTGAAATGTGTCCTTATATAAAATGGATCACGTCTGAACATAGTGTCTCTCAAGCTCATTAAGATTCTTGGGTACATAATGATAGATCTCCAGGCAAAAATGATCACCATCAAAGCATACGACAATCAAGAGCATGAATCATAGGTCACCATTAACTTGCTATTTATCATTGGGCCCTTGACTCATGATACCTTTTTCTATGTGTTGGATCTTGATTTATCATATAATATGATTGTGGGTAGGCCTTGGTTACATGAGATTCATGTAGTCCCATTGAAATTGCACCAATGTATCAAGTTCTCCCATTTAGGGATGGAGGTTAACATTCTAAGATATTTGCATCTGTATGAGCATTATAAACATCTAAAGGCTAAGTTCCAAAGTTACAACTACCATTTCAGCATGAATCCATCTAATTATTAGGATAAGGGGTAGGAAATACTCCTCATATTAGCAATGGACAGCTACATTGATCCTAATACCCTTGATTCTCTCAGTCACATGCTACCTCCTAAAGTATCCAATCATTTTACCATCTTGGCTAATGGCCCAGGAGAGTACTTGAATCATGATACATTGCATATTACAAAGCTTCCTTAGAACCCAAAAGCCTTTGGAAGACCTAAAGCTATGCCACACATGAATTGTAGAAGAAAGGGAAAAGACCATGTTCATAATCTAGGACCAATCATTTTCATAATAGCTTATAGCCTAGAATAAGATCCTCTCAAAGGAGATGAGTCATGGTTGTATAATGATAATTTGGCTGATTGTTACAAGAGCCCCAAGTATCCCATTCCTAATTGCATCATGGAAAATGAATATTATGAAGGGGCCTTGGGCCAAATTTATAGGGAATATTGGAACCTATTTATATGACCAAGTATGAAGGACCCTATAGACTTGGATTTAAAATACTTGGGGGTAACCCCATATACCTTACTCATGTTCCATCACCATTGACTAGTGATGAGGATGTTGAAAGTGAAGCAGAGTGTGATCATAGCTTATTCTATGACTTAGCCCAGACCAACCTATTTGATAATCACACCATTTACACCCTTCACACAATCATTCATAACAATCCCCTACCATTATATTATCCCCAACTAATAGATTGGGACCAACAAGAGGCACACATACCAATTGATGAGTTTTAAAATTATGAAGTATTCTATGATTTTATAGGGCTTAGGGACAATGTTCCATTGGGAGATCATAAATCAAGATTCTTAATCAAATTAGATCCTAAAGCCTATTTTGGAGAAGAATTGAACATCCTTATCCTAAAGCAAATAAATAAAACATTGAGGTATCAAAGTGAAAATCTCTCAGAGGCACTTTTTGACCAAGGAAATAGTAAAGATAAAGGCCATTCTAGTGGTGAAAACCTATTTTAGGCACCACTAGATGGGGGTGTTCAACCTTCTTCATGTATAAACCAATAGACCACCAATGATAAACTTGTTTATGGGTCCACATTTAGTATTGAAGATAATCATGCTTTTGAGCAAATCATGCAAGAAATTAACAATGATGAATTTCACTGTGGATCTAAGTTCAGCCCTAAAGAGAAACATGATTTTGATCAATCATTCAAGAAGATGATAATAATGAACATGACAATGGTTCTAAATTTAATCTTGAAAGGCAAGAAGACTTTGATCAAGTCATACAAGAATTTATAGCTATCTTTGTCACATGGCCTGATATCCCATTAGGAGATTCCAATTCATCATGTCTTGGAGAGCTTATTAAAGAACTAGTCCTAATAAAGGACTATAATTTTACCAATCAGTTCAAATCATTACCAACTATCCTTGATAATGGATCAAATATTCTAATAAAATATATAATAGAGGTTAACATCGGGTCCATAGATGACCCAAAGTGGATCAAGCTAGGCACATCCCTTATTGAGAAGGAGCGTGAAGTCATTACAACTCTTTTGAGGGAATTTGTAGATATATTTGCATGGGAATATTCTGACATGCTAGGTTTGGACCCCACCTTGGTTATACAACACATTGTGGCCAATCTTGATGCCAAACTAGTAAAATAAAAGCTACTCAAGATGCATCTTTGCATTACTATATTAGTAAAGAAAGAGTTGGAGTAACTCTTAGAAGAAGGATTTATTAGACCAATTGATTACTCTAAATAGATTTCTAATGTAGTATTTATCAATAATAAACTAGAGGGAATTAGAATATGTACTAATTTCCATGACATTAAGAAAGCATGCCCTAAGGATGACTTTCCACTACCTAACATTGACATGATAGTCGAATCCATAGTGGGTTATGAGATTCTTTCACTAATGGATGGCTTTTCAGGTTATAATCAAATTAGAATAGCACCAAAAGACCAACACAAATTAATGTTCACCACTCTATGGGGAGCATTCTATTATAAGGTCATGCCATTTGGCCTTAAAAACATAGGGGGCACTTATCAAAGAGATATGATAGTCATATTTCATGATATGATGCATGACACTATCAAAGATTACATTGATGACATACTAGGCAAATCCAAAAATAGGGCCGACCATCCAAAAACATTAAAGAGGATATTTGAATGACTACAAGAATACAAATTCAGGCTCAACCCCAAGAAGTGTGTGTTTAGAGTTACATTAGGCAAATTATTGGGCTTCATCATGTCTCCTAGGGGCATTGAAGTTGATCCATCTAAAGTAAGAGCCATAATAGAGATGCTACCACTGACCAATCTAAAGTAGCTCCATAGTTTTTAGGGAAACATCCAATCCATCTGATGCTTTATATCTCAATTGATAGACAATTTCCATCCATTTACACACTTAGTTAAGAAAGGTGTCACATTTCATTGGGATAATGACTATCAAAAGGATTTTCAATAGCTAAAGAATTATCTCATGAATCCCCCAAGTCTATTACCTCTAATGTTAGGGAAACCATTCTTGTTATATCTTTTAGCTCCTGATAATGCTCTGGGGGCACTTTTATCTCAACACAAAGATAAGGGAAAATATAATATAGTGTACTATCTAAGCCATACACTAGTTACGTATGAGCACAATTATACACCCATAAAAAGAGCTTATCTCATTATGGTATTTACAACTCATAAACTATGACACCACATGTTGAACAATAAGACCATGGTTATTTCCCAAGTAGACCCACTTAAGTATTTGCTATCAAAAACAAATTTATAAGGCCATATGGCCAAATATATCACACTACTCAGTGAGTTTGAGATAGAGTATGCAAACTAAAAAGTAATCAAGGGGCAAGTTTTCATAGATCAGCTTGATGAAGTACCTTTTGAAGACACAAAGCCATTAACATTTCAATTTCCTAAAAAATCCATCATGACCATCATTGAAACACTTGTTAAGAAGTAGCATTAAAAGATGTATTTTTATGGATCATTTAATGCACATGGATCGGGGGCAAGCCTTTTATTCATAACACCTCAAGGGGATCTAATCCCTAAGTCATTCAGAATTAGATTTCCTTGTACCAATAGCATGGCTAAATATGAAGCACTCATAATAGGAATTAAACAAGTGGTACAATTGAATATGCCATCTAATAGTTTATGGTGATTCTTAATTAATCATCAATCAAGATATAAACTACTTCCAAACTAAAGATGACCAGCTCGTTCCATATAAGGCAATGGTTGACACTCTCAAGCAACAGATTGTCAACATTCAATTTGAGCATATACCAAGAGCAAGAAATATAATAATAAAGGCCATGGATACCATTGGATCATTAATTCATCATGCAAATATAACTAATGAGTATCAATTTTTTGTAGAAAATCTAACAACACCAACTCATGAACCTTCAACTGCTGCAATCATATGTGATATTGTTGGTCCTACCTCTAATTGGTACTCAACCTATATGCCTATTTACATGAGAAAATCCTCCCACCAGAATTATCCTAGAAATAAACCAAAGCTTTCATCCATAATGCCCAATGTTACACCTTACTCAGACCAACCTTATACCACCATAGTTTTTATGGAGCTCTACTTCATTGTTTACCTTTGGTATAATATATACTAGAATTATGGGAAGTTCATAAAGGATTATGTAGAGATCAAACTAATGGGGTAATCATATCCAAAAATCTCTTTCGTAGTGGTTACTATTGGCTGATAATGGATGTAGATGCATATGTCAAGAAATGTGACAAGTGTCAATGGCATAATAATTTGATTCATGCACTTGCCAAGACCTTAAAATCAATGTTGAAACTATGGCCATTTGCTACATGGGCCCTTGAAATCATTGGGAATATAAACCCCATCTCATTAGATGACCATAAACACATTCTCACCACCATCAAATATTTCACTAAGTGGGTCGAAGCTATACCCCTCACTTACATGACTAGAAAGCAAATTTCCAAATTCATCTTTAACCATCTCATTTATCACTACAATATCCCTTTCAACATTATATCTGATAATGAAGGATCATTTAAGAACAAATATGTTGAAAATATATGTGCTGAATACAAGATCACACAACACTTTTCAATGGTATATTACCCTCAAGGTAATGGCCAGGCTGAAGCATCAAATAAAACCATTGTCAAAATTCTCAAAAAGATTGTGAATGATGTCGATCATGATTGGCACCTTCAAATATTATATTCCATTTGGGCATACTATACCAATCATCACACACCCATAGGAGCCAATCCATATTTATGGCACTGAAGCCATTCTTCCCATTAAGGTTGAGTTGCCTTCATTACACATATCTTTCAAGCATGTTATCGATGATAAAGACTATCGAGTAGTTCTCATGTAAGAGCTATATTTAATTGATGAGAAGCACATGAACCCTGTGAAAAATCTATAGGTCTATCAGAATTGACTTTAGAGGCAATAAAATTAGTGTGTAAAACATAAAACATTTGAAATTGGTGATGTTGTCCTAAAAGATAACCAAAAGAATACCACGATTGAAAAGATTCTAAAAAAAGTTCAAACCCAACTAGGTGGGTCCTTTCATCATCAATGTAGACTATGGCACTAGAGCATACTATTTTGACACACTAGATGGTAATTAAATTGATGAGCTGATGAACATTATTTACCTCAAGTGGTACTATGCTTGGATAACTTGATGTATTATCTATAAGAACCATGTCAAGTTATACCATATTATCAATAGTCTTCTTTATACCATTATCATACTATTTGTTCTACCATCCTGTCATTTTGAATTTCCAACCAAGCCATCTAACCATTTCATTCCTACTTGATCAAACATGTTTTGAATCCTGTCAACCTAGCCCCTTTGACCTTGGTTCATCCATTGGTTTCACATTTTCAGCCTACAAAATTAAATCAGTTTCAATAGTTATTTCAAGCATTTTAGATAGAGGTAGTATTTTGGAGTAGTATGACATAAATCTTGGAAATTTAATCCTTCATTTCTTATTCACTTCTTATCAAGTTTGTTTATGTGAGCCTTATTATATCACCTGTTAGGGAAAAACAATGCTCACTAATCTTGATACTAATTATATCACCTGTTAGGGAAAATTGGTATCATTGATCTATCAATTATATCCTAGTTATAACTACTTATGGGAAAACTAGGGGCAATATTTGTTTATTGTGCCTTGACATATCACCTAGCCATTCCTTTGTTATACTATGCCATCATACCAACTATTCCTATTTTGTTTGAATTGGCTACTACACTAGTCAGATTCCTTCACTGTGAGGTGAACTACTATGAACTAAATCCATTTTAGGACTATGTGGGTCATGTTTGATTCATGTTGAGGTCAGCTTAGTCCCCCTTTAGCCACACTCACCATTTTGTGACCATTTCAAGTTATAAACACTCTTGTAATTTTGCAAGCTTGGATCATTTTGGTGTCTCATTATTCTCAATTGAGTTGAGATGATTCAAAAATTCCAAAAACATTTGTAAAATCATTATAAAAACCAAAACAATTGACCACTTCTTTGCCTTAAGGATTATGGGAACCCTCACTAAGTCATAAAGAAATCACTTGTTCCTTAGTTTCCCTATCCTTTTTGGCCTTTTATCTCATGCTCTCACCATTTTATGAGCATCATTTCAATTTATAAATGATCTCACTATTTTGTGAGCTTAGACCATTTTAGTGTCTCATCATTCTTGATTGCATTGAGATGCTTTGAAAATTTCAAAAATATTTGAAAATCATTTCAAAAAACTAAAAATATTGACCACTTCTTTACCTTAAAGATTATGGGAACCCTCACTAAGTCATAAACAAATAACTTGTTCCTTAGTTTCCCTATCATTTTTGGCCTTTTATCCCATGATATCACCATTTTACGAGCATCATTTCAAGTTATAAATGATCTTGTATTTTTGTGAGCTTAGAACATTTTAATGTCTCATCATTCTCAATTGAGTTGAGATGCTTTGAAAAGTCCAAAAACATTTGAAAATCATTTATAAAATCCAAAAAAACATTGACCACTTTTTTGCCTTAAGGATTATGGGAACCCTCACTAAGTCATAAACAAATCACTTGTTCCTTAGTTTTCCCATATTTTTTGGCCTTTTATCTTATGCTATCATCATTTTGTAAGTTCATCCCTATTATTCTATCACATCCATCATGTCTTCTATCAATCATCATTTTCTTCCCATTTCCTAAGAGAACTAAATTTGGCCTGAAGTTTTGTTGGATCATCATCCATGGAACTATGTAGGCATCATCCACTTGCCTAGCACATATGAAGACAACTCAGCCACCCCTTTACTTTTCTTTTATTCCTTCATCTTGTTTGTTTGTTCAGTTGTAACCTAGTTTTTAGGGGCAATGTTTATCATGTTATTTATACTAACATAGGGACTAACACTTATTTGTTTCTTTGTTTGTGTGCTTATTTATTTGCTTTCAACATTATGGCCTTGGTTCAGTCTATATATGTTCATTGGGTGATTCCTTGCACATTATTCTTGAATCTATCTATATTCAAATGTCTACATTATCATCATGGTTTTTATCATCAGTGTAATGGTTTTTTATTGAGTATTAAATATCAAGAGTCAGTCCTTATACATATTTTGGCCAAGCCCCCATGGTGTTCTATCATGAGGCTTACCATCAAATGCTACAACAAAAATCAGCTTTGAGAAGTTTACAACATCAATGCAACATCACCATCTCCTTAGCACCAACATCAGCAACAATCCTAATTTAATCCCAATCATATCCAAAATAGATTAATTAAGTAATGAAATAATTTTAACCTTTATTAGTTCGGATGAGCATCTCCCTATTATCAGTTTGTCCCAATTCATCTTTATCCTCTATATCAAGTTATCACTCATCAACCATCAATCATATTTTTCATAATCAGAGTTACTGCATCAGTATTATACATCATCCCATATGAATTCTCAATGATTATATCACTTGTGGGGTGAATCATTATGTTATCACCTATTTTCCTTTCTTGTTTATCTATCCTAATTGGGGTAGCTCCATCTTATCAATGATTATATTACCTACTGGGGAAAATCATTATGTTATCATACGACATTACCACTATCAGGGTACAATACTTATACCCATCTTTTGGTAAACCATTATAAACCATCCCACTTACATTTATCAGTGATTTTGCCTAACTTTCGATGAATCATTGTGTTGTCACCCCATCATCTTCATTTGTTTGGTCCCCTTATTTCACTTCTTTCTTTCAAGGGACCATTTGCCAACCCACTTTCCAACTACTCCCTTGAGGGGTTAGCTACAGTTTAATCATTACCATTGCAGTCATAAGAATAAAGAAACATTTTATTATTTGAAAAGATGTTACTATGCTTACAACTTGTAACATCTTCCCAAACATGGGCAAACTGTAGACATGTAAATTTGGCCACCAATGGCTTTGCATTAGATTAATAGACCATTTCTTACCAATTATTGAAAATTTAACCTAATAATTTCTATTAGTCTAGAATTTGGATTTATAACCTTGAATTAAATCAATTTATCCTATTAAATCATTTAAACAAAGCAAATACACACATTGAATTAATCAAAATTAAACAAATGACCAAATTCTTAAAAAGAATTAATTAACTTGCACACCCCAATAAAAAATAATTAGCAAGTTAAATCAATTTTCAATCCTAATTGAGTTCACCCATGAGCTATTAAATCAATTAAATCAATTACTAAAAAATAAATTCAAGAGCATCTTATAAAATCCTAGAATACACTCATTACCTTTGTGAGTTGTCATTTTAAAAAATATCTAAAAGAATATCCTAGGAATATGCCAAACTTAACCAAAATTAATAAACTCAATCATGGTCAGATTTAACCCATTTCAAGGGATTTGAAAGCCTATAAAAGCAAGCTTAGATCTCTTCATTTAGAGAGATCAATCAAAAGTAAAGTTAAATGCATGAATATATTCATGAAACTAAAATCTGAGTGTTATAATGTTGAAATTGAGCCAAGCCATACCAATCAAGACAAACATTCAAAAATGGTGCATAGAGTAGATAATGTTAGCCATATGTCATTGATGAAGACTTATTATGCATAAACTGAGCAAGCCAACCGAATTACAATTTAGAGCTATTAAATATTTGGTAAGGAATTTATGTTTTTATGTTTATATTTCTCATTTCCTTCCATGTTTTGTTGAGTTTTCATTTGGTTTATTCATTATGCTCCCCCATGATCAGGCCTAAAGGATGTTAGATTGTTAGTGAGTTCATATTTCATTATTTTTGAGACTAAATCTATACTAACCTCCTCCTTTGACTTAAATTCCTATATCACACATACTACCTTATAAGTTTGATCTTTTCTTTTCATTGTTACACACATACAAGAACCACATCATCTGTTTCAAACCAACATACTATCTTAAACATACATGCCTAGATCCTCAATTTAGTCTGCATATATATAGGTTGGTAACACTAGGTTCAATCAGTATCAATAACTGATATTGATTTGATCTGGTTGATACCAACCCTCTCCCAACAACTGACAATTTTTAAAATAAAAAATTTCCTTAGGGTTGGCCCATCTACCCAGCATTTTGGTGGCATGAAAAATTCTTCAATTAGACTCATAAATATAAAAAATCAAGGTATAAATTAATAAGGGACTTGGCACTTATCTGGTACACATATATACTATTTCACATTGATTAAAACTTTCCTGTTCTTCCCAAAATATGAATATATCACTAGGTGCAGTCACAAGCTAAGTTTGAAGCATGCCAAATCTAATTCAAACATTGTCAAGTATAACATAAAAATAATTATCTACATACATATAATTAAAGATAAAAAATACTCAATCATACTAGGTGGGATAAAAACATGTGGCTTGATTTCCCTCCTTGGAGCATTATATGTGTAGGAAGTGGTCAATCATCAAATAGGGATGACTAAGGTCAATTCAACCCATTACATTTTCTTGGTTTGTACAAGTTTACAGCCCTCACAAGCATAACTAGGGTTTCAAGGTGAATAAGGCTATTTTTTGGAGTAACTCATATCATTAGGGTCAACATTAAATAAATAGAGCTTTAAGTGATAGTTAAGGTAACTGTATAGTCACATACCATTTTTTTGCACATGTCAATACCAACCACTATAGGTTAGTTTCGACAGTCAATAATCTACATCATATCAAACCAACCATGCATAAATATAAGTAAAATTACATAACCTAAAGAATCATACACCTAATTCAATCTATTTTACACTATAATATAATCATAATAAGATAATCAACTAGAAAAACTAAATACCCAACCCCTTTTTTTATTGAATATATTTATCATATGCCACTTATTAAATAATTATAATTAGATTCAATATTTTACATTCAAATGTATGCTTATATTCCATTAATTTTATTTTAAATTATTCTACTAGTTTATATCTTATTAGGGTTTTTAAAACCAAATTAGGGTAAAACACCAAGGGCCATGCCAATGCTAGGTGCATCTACTTCTATAGATTACACTATCACATTTTATATCTTTCTATGACCTTTTACCATGTTGAGCTATGTTGATTGATTACACATTTATTGATAGTTACTTATCTCTTACATAATGCTACATGGATATGCTATTTTACTATACTATGTTATTCAAAATTATGGATAGTGTAGACAAGTTTTCACTTGTTCTATGCTTCATCAATGTTGTTATTTTTTCCACGATAGGTTAGATATTTTTGTCTATTGTGTGTTTCCCCTTAAATTTATTTATTTCTCCTTAGCCTTGATTTTTGTGGCATTCATGCCCCTTTTCTGTGGCTCCTTATCCTTTTTTTATCGACATCTTTATCTCCTTTGTATGTGGTCCCTTGGCCTTATATGTAACATTCTAAGCTATCATGTGAAATTGTGTGTTGAGATTGCTAAGCTCATGTGACTATTATGGTTGTATGTGTTGATATTCATATCACACACCTATCCTTTGTGTGTTGTTTCATGTTTTATATCATGCACTTCTTTATTTCATAGTCTTATTAAGTGATAATTACTTATGTGTGCTTAATGTATACATCTATCTTGACATACCTATTATATGCCCTTGCATTCCATATGGTACATACATGCCTTGATGTTATATACATTACTATGATGACATACTCTCCACATGTTAACATGATTATACATGAGATTATCTTTATATATGGCATGTTACCATTCAATTTTATTTTGAAATTAGTGAATTATAGGATCCATACCTCACCTCAAAAGGGAGGCATATTAGTGGGCTTTGTCATAGAGACTAAAGACTCCATGAGCATATTTGAGTAAAGTATATATATTTAAGAGTTTATAAGTGATTTATATATTTTATTGGGACTATTACTTGCATTATTTATACATATTTTGGGGGAATATGTAGGGCACATGTACTCTAATTTACACTCCATGTCTAAAAAATTTAATATTGAAATAAATTTAAATACATTTGGGGGCATGTGCAAGGCCCATGTATTCCATTTGATAAGACAAATTCAGTTTTCCATGATTCTAGTTCGTGCACATATACACTATCATATTTCAATTAGGCATGATGCTAGTTCATGCTCATTATGATATTTTATAGTTGACATCGATTTAGTAGGTCATGATGATTATTCATGGACATTTACACAATATTTTAAAGAATTTTTGAGTGTGGAGATAACTTGAATCTATATGTCCATCTACAATGGTTGATTCATGATTTTGAGGTAATGTACATTGGGGTTTAGTGATGGTCAATGGGCATGAAATTACTCATAATGAACCAATTATGTGGTTCCAACCTTATCATATTAGGGTTACAAGATCAATGTTAAATTAGTTACATATAGGTTGGGGCATTTGTCCTCTATTATACCATGCTTACCTTATTTAAATTTAAAATTGAGGATTGATCCCCCTCAATTTCATCATGTTCTCCATGTTCTTTAGTAGGGAAGTGAAGTTATCAAATGATTTGACAAGGAAACATCTCCAAAAAGTTACATGGCAACATGATATACTCACATATAGGTGTACTCATTCCTTGATCTTTCAATTTTCAAGTTTTAAGTATTGTTTGAATTTTCAAATTTAATTATATGGACGTTAACTACTTCATTTTTATTACAGGTTTTCTTGGGGTAGCTCACACATTTGGAGCCTTATCCTAAAGACAAAGTGTATTGTACACACTTAAGATATATATTTATATTTTTAATATATTATTTTAATTACATTCTAATACTAAAATGAAATGGGGGAATTCATAGACACTAAAATTTAGTATTTGATTCTTGGCAATTTCAATCTTGACCTACACCTATCCTACATAACTTGCGTTTCCAAATAGTTATTAATCATAATTATCGCACACCTACATGATAGTTATGAGCCCAATCCATTGTAATTTTGTATCAATAACTTATGTGAACACTATGATCTATGCTAAATTAGATAAAGATCTTACCCATACATTTACAAAATACCATATTTACATTCATGTATGTTGGACAATAAAATGTGGATGATATAATAAAATCAACGTTACTATCATGAGATTGATGTTACTACCATTCACATGAAAAGTATATTTTTAAAAATTGAAACATTTTTATAGGTCAACCCATTCACTTAACATGTTGGTGGAACTTGGAATTACCCAATTGAGCATGTATAAATACAAATCAAGGTCAAACTTATCAAAATCTAGCACTCTCAAGTATACCACTGCACATTGAAAAAATATACCCCATTTTCCTAAAATTTCAAATCAAGCACTAGGATCAGTCATCAAAAAAGTTTGAGACATACCAAGCTAGGTTAAGTTCCAAATATTATGGCCAACACACCCCCTTATTCTAAGAAGTGGGTGCCCCCTCTTCTAAGTTACTCAAATTTGAGGTTCCCAAATTTTCAGCATTTCTCTAATCAACATCTTTCTTTTTCATGCCTCAAATTTATGTTTTGCCCTAATTTTTTTTCATGTGTCCATTATATTTAGAATGAAATTTGATCCCTATGAAATCCCACCCATAAATTTTGAGTTTAAGTGTAGTCAAAGCTTTATCACATCCTAATTATAATAGTGCATTTTCACACGTAGAATATTTTTATTTCACCAATGTTCTAAATTTATAGATTTGGACTTATTTTAAAGGTTTCAAAGTCTCAATTTCCTAGAGTCTTAGTTTCTTGGTTTCTTAAAGGGCACCTCGTAAATCTACATCAATGAATAGGTGAGTTATATTTTATTATGTGGTTTCTTTTTACTTAGTCTCTTTTTATCAAATTTCACAAGTTAAATGACCAAATCAAAAATCACTACACGGTTCCAACTATCAAAATACATCTTTTTCTCTATCTTGATAGAGATGTTAGAACCTAAGATATCCCAACCAATCAGATCCTCTAGATGTTAGAATGATCAATCTCTTAGTATTGAAAGAGATGTCAAAGTCTGGGAGAGATCAGTCAAATGAGAACATGACATATAGCCCCAATGACTAAAGGTGCTAGAGCTCAACCAATAATATGGCTCCAATGTCAAATGCATTAGTCTTTTGGTTCTAACTAAGATATCAAGGCTTGAGAGAAATCGATCAAATCAAAATATGCCATGTGGTTTAGTGTCAAAACTATTAGTCTCTTAGATTTACTAGAGAAATCAAGGCTTGAGAGAGTGTTACCTAATAAACCATGCCACATGACACTTTCATATAAATTAATAAAGGAAGCTAGAGAAGTATCCAAATAAGTAGAACAAAGTATATTCATACTTAAAGGGCTAATAAAAAGGTACCACATATCACTTCACTCCTCTAGCTGGTTACTCCTACTCCTAAAGACATAAACACGAAGTATCAAGTCATGTGCAGTTGGTAGCTATTGCCATTAAGACTAATCAATGATGGACATGTTCCACATGAGATAGGATATCTAGGATAACATTAAGATGAAATAACCATGTGCCTACCATGATTCATGCATTAATGAAATGGAGAACTAGGCTTTGATTGGATAAATGGGAAGATCATGTCATAATCACCAAATCTAGTAGGAGATGCATATTGGATAACACTAAGTTTAAGTCCAAATTAAGAAATAAATGGGAAAATTCAACCACCAACTCAAATTTGAATGAGTGAGCCACCATGTGACATCAATATAGGAGATATTTGTAGATCCATATAAGTGCCTCTATGTGAGCTCATTTACCTTTATTACTCTTAGTTTCCCGGTCTTATTATTTTATATGAATTCTTGTGCTCTTCATGCATCCTTTGCTTAAAAATCATTATCACAAAAGAACTAACCCTTCTTATAATGTTCATTTCTTCTTCTAACCCCAAAGATGAGCCTGAGTATAAGGACACCACATCCCTATATGTCTTGATGAATTTTAAGCACTATAACACTATGTTTAAGGTAATTCATATGGTGTGTAAATCCTCTACCAGTGATGCTGAAGATGAGGCTAAGTTTGAATATGCCTTCTAGGTATACAAAAGTGTGGGATACACTGAGCTGTAGCCAAGATAGAAGTATTCTCATGTGTTAATTTGTTTAGAAAGTTGTTCACAGTTAAGTGAGAATAAGATGAAATTCATGAAATGGTATGCTCTATGAGTTCCCAACACCAGATCCTAGATATCTCAAAAGGTACATTCCAATCTTACTATAACCTCTTAGAGTACATATTCACCTATGGTTCAACTACTATGTGCACTTAAAATGACACTTACCAGATATATGATGTCTTAAAAGATTAGGTAGAGAAATTAGATACAAAAGGGGTTAAGAAGATAGATGTGAATGGCTATACCATTCATACCTTCAAGGAAGGAGTTTGTGTTGGTATGATAGTATCAGGGTGATTATTTAGGGAAAGGGACTACCTACACATCAAAATCCTATGGTTTCCCTTGCTCCACATAATCCTTAAGGGTGATCAAGTTCCTGACCTTGGGGGAGTGATCAATTTATAATTGATCAAGGTAGTGGGAGATGATTGAGGAGGAGGTAAATTCTACATGATGAACTACTTGGTAGATGTAGTCTATACAAAACTCACATTCAAGCCTCTTGCCTTTCCATCATGGGTTCTTTGAGGTTCAATAATCTAAGTATTTTTTACAAGCTATATGGACACCATTACCAGAACCATATTTGGGAGATATGTGAGTTATTTTACCTAGTAGTATACATGGCCATTAACGAGGCAACCATGCATCAACTATCAAATGAGATAAAACACTCTTTCACCCCCATTAGAAATTGTTGGTACTATAAGGATGATACCATCATTTAAGTGGTTAACACTTTCAAGGCTCCCCTTCCTCTACCTTATCAAGTCTCAAACTACATGGTAGAGAAAGAAATCACCTACCAACTAGTAGAAGACATATTTGGCCATTGTATAATCTACCAACATATGACATACCCACCCCTCCTAATCACCATTAGGCACCATATGTATAAGGATTTCCCCATTTTATAGAAGATGGTGGTTGAAAGGTACTCTTATGCCTTTGGTAGGGCCAAACATTGAGACTAGGATCATATGACATCATTTGATCCCATGTCAATAGATACCAAGCCTACTTGAACATAAAATATGACCACCAACCACATGAGGATGATGAGTTATTTCTCAACCCAACCAATGACCAAGAAGAATTATCCTAAATCAAGGCAAAGAAGAATAAAGGAAAGTAGGCTCAACTTGGGACATCCACCCAAGCTAGTCTTGCCTCTTATACATTAGCTCAACCTAAAAGGGGTGTTTAGGTAACTTCCCCTAAATTTCATAATAATTATAAAAGGAGTCCTAACACCTACTCTTTCCAAGATTTCTCCTCTATGAGTTTCACCTTCATGACCCTCTATTATAGCTCCACCACCTCCCATGGTCCATGCAACTTAGACTCAGGTAGTTTAAGCCTAGGTGGTTCAACCTCAAGTGACTCAACTTCAAGTGGCCTGACCCTAGGTTGGGTAGGCACTTAGGTTCAACATCAATAATAGTTTAGAGATGAGACCAACAACTAACACTCCTAGAGATCTCTCCCCTTGCTCCCACCATTCTTTAGCAACTTAGTGGAACCCATCATAGTTTACATTCCCCACAACTTGATCTAGTTGTGCCCCCATTTTTACATATTCTATGCCTTCCATAATTTACCCAAGTGACATTAGATTTGGATATGAATAACCTTCTCACCTCCTAGTTTCCATCTACAAAATCCATTCCCTAAGAAGGGATCTTTGTGGTGCGCCCACTGATTCTTTTATAGGTTCAAATACTTAAAGGTACCCCAACTCCACCAAATTTTTAATGTCTATTTGGAAATAAGTGCACCCATGTGCATAATTAAATTGGACCATGACACATCAACAATACCTTTGGTCACCAAAAAAACTCTTCAGTCAGCCCTTACAACCTCTACCATGCTAGTTCCATCTAATACAGTAGCTGAAGCTAATCTAGGTAAGAAGACCAAAAAGCAACAAAATGTGATATATCCTTGGCCTCTTACACCACCTCATATTGATCCCTACATAATTATAAGGCCTTTTTTTCCCATTATCTAAGGCACCCAAGGACTTGGTTTTAACCAACCTATTTCCTCCCTTATACTGAATGTTCCTTCCCTAACATCATTACCCCATAATTTAACTAGACCCAGAGCTAGTGGTAGGTATAAATATTCCCTTAGGCCTCTCCTTTTGTCCTCCTCCTTTCACCCCCATGCCTCCTCCTCCTCCATTTCACTATTCCCCCTCCACCTACACCTCTGCCTATCACATCCATCTCCATCTCCATCACCCCACCAATACCTTCGTATACTCTGGGAGTAACCATAATGTCTCAAGTGCCTAACATGACTATGCATGGTGTTCTTGAAGTCTAGTGGGATTTTAAACACAACATAGGGAATATGAGGATATTACTCACCTAGAAGTTTATCCAAGAGGGAAACCCTATGGTATAAAAAACCCAATAAGACCTCTTCTCCATCACCAAAGTGAGGATATCCATGGGAGAAGAGAAAGTGGCCGAGG